>CM055899.1:43315704-43738204 GCA_029582155.1 Panopea generosa
AACAATTAAATAACAGAGCTAGTGAAATGGATAAAGTGTTAACCGATATAAAAAAAGAGTGTTTCATAACGTAACGTTTTAAGTCCGATGAAACTTGTTTATTTTGCCATACTTTTAGAAGCCTTCACTTATTGGAAACTGTACCCAGTGCTGCATCTTTATTTTGCATTATTTCCCCCTCCCCCCCCCCCCCCCCCCCCCCATAAACTTTGCATTATTTGAAGCACCCAAAGTTTCGTGTTGAACCACATAAAATAACTTTCCATAACGCATGTCAGTGATTTAACGTGTCATTTCATTACGATTTTACATTAATACTTGGAAGTATTAATTGTTGAGAAAAATTGAGCAAGAATCGTGAATCATACAATTGGAGCATATTATAATACCATTATTATAGTCGGTAAATTATAGGACTGAATTACTACGATTTTAGCTTTTAAAAATTATATTACATATCATTTATTAGCATGCGCACTTTTATAGAGTTTTTCATGACAGTACATGCATTAAAAACACGTTTAACTTATATTTCTTATCATGTTAAGTGTTGAAACCTAGATAACAGGAGGTTTATAAAGTCCTTACATACTCTAACCCAATGTGATTATTATTTATGGTTCATTCGAATCAATCTTGGGGTTCATTATTTTTTAGAAAAATAGAATACAGCCCAAGCCGTTAAAAGAGCGCCTGGTGATCCGATTGGTGTATGAGTGTGGTTTCATATAACTTTATCCAACATGGACAGACTCTATAAATCCATGTTTGTTATTTTCATTCTTTGATTGTGTTATATGTTTCAAATTAATCTTATTAACTTATAATTCAACCATAACTAAAGTCCTCAAAAATTATATCAGAGTATTCCAAAGGTTTTAAGTGATCACCAAATGCAACCGTACACCTAGATGTATATTATAGAATGTGTTCTGTCGAAGAATCGCCGAAAGAACAACTAAAGGAGTGCCATAAATATATGAATTTTACACTCCGTTTTAACAAAATATATATTGTATTGTATAAAAATGACATTGCTTTGTTAGATATTTAAACGTATACATTAAAGCATAAAACTGTCATCAGCATAAATATATAATGTCTCACTACACAGTTACGCCCCTTTTTCACCATAGTCACATGATTTTTGCGCTTAAAAACAAGACCTCTGTAATTTGGTTTTGAAATATTTTACCAAATGGTTCATAGTAGTTGTGATTTCTTGCTGCAGATGAGTAGAGCAAAATTTGGTATAGCATATACTAAAATAAGACACCACGGGTGTTAAAAAAGTGACTTTTATAGGATTTCAACATATGCATGTATTTATGAGCAATTGAGCACTTCTTTTTTCAAAGAATCTCAGGGTCTCACTGCATCCTCTTTAAAAACAAATGAACATGGTCAACCTACCAGATATTGTGCATTTTATGTGAGTTTTTATTCATGCTATGCAAAAACTTTTTAAACCATGGAAATCCTAGACCTTATTTTATATAGAAGAATGAACATAATTTAACTGTGTAGTGAGACCTTAAACCTTTTTCTTTAAAGTAACGTTTCCTAGAAATTAATAGAAATGAATACAATAATGAATAAAACTTTGACGACGCATCAATATTAAATAGGTAAGACCGAGAATTTGCTGACATAACGTCCATATACACTTACACAAAAATAATAAACATGATTAAAATGAAACAAAAAAGGACATCAAAGTTATCCAAACGAAACAGCATCAATGCTGGAATATGCAAACATCTGCATATATGTCAACCAACATAACTGCAGAGTTCCGCAAATCATATATAATTCAATTTATACGATTACAGTTTGTATTCAAGTTCATAATTTATCCATGAAGCCTCATTGTCTCGTTGCCCAGAAACAACAAAATGGATGACACCACACTATCACTCAGACATAAATTCATTTTTTATAATTTGTATATATTTCAGTCACTGTCAGTAAAATGTTAAAACAAGTTGCTCTTGGTAAGTTTGTTGAAACTTTTAGTTAAACAAACAAAGTAGTGGTATCGATTGTAGGAATTATTCAGCCTGCATGCGTTTGTGTTGAAGAGGGATAATTAAAGCCTGTTCTTCCATTAGCACAACACTTAAACTGAGAATCCACTGCTTCGTTTCATCTTAATGAACAGTAGCCCAGGTTACGACTAACTAAAGTGTGTCTAATTGAATTAATGGCTGAATTTTAATATTATGAAATTAAGAATGAAACAATTTATGAATGTTGTGCAGACAACAAGAAATAATAAAGAGTGAAGGATACATGCGCATAAAAATGGAAAACTATTTCATTTTTTTTTTCTTAGAGAGGACAAATATACGCTAATGCAATTTGCCTTTAACGTAATCGTGCAATGTTAACTTTGAGAAAATATTGACAATAATGGTATACAAATTTAGAAGAAAATACTCACAGGCTGACAACTTGATATTCCTTTTTTTTTTATATAATAGTGATATAAAGTTATTTTCTGACGATCAAATCTATATTCAAACCTGTTCTATTAAAAATGCATGAAACTGTTCTGAAAATGTCTTAAAACATTTAATCATATGAGCCCAGCTGGTATTGTTACCGATACAATGTCAAGAAAAGATATCTTCAAACAATAGCATATAACCTCTGCGAAACCTAATTGTTCGTGATACAAAAGACTACAAAAGAGCAATCTATTTTCAAAAAACATGCTTAAGCCAATTGTTATTTATAATTAATAAATCACAGAAATGAAAAGCTTAAAAGCTACGTTGTTTAGCCTCAAATTCACGTAATTTAAAACCATGAATTGTATCTATATCTTACATGTATATTTATTCTAGTGATATGAATACCTGTATATTTATGTCGGTATATACTTCCACATAGCCCCTTCAAATTCGTCTTAAATATAAATCACTTTGTCATTGAATTAGACGAAAACATTGCTACTATATAGTATATAGAAACTACTAACTTAATGCTATTTGTATTCGCGATTTTCATAGTTTTTGAATATGTACAAAGATTGTCTTTCATATTCCATGAACGTTTCTTTTTAGCTTTGGATTAATTTCATAATCAGTGTCAATTTTTTGCAATTATTATCTGAATAACGACTCGGGACGTACTAGCAACTTATTCCATTAACCGATTAAAAACGCATGGTTTTATTTACTTACCTCTCACCGCTAAGGTCGTATGTTCGAGTCCCGATCGCTTCAAAAACTTAATGTGAGGATGTTTCCAGTAAATTGTGGAAGGACGGTGGTTCTACTCAGTCTGTCTCAGTCTGAGGTCTTCCTCCACCAGTAAAACTGGATATGCCATATATAACATGAAATGTGTTGAAAATGGCGTTATACCCCATTCAAAAATATTTATTGATAAACATGTAAAAGGTGTTGTTTAGTTGTTAAATAACACATTGTATCAATTAAAATATACAACTATCTTAATTTTTTTAACATTCATGAGATATCAATTTGCAACAAACACAGGAACATTCACGTGAACCTTTCGAGTTACACTCAATTTCCACATTAGTTCTTATTTCACGATCGTCAAACAAATAAAAGTAATACTTTAAATATTCCCTTTCTTGTCGTTAAACATATCTTAGTCTATGTGATTTAATGCAGCCATAAATGTGATTTATTTGAAATTCTGCATATTGCGACAGTAAGATATATTCCTTGAAAGAACAAATAGCAACTGTGTTACATGAAAAATGATAAGGAAGCATAGTCCGTTTTATTGAGTCTGTTCAAACCCTTTTTCTGTTTCTATTTCGATTCAACATGATTGAACTGTTCTATTCTCTCTAACCATTGTCTTAATCAAACAAAATGTAATCAATTATCTGACCTATTACCACTATAATATCTCAATGGTAGTGTTACAGTCAAATGTTTCGTGACAAACAGAAATATATCATGTTTAAATATAGCTGGGTATTAATATGGTTCGTGACTTTTGGATAAGTTGAAATTGGATATATGTACGTTTGTTTCTCCTTTGTTACTAAGTCAAATATCACGTACTTGGAATAATTGATTTTGTGATTTAGATCGAGCTATATTGGGTTCAGTGCTGTACATGACAGTGCCTAGCTGCTCCTTTTATTCAGTAAAAGAGTCATTACCGTGCTGTTGATAACGAAATATGTTCAGTTTAAGCACAGTAAATTTAATTTAAATTAATTGCGAAACATATTATATATATCTAGGCTTGATACCTTCCTCTGCGGAAATAACTAATAATTATACGCATATATTCAGACCCATAAGAAAGACACACCAGATGGTCGAAGTGAGAGATCGAACCCACCATCCTTAGTCTTCATGATGGAGAAAAAGCACGGGTCATTGAAAAGTTTCGAGGGAGATGCACTCTATACACATGTATCTGTATCAATGCATCATCAGGAGATAAACTAGTGTAGCGTTGTAAATTGAAAGTTTCCCCTTACACATATTTACTACCCTGCCAGTAAAAGGGATTTAACGAATGACAAATACAAAACTGGTATAGGTATTATAATTATATTTTACGTAAAAAGAATACAAACACTATACTGTTTACTGTAAAGCTAATTCATTAATGGAAATATGATTATATAATCATAAAGTACAATAATAAAATAAATTAATAACATGTGTGTGATCATGTAGACACCATATAATATATGAGAATGATTACAAATGCAGCAGATCATCTGTAGCAGACTTTTATTCGGGCTAACGTTTCGTTTGAAGATAACAAACAATATATCCATCCCCATGCAGCGCTGGTTCTAATGTCATATATCATGACAATGCAGTATTTCAAAAGTCAATTATCCCTGGTTTCAGCTATGATGTTTGTTTCCAGTTAATTGATACCTAATATAGCAGAACATTCTGTATTGATTTATATTTAATTTCTAATTATAGAATAAGATAACGATATTGTTACAAAGCAGATCGGACTCTGTTGGCAAACGAATAGAACATGCGAAATTTATTTAATAAAATCTTTTGCAATGTTAGGCACATTGTACAATCATGCAGAAAAAAAACAGATTATGGTTTTATTCAACCTTAATTTATCTACATGATTCAGAAAACATGTTAAGATATTTATACTTATTTTGTACAAAAATACACATACACATCTGTTGTTTTTAATTTTCTATATTGGAATAGATAGCACTAATATTTTTGCCAAACTGAATTCTAACTATAACTAAAACAATTAAATAACAGAGCTAGTGAAATGGATAAAGTGTTAACCGATATAAAAAAAGAGTGTTTCATAACGTAACGTTTTAAGTCCGATGAAACTTGTTTATTTTGCCATACTTTTAGAAGCCTTCACTTATTGGAAACTGTACCCAGTGCTGCATCTTTATTTTGCATTATTTCCCCCTCCCCCCCCCCCCCCCCCCCCCCATAAACTTTGCATTATTTGAAGCACCCAAAGTTTCGTGTTGAACCACATAAAATAACTTTCCATAACGCATGTCAGTGATTTAACGTGTCATTTCATTACGATTTTACATTTAATACTTGCAAGTATTAATTGTTGAGAAAAATTGAGCAAGAATCGTGAATCATACAATTGGAGCATATTATAATACCATTATTATAGTCGGTAAATTATAGGACTGAATTACTACGATTTTAGCTTTTAAAAATTATATTACATATCATTTATTAGCATGCGCACTTTTATAGAGTTTTTCATGACAGTACATGCATTTAAAAACACGTTTAACTTATATTTCTTATCATGTTAAGTGTTGAAACCTAGATAACAGGAGGTTTATAAAGTCCTTACATACTCTAACCCAATGTGATTATTATTTATGGTTCATTCGAATCAATCTTGGGGTTCATTATTTTTTAGAAAAATAGAATACAGCCCAAGCCGTTAAAAGAGCGCCTGGTGATCCGATTGGTGTATGAGTGTGGTTTCATATAACTTTATCCAACATGGACAGACTCTATAAATCCATGTTTGTTATTTTCATTCTTTGATTGTGTTATATGTTTCAAATTAATCTTATTAACTTATAATTCAACCATAACTAAAGTCCTCAAAAATTATATCAGAGTATTCCAAAGGTTTTAAGTGATCACCAAATGCAACCGTACACTTAGATGTATATTATAGAATGTGTTCTGTCGAAGAATCGCCGAAAGAACAACTAAAGGAGTGCCATAAATATATGAATTTTACACTCCGTTTTAACAAAATATATATTGTATTGTATAAAAATGACATTGCTTTGTTAGATATTTAAACGTATACATTAAAGCATAAAACTGTCATCAGCATAAATATATAATGTCTCACTACACAGTTACGCCCCTTTTTCACCATAGTCACATGATTTTTGCGCTTAAAAACAAGACCTCTGTAATTTGGTTTTGAAATATTTTACCAAATGGTTCATAGTAGTTGTGATTTCTTGCTGCAGATGAGTAGAGCAAAATTTGGTATAGCATATACTAAAATAAGACACCACGGGTGTTAAAAAAGTGACTTTTATAGGATTTCAACATATGCATGTATTTATGAGCAATTGAGCACTTCTTTTTTCAAAGAATCTCAGGGTCTCACTGCATCCTCTTTAAAAACAAATGAACATGGTCAACCTACCAGATATTGTGCATTTTATGTGAGTTTTTATTCATGCTATGCAAAAACTTTTTAAACCATGGAAATCCTAGACCTTATTTTATATAGAAGAATGAACATAATTTAACTGTGTAGTGAGACCTTAAACCTTTTTCTTTAAAGTAACGTTTCCTAGAAATTAATAGAAATGAATACAATAATGAATAAAACTTTGACGACGCATCAATATTAAATAGGTAAGACCGAGAATTTGCTGACATAACGTCCATATACACTTACACAAAAATAATAAACATGATTAAAATGAAACAAAAAAGGACATCAAAGTTATCCAAACGAAACAGCATCAATGCTGGAATATGCAAACATCTGCATATATGTCAACCAACATAACTGCAGAGTTCCGCAAATCATATATAATTCAATTTATACGATTACAGTTTGTATTCAAGTTCATAATTTATCCATGAAGCCTCATTGTCTCGTTGCCCAGAAACAACAAAATGGATGACACCACACTATCACTCAGACATAAATTCATTTTTTATAATTTGTATATATTTCAGTCACTGTCAGTAAAATGTTAAAACAAGTTGCTCTTGGTAAGTTTGTTGAAACTTTTAGTTAAACAAACAAAGTAGTGGTATCGATTGTAGGAATTATTCAGCCTGCATGCGTTTGTGTTGAAGAGGGATAATTAAAGCCTGTTCTTCCATTAGCACAACACTTAAACTGAGAATCCACTGCTTCGTTTCATCTTAATGAACAGTAGCCCAGGTTACGACTAACTAAAGTGTGTCTAATTGAATTAATGGCTGAATTTTAATATTATGAAATTAAGAATGAAACAATTTATGAATGTTGTGCAGACAACAAGAAATAATAAAGAGTGAAGGATACATGCGCATAAAAATGGAAAACTATTTCATTTTTTTTTTCTTAGAGAGGACAAATATACGCTAATGCAATTTGCCTTTAACGTAATCGTGCAATGTTAACTTTGAGAAAATATTGACAATAATGGTATACAAATTTAGAAGAAAATACTCACAGGCTGACAACTTGATATTCCTTTTTTTTTATATAATAGTGATATAAAGTTATTTTCTGACGATCAAATCTATATTCAAACCTGTTCTATTAAAAATGCATGAAACTGTTCTGAAAATGTCTTAAAACATTTAGTCATATGAGCCCAGCTGGTATTGTTACCGATACAATGTCAAGAAAAGATATCTTCAAACAATAGCATATAACCTCTGCGAAACCTAATTGTTCGTGATACAAAAGACTACAAAAGAGCAATCTATTTTCAAAAAACATGCTTAAGCCAATTGTTATTTATAATTAATAAATCACAGAAATGAAAAGCTTAAAAAGCTACGTTGTTTAGCCTCAAATTCACGTAATTTAAAACCATGAATTGTATCTATATCTTACATGTATATTTATTCTAGTGATATGAATACCTGTATATTTATGTCGGTATATACTTCCACATAGCCCCTTCAAATTCGTCTTAAATATAAATCACTTTGTCATTGAATTAGACGAAAACATTGCTACTATATAGTATATAGAAACTACTAACTTAATGCTATTTGTATTCGCGATTTTCATAGTTTTTGAATATGTACAAAGATTGTCTTTCATATTCCATGAACGTTTCTTTTTAGCTTTGGATTAATTTCATAATCAGTGTCAATTTTTTGCAATTATTATCTGAATAACGACTCGGGACGTACTAGCAACTTATTCCATTAACCGATTAAAAACGCATGGTTTTATTTACTTACCTCTCACCGCTAAGGTCGTATGTTCGAGTCCCGATCGCTTCAAAAACTTAATGTGAGGATGTTTCCAGTAAATTGTGGAAGGACGGTGGTTCTACTCAGTCTGTCTCAGTCTGAGGTCTTCCTCCACCAGTAAAACTGGATATGCCATATATAACATGAAATGTGTTGAAAATGGCGTTATACCCCATTCAAAAATATTTATTGATAAACATGTAAAAGGTGTTGTTTAGTTGTTAAATAACACATTGTATCAATTAAAATATACAACTATCTTAATTTTTTTAACATTCATGAGATATCAATTTGCAACAAACACAGGAACATTCACGTGAACCTTTCGAGTTACACTCAATTTCCACATTAGTTCTTATTTCACGATCGTCAAACAAATAAAAGTAATACTTTAAATATTCCCTTTCTTGTCGTTAAACATATCTTAGTCTATGTGATTTAATGCAGCCATAAATGTGATTTATTTGAAATTCTGCATATTGCGACAGTAAGATATATTCCTTGAAAGAACAAATAGCAACTGTGTTACATGAAAAATGATAAGGAAGCATAGTCCGTTTTATTGAGTCTGTTCAAACCCTTTTTCTGTTTCTATTTCGATTCAACATGATTGAACTGTTCTATTCTCTCTAACCATTGTCTTAATCAAACAAAATGTAATCAATTATCTGACCTATTACCACTATAATATCTCAATGGTAGTGTTACAGTCAAATGTTTCGTGACAAACAGAAATATATCATGTTTAAATATAGCTGGGTATTAATATGGTTCGTGACTTTTGGATAAGTTGAAATTGGATATATGTACGTTTGTTTCTCCTTTGTTACTAAGTCAAATATCACGTACTTGGAATAATTGATTTTGTGATTTAGATCGAGCTATATTGGGTTCAGTGCTGTACATGACAGTGCCTAGCTGCTCCTTTTATTCAGTAAAAGAGTCATTACCGTGCTGTTGATAACGAAATATGTTCAGTTTAAGCACAGTAAATTTAATTTAAATTAATTGCGAAACATATTATATATATCTAGGCTTGATACCTTCCTCTGCGGAAATAACTAATAATTATACGCATATATTCAGACCCATAAGAAAGACACACCAGATGGTCGAAGTGAGAGATCGAACCCACCATCCTTAGTCTTCATGATGGAGAAAAAGCACGGGTCATTGAAAAGTTTTGTTAGTGTATCACAATAGTTCGTCAACATAGGAATTTAATTTTCTTTGGAAGCAATCTGTTATTTATCGTGCTGAAACAATGTTAGAAAGAAGGCTTTGTTTGATTATTGTTTGAAATTTATCGAGTGCTAAAGACAATCAGTTAATTATATCCACTCTTTCCTGAGATCCTTATCAGCAGTTGAAGCAGCAGTGAAAGCTGAGTAACAATACAACGCAAAGTTTTGATTTTACTAAGGAAGCAGTCTTTAGGGTGGTCCATGTAAGCCCTGAGTTTATAACACAATCTGATTAGAATACAAAAAAAGTATCATTTAGAAAGAAACTAGAACAATTAAACAAATTTAATTTTAAAAACCTTATCACGCGAGTACAGTCTTTATAATTGTGTCATTACAAACAATATTCCGACTCGAGTGGTTTAATGGAAAACGAGATTAGCTTGTAGCTATTTTGTAGCGTCAATACATGCATCACCGTAGACAACATTGCGGGTTAGTAGTAGCTTAATGGTTTTCTTGGCAAACTAAGGGTTATTGATTTATCTTTACTCTACAGCTTAACAATTTGTGTTGTGAATTTAAGCAGGTCAATATTTAACGCTTTAACGTTTAACATAATAGACGCATTACTACATAGCGTTTTGGCATTAATCAGTAGGTACTGTCTTTAAAATGAAATAGTTAATTATATTAACATATTACATGTTAATTACAATTTAATTATATTAAATAACAAGCACTGGATTTTTTACAGTTAAGGTAGTTTGATATTCGTTTTCCATACTAGTTTAAAGCTATTTAAGACTCATTAAAGAAAAGTCAGTGTTGTTCCGAGAACAATTATACGTCAGAGACCAGAATAAGACGACAATTAAGGATTTGAAAATGTTCTTTTTCGCTATAGATGTGTGCGTTTCGACACGTAATAGCAATACAATAGTTTTAACATATATTCATATAGTTTTGCATGTTTTTAATTTCTTCATTGAACTCATGTTTCATGAGCGTTAGATACGTTGTCTATTTATCGACCCCCAGTTAAACAAATGGAATAAAAGTATGTCGTTGTTTCCTGATACGACCTGATCTTTTAATAGCCTCAACACTCAAGTATTTAATAATGAATAGAGATTCTATATTTGAACATAAACTTTAATAACGTTAAAATGTAATTTTGTCATCATTTGCCCATAAGATAGATTATCATAACATACCATTTATCTGGGGTTATAATGTATTGATTGTTATGGCTTCATCATATCTTGCTTAGAACGCAAAGGACATAACAAAACGTATACACTCGTATTCATAAAATAAGTCCATATGCTTTTAAGATTAATAAATGTGATACTATAAACATGCTTACCAATTTGAAAGAGCATTGCCCCAAATGCTTTCATCTAAATTAATTTTATATCATATGGATGACCTGAAGAAATGATGGCATTGATTGTTCAAGCAGCCTGGTGGCATACATTGATAGAATGTATCATTCATTATATATACCGTGTGTTGCTGTCTGTATTATGCGTTCTGGGGTGGCAATATTTTAGTAATGTGTCAATTAACGTTTAATATATCGTTCATAACAATGCATGTTAATCAAGTGACCTTATGTGTGCGTTCATTTACACTAAATACGCTGCAACATAATAGTATAATTATCCACCGACAAAGCAAGGTAATCAAATATGTATACAAAGTCATGCGTACTTGAATGTGTATTCATTATATAAACTTATAAAAGTCAAACAAGTATGCTAGTATATAGATTTTTTGTAAATATATAAATGTATAATTTAGCCATCTATGTGATATGACAGAACATTATGATTAATTGTATTCCTCAAAATTCTTATATACCAATTAACAAACCACGTAATCAACCGGTCCAGTGATTGGTTGTTCGGTTAAATTTCCGATATAAACGCAAGTGTGTAATTTTTGACATTTTATGCATAATATCAGGAAGTTGTCGAGCCTTATATGCAATAGTTGTAATAATTTATTTCCTTATTGGTAAAAATAAATAGTTATGAAAATAAAAATTGAGAAATACCAGCACCGATTTAGACAAATACGTGTATACACCGTCACGTGATACTACAAAGAAAGGCGGGCGAGTTCTCTTCAACGTGTGTCACTCTGGTAAATAAAAAGTAGTGTACTATTGATAAATTTCGTCTGGTGAAATTAAATATTTTATCAGACTAACATTTCGCAGTAATTTATAAAAAATGCCATTTTATTTTATGGTCGTATTTAAGCCAAATTGGTTGATTAAATTTTAAAACGACTATATTTAATATCAATTTAAAATAAATAATCTGCTGAGCAAATTATTTTCGTATTGAAATTTAAATATTTTTTAACATGTATTTCTTAATATGTGTAATGTCATTGTTTTGGCAGAGGAAATGGAGCTTGCGTTCAGTAACCTTTTTTGGTATACATTCATATTGTTTGAGACTGTTAAAAATCATTAAATGATTTTTTCCTATGCATTGTTCATATCAATATATATATATATATATATGTATATATATATATATACCATGTCAACGTAACGTCGCCGAAAATAGTACAAAGTCATTTCGAAATTTTACGTTGCGTTGACATCACATCCGGCATAGATATAACTTTCATCAATGTCATTTGTGTTAGAATTATTCCGATCAATGAGGTATTGTATCTTATCGTATTTTATCCTAGATGATGACCCATTCGATCGGAATATAGATTGTTATCAATTAATAATTTAATTTATATATCATATTCTTTGACGAGATGGTAAAAATGTTCCTAACTCCGTAACGGTTGCACGTGCAAAATTCATGTACAATATCAATGCGTGCAATACCAACAAAAAATGCACGCTCGTCCTCTATAGAAAACTATAGGAACAATATGAATATATACTATAATTCAGATTCAAATACTTGCATCCGAGTAGATTGCTCGTCTTATAACGATATTGGCACACTTTCTCATATAACATTTCTTTTTGAAAATTACTGATCTAACTTTATATTGTACATTATCTAATTTGTATTGTTATTTTTAACAAGTATTTGTGGATCATGTATCTTTAACGAAAAAAATCTTGTGAAGCTATGACAGATTACATAGGCAAATCACGTGGACAACATATGTACATACATATTCAAGTTAATCTATAATGACCACCCGATAAGTATGCACATTTAACTGGCGTGGTAGCAACTATTGAGCAATTCAAACTACTGATAAAATTAGTGTGTTTTTTTTTATCGTTGACCTTCCGCGCGTGTAGATCCGGAACCCGACCTTTGTTCTTCATTCCCTTTGTGTAGTAGTTTTTGAAGTTTTTATTGCGAATCTTTTCAGAATATATGTTTTAAATCTTATTTAAAATTGCAACAGACAAAAACAATCGTGTCTGAAGAATACATAAAAAAACTACGTTTAGAAGATTTACAGTACAATCATTTTCAGATGTATATATCAACAGTAATGTCTCTCTATTTAACAAGCACTGATCGGTGCAGTTCTGAATTAATTGCGTGCATGCAGACAGATTACATATTAAAATTTATGCGTTTTAACAGTCACTTTTTCATTTCATTATATAACGGGATTGATATTTTTGCCTACGTATGACAAATGCGAATTTTTAATCACAAAAGATACCAAAGTTATATTTTGCCTTTTTCTTTTATATCAAATTGTAATAAATTCAATATTTCCGTTTGATTTTCCTTTTCAGTTTTACTTTTTAATTGGAAAAGTTCAGCTGTAATCGATTCTACTTCTTTGTGATGAAAGCTTCTTTGTGATGAAGGCTTGATTGCGAATAAAGCTCAATGCTTGATATATGAACCGCTCTCGACATAGAACACATAAAAAAATTCAAGTTTGCAGTGAGACTAGAATAGTTTCAACACATTCACTGCTATTTTGTGTTCTGTGCATGACTGCATTCAGTACTTCCGAATGCTCCTTGCATCAAATCGTAATGATAAATGTAAATCTAACACTTTTGTACAATAATATAGTTCAAATCTTAGTAGTAGCGATTGCATAAGTATATGAGTACAGAGAATATTCGATTTTAACAATATTAAAATCATACTCATATTTTTAATAATGTTAAAAAACTTAAGTAGTTGGTTACACTTTACACATGTTCATAAAACTATTTAAAAAATCGAAGATATTATACTACATTATATTTGTTAACTTTACACATAACAAAGCATGGTATCATTGACTAAATGATAAAGTAATTTTTAAGTGGCATTATTTGATAAGCAAAACTGGAACTATACTAAAATTGAATTCATGACAAATTACATCTAAAAACATTACATGTTCACACAGGTGTCATATGGATAATAATGGGTAGTAAGTACCGTATAGACACGAATGTAAAGCCACAGAACACCTCAATTTAAAATTAAACGTAGTCTGTATCCAAGACAATGTTAGTTTCTATCCTGTTGTAGAAACTCCATATTCGTTTTGTAATCCATTAACCTGCCCATTAAATTAATCGGTTATATAATAAACAATTTAACCTCATGATACAGCACTCGAAAATTGTAAAACAAGGATTACCGCTGGGATGAAACTACTGCGTTGCTTAGATGGCTGGTGCTGAACCAGACAATTCCACCTTTAAATGAATCGCTACGACAGGCATCGGTTTGGGGCAACAGCCTTAATGGTATTAAGTGGTAGATAATTATTCATTTTGAAATTGTTACTAGACACACCATATCGGTTTCTCTGGTGAATATTTACTTGATAAACAGTACGTGATTTGTAAAAACTTGTTAAAATTGTCAACACCACATTTAGTTTAAACCCCAAAAAAACGTTTTTAATTGACGTTCCGCCAGTTCCGACCCATTCGGCCAGTAGAGCTTAAACAAACAACTGCTGGAGACATTTATTTCGATATATCAAACGGATTGGTTGTGCATCGGGTATAGGGTTGACTGCGCATGACAGAGTTCGCGAATTAAATCCTGAACCACATCTCATGACCTCTCAAAAACACAATTCAGTACTGATTCTACCCATGAACAAACAGACTCTAGATCGATTCACATAAGCATCTCTGAGTAGTTGTATTTCTCAATGGAGCTAAACTAGAACAACTTATCTAAGAGAGTTACAACAGGGTTATGCAGTGAATTTCATTATTTTTATCAAAAACTCAATTACATTAATTTTGCCTTTTATATATTCCCAGAGGCTTGTGTAAAGTAATTTGTTCATCAATAAAATATCTTAACAGAAACTACTTTGTTCTTTCTGTTTCATCAGAATATTTATGTCTGTCCGCATGTGGTAACACCAGTGATATGCAATGTATATAGAGTCAAGTGAAAACAAAGGTTTGGCGTGTGTTTAGAAAAATACCATCGGAGGATGAGTATACAAACGGCGATAGAAATTGTTTCAAAGAAGAGTTTATTTATTTGCGACACGCCTGCTAAAATAAGATAAAATTACAAAACAAACCATACTCTAAATGAATTCCACAGAAAATAATGGCACGCAATAACTCTCACATTAAAACAATGACATTACCGCAATGTACGCTGCTTACGAAATCATTTTATCTAGAAATAATATGTACCATATCGATTAATTTCTGGAATATATTCCTAACAAAAACAAAACAAAAGCACTAATGTTACCATGTACGGGACTTAATCGAGTAATGATATAATAAAATTATGATACACAACAGTATACCTGGCAGTTACTGGAATATATTCCTGACAAAACCAAAACTAAAGAATAGATGTTGCATGCATAGTACTAAATCGATTAACGAAATATGATGCACAACAGTATACCTGGCAGTTACTGGAATGTATTCATGACAACAAAACAAAAGCATCGATGTTGGATATACGGTACTAAATCGATTAACGTCATATGATGCACAGTAGTGTCCCTGGCAATTACTGGAATATATTCCTGATAAAACCACAACAAAAGCACTGATGTTGCATGTACGGTACTGAATCGATTAACAAAAAATGATGCACAACAGTTTACCCGGCAATTACTGGAATGTATTCCTGACAACAAAACAAAAGCACTGATGTTGCATGCACAGTACTAAATCGATTAACACAATATGATGCACAACAGTGTCCCTGGCAATAACTGGAATGTATACCTGACAAAAGCACTGATGTTGCATGCAAGGTATTGAATCGATTAACGAAATATGATGCACAACAGTTTATCTGGCAAT
Source organism: Panopea generosa (assembly GCA_029582155.1). Classification (NCBI taxonomy): domain Eukaryota; kingdom Metazoa; phylum Mollusca; class Bivalvia; order Adapedonta; family Hiatellidae; genus Panopea; species Panopea generosa. The sequence goes on from CM055899.1 coordinate 43,331,586, forward strand.
AACTGGAATATATTCCTGACAAAACCAAAACAAAAGCACTGATGTTGCATGCACGGTACTGAATCGATTAACGCAACATGATACGCAACAGTTTACCCTGCAATTACTGGAATATATTCCTGACAAAAGCACAACAAAAGCACTGATGTTGCATGTACGGAACTGAATCGATTAACGCAATATGGTGCACAACGGTTTTCCCGTCAATTACCGGAATATATTCCTGACAACAACAAAACCAAATCACTGATGTTGCATGTACGGTACTAAATCGATTAACGAAATATGATGAACAACAGTTTACCTTGCAATAACTGGAATGTATACCTGACAAAAGCACTGATGTTGCATGCAAGGTATTGAATCGATTAACGAAATATGATGCACAACAGTTTATCTGGCAATAACTGGAATATATTCCTGACAAAACCAAAACAAAAGCACTGATGTTGCATGCAAGGTACTGAATCGATTAACGCAACATGATACACAACAGTTTACCCTGCAATTACTGGAATATGTTCCTGACAAAAGCACAACAAAAGCACTGATGTTGCATGTACGGTACTGAATCCATTAACGCAATATGATGCGCAACGGTTTTCCCGGCAATTACTGGAATATATTTCTGACAACAACACAAACCAAATCACTGATGTTGCATGTACGGTACTAAATCGATTAACGAAATATGATGCACAACAGTTTACCTTGCAATAACTGGAATATATTCCTGACAAAACCACAACAAAAGCACTGATGTTGCATGCAAGGTACTGAATCAATTAATGCAATATGATGCACAACAGTTTACCCGGCAGTTACTGGAATATATTCCTGACAAAAGCACAACAAAAGCACTGATGTTGCATGCACGGTACTCAATCGATTAACGCAACATGATGCACAACAGTTTACCCTGCAATTACTGGAATATATTCCTGACAAAAACACAACAAAAGCACTGATGTTGCATGCAAGGTACTGAATCGAATAATGCGATATGATGCACAACAGTTTACCCGGCAATTACTGGAATATATTCCTGACAAAAGCACAACAAAAGCACTGATGTTGCATGTACGGTACTGAATCGATTAACGCAATATGATGCACAACGGTTTACCCGGCAATTATTTGAATATATTCCTGACAACAACAACAACCAAATCACTGATGTTGCATGTACGGTACTAAATCGATTAACGAAATATGATGCACAACAGTTTACCTTGCAATAACTGGAATATATTCCTGACAAAACCACAACAAATGCACTGATGTTGCATGCACGGTACTGAATCGATTAACGAAATATGATGCACAACAGTTTCCACAGCAATTACAGGAATATATTCCTGACAGCAACAAAACCATATCACTGATGTTGCATGCACGACATTTAATTGATTAACGAAATATGATGCACAACAATATACAAGGCACTTTCTGAAAACATTCATGACAAAAAACGAAACAAAGCACTGATGTTGCATGTACGAAAATAAAACGAAAAAAAAATGAAACCTGATGCACAATAGTATATCTTGCAGTCAAAGGATATCATCATCATAAACACATGAATACAAACTACAAACCAATGTTCATAACTAAACCATATACAGAAAATAGTTCTATCTTGGTTTATATTTATCTAGTTTAGCTCGATTGCAAAATTTGCTAAAAGCTATACACGTAAGGAGTGCGCTCGAGCCCGTTTTCTGGGTAAACCCAGCACTGAGTGTTGCATGTTTAGAGGTGTAGAGCCGAACTTGAGATTTAACCCGCAACCTCTGGCATGATCAGCCAGCAATCTACCCACCACACTACCGTCACGCATTTTGCTACGGTCCTGAAATTGTCAGTGGCAAAACCTTCATTATTATAAAAGATATGGACATATTTAATTGCCACACAATTTCTCATAATTTAATATTTTATAAAATAAATGTTATACAATTCAGTGCAATAGAACAGTTTTTTCAATCTTAATATATTTTTATCTGATAACATAAAAAAATTCATGAGTCAATGTTTATTCAACCAAAAACATGACAATGGTACCAATTAGTGTTATATACGGAAATACGAAGATATAAAATTGCGTGACAAGATTGAATTTAGTTGGCTGTATGTACTTAATTACAAATGAACTCTCAATGCTGTTCACAAATCGATGACTGCAGGAATGCAACATCTGACGTTCCATTCATTTAAACAAGAAGATTAAAGGTTATATAAATAGTATATAAGACAGTGTTTACTTATTCATGATGCCCCAATCTGTCTGGGTCAGGTCAGCACGCATAAACGCCGACTAAGCATTATCAAGCATACAGCCAAACTTGTCTTAAGAAGTCAGTCAAGACATGGAGCAAAAGTGACCTTTTATGACAGGTTGCTTAACACCGGTTGATTTATCATGAAAGCATAGAAATGAAAAAATTCAACTGTGACAGCTAAAGACAAGTGGCTGCTCCATAGAGGTGACCGTTTACACAGGTTTGACTGTATGCAAGTTATTTTCCCTCCCCATCGTGTCTCCGTAATTTGTTTTAGAATTCAAAATACGCCAACCAGCGACCATCTAAATCCGGTACAATCCGAATAATCATTTATCAATCTTAAACGTTAATTGTACAGTTTATGCCATCGTGTTGACAACGTTTCCCTTGAATGACACATAGACGGCCCATTTCAAATAATAAATATCAATTATTTCACAGTTCCGCTATGATCTTTTGAATTATAGATACTGTGTTTAAACATTTTGTGAGATAAATCTCTCAAGTGAATACGGTCATGAGAATGGAATTCATTTTGGACATTCATTCTCATTCCACTACTGCAGAAATATGAAACAGAATATTGGATATCAAACAGATGAAAAGTATCTAGATATAATTCATAGACCGTAGTACGAATAAACATATTTATGAAATTTTAGCCATTTTTTAGGACACATTAACGCACTGAATGCACGAAAAGGGTTTCGTGATCCATCATTGCCATACCTTTTGTTAAGATAGCGTTATGTTTATTATGTAAAACCTTTAATAAAATGTTTCATTAATGACGCCATATTGACTAAAAAATGTAGTTTGATTTACAGATATTCAAACACTAACAACGAATATTTATCAGGTGATTATTACATACATTTTTTTATCATACAAGTATACTTGACGGAACAGCTTACCCGCCACTTTTGTATTGTTAATATCTTCATTAAGCTATTGCGTAGCACGATTAAGAGCTTGTATACGACATAATCAGACAAGTATACTGGACGGAACAGCTAACCCGCCACTTTTGTAATTCAAATACCTTCATTAAATTATTGAGTAGCACTATAAAGAGCTTGTATACGACATAATCAGATAAGTATACTGGACGGAACAGCTAACCCGCCACTTTTGTATTTCTAATATCTTCATTTAACTATTGAGTAGCACTATAAAGAGCTTGTATACGACATAATCAGACAAGTATACTAGACGGAACAGCTAACCCGCCACTTTTGTATTTCTAATACCTTCATTAAACTATTGAGTAGCACTATAAAGAGCTTGTATACGACATAATCAGACAAGTATATTGAACGGAACAGCTAACCCGCCACTTTTGTATTTCTAATATTTTCATTTAGTAGTTGCATAATACTATAAAGAGCTTGTATACGACATAATCAGACAAGTATACTAGACGGAACAGCTAACCCGCCACTTTTGTATTTCTAATATCTTCATTAAACTATTGAGTAGCACTATAAAGAGCTTGTATACGACATAATCAGACAAGTATACTGGACGGAATAGCTTACCCGCCACTTTTGTATTTCAAATACCTTCATTAAACTATTGAGTAGCACTATAAAGAGCTTGTATACGACATAATCAGACAAGTATACTGGACGAAACAGCTAACCCGCCACTTTTGTATTTCTAATATCTTCATTAAACTATTGAGTAGCACTATAAAGAGCTTGTATACGACATAATCAGACAAGTATACTGGACGGAACAGCTTACCTGCCTATATTTCATATATCTGATATTTTATGTATTTTCTCAAAACGTAACAAAGCAATTGTCTTGAAATTTAGACTAGATTAAGAAAGAAGATTTAGGATATGTAAAAATGCATAGTTGTCTTTTAATGTCATATACAATATTTAATAGCGCTACTTATACTTTGACGAAGATATTGGAAATACAAAAGTGTTGTTTTAAAGTTCTTTTTTATTCAAGCCAAATTTCAAATCAATTACATTTTTTTTTAGAAAATCCATCAAATGTGTGGTGGCAGGGTTAACTGTTCCGTTCGGTATATGAGTATTAGATTGTGTTTAAACACACTTTCCAAATCAGAAATGGTATAAACACTTGAAAGCAAGAATGATACAATTCGAAAAATGAATATTACAAAATACTGTATTGTGCATGATACAATTTGAAATTTAATTTTTTTAAAATGCTGATTTTCGACAACAGTTTTATGACTTCATAATATTCTCAAAATAAGTTATTCTACAACTTGCTGTAAAATATACACTCAACACTAATTAGTTAGATACTTACTAAAGCTCAGAAATTCTTTGTGGAATTTAAATCCATCGTTTGATGTTAACAATATCCTGGTCCAAATCACAAAGATACTCTCCTTTTAAAGTACCTGCATCTTCAGATGTGTCACGCCGCTAGAGGAAATTAGTCCACACGTTAAAACAATACAACCTTGTGTGGAGCGATGCTTGTGACTGGCCAATATACTGGTATCGATGTTTTGTTAGAGTTCCTCGACAGTCTACAGGAACTTATTGTCAGCACACTGCCGAGTATTCATCTGTCACAATCAATATTTAATATTAACTCTCTCTCTCTCTCTCTCTCTCTCTCTCTCTCTCTCTCTCTCGCTCATTTTCTTCGTCCCATACACATCTGTAAATGTGTATTTCTCTTTTATACACTCTCTCTCTCTAGTTCTTTCTCTGTCTGTCTGTCTGTCTGTCTGTCTGTCTGTCTGTCTATCTGTCTGTCTGTCTGTCTGTCTGTCTGTCTGTCTGTCTGTTTGTCTGTCTGTCTGTCTGTATATATATATATATATATATCTTTGATATTTTTTAATATTTTAATGACGTAGGAAATTACGTTATCTATCCATAGCTGTTTTATTAGTTTCGTGGTGTGAACTACAAGTATTTAGTTGACATGTATCACCACTATAACGGTGCTGATAATATATATATATGTATGAACTGTTCATTCTTATCTATAAATTATTTAATATGTAATTATGCATTGCTACCAGATATTTATTTTTAAAATACATTTGTTATTAAATATAGAATATTTTTGAAACTAAAGTTTGAAAAATTCTTATAAAAGTGACAATGACCTGAATATTGACGTTCATCAATGTATGCTCATCGAATTAGACACACTTATTATATCAATGATTTTGTCAATATTTACATTGTGTTAATCAAACACGAAAAAAGGTCATGACCTTGTTTAAACCCAGTACCAACATCAATGTCAATATAATAGCACTAAAGTACAAGTCAACACATTTTTACAATGTACTTTAACAAAAGCATTACTTTTTCTCACTCCTACGAGGGGCGTTCAGTAAATAATGTTGTTTGTCCCATGAGTTATGAACCGTGAACATGTAAATCGTGAAATTTCACATTCAGATAGATTTGTTTGTTGTGCATCCGATATTACCAACAACCAAATCATGCGAGCTCCAGAATACATTTTATCGTAGCCTTGACCACATACTGTCGTATACACTGCAGTCAAATATAGTTTGAAAGGAACTTACAAATATGTGGCATTGTATGAATGCGCGTTGCACACATGGTGTATGAGTTTTGCCGAGTTTTATATGTGTATGGTAAAAGCGAGAAAAGTAAACATTAGTTCACTATTTTGAGCTCCGTAGAAAGAATGGCAGCAAAATATTGCTATCAAAGACAGACGAAAGTCTTGATTTGCCAACAGGAGTGTGGTATTACAGTGCCTGAAGGATATTAACAAAACAGACTTTAAAGACATATTTCGTACGTTGTTGAAAACATTGAAAAAGTCCATTTCTGTTAAAGGATACTACTTTGGAGGAATTAAATAAATACTAGTATAACATTACTTACTGAACGCCCCTCGTACCTATCGCAAAGACGCACTGACCTTTTACGATATCTATTAATGTCCATTATTATACAGATTAATAACGCGTCAGAAAATGAGAACCCAGAATAAATATATCATTACGGATAAATTAAACAACGATTTTTCAGTTAATTATAATTACTAAGGAATGTGGTCTAGCGATTAAGTTAAAAAAATACGATCCAAACACACGACTTCTTCTTTTATTGAAATTGCCTTTTTCTATATTTAAACTTAGTACGTTTATATGAAAAATGTCCGGCAATAGAGGAGTGAATACATCTCCGGCAATAGAGTAGGAAAAACCTCTCTTGGAATACATCTCGAACAATAGAGGAGGGAAAACATCTCAAGCAGTAAAGGAGGGAATACATCTCCAGCAATAGAGGAGGGAATACATCTCTGGCAATAAAGGAGGGAATACATCTCCGGCAATAAAGGAGGGAATACATCTCCAGCAATAGAGGAGGGAATACATCTCCAGCAATAGAGGAGGGAAAACATCTCAAGCAATAAAGGAGTGAATACATCTCCGGCAATAGAGTAGGAAAAACATCTTTTTGAATACATCTTCAACAATAGAGGAGGGAATACATCTCAAGCAGTATAGGAGGGAATACATTTCCAGCAAAAGAGGAGGGAATACATCTCAAGCAATAGAGGAAGGAATACATCTCCAACAATAGAGGAGGGAAAACATCTCAAGCAGTAAAGGAGGGAATACATCTCCAGCAAAAGAGGAGGGAATACATCTCAAGCAATAAAGGAGTGAATACATCTCCGGCAATAGAGTAGGAAAAACATATTTTTGAATACATCTTCAACAATAGAGGAGGGAATACATCTCAAGCAGTAAAGGAGTGAATACATTTCCAGCAGAAGAGGAGGGAATACACCTCAAGCAGTAAAGGAGTGAATATATCTCCGGCAATAGAGTAGGAAAAACATCTTTTTGAATACATCTTCAACAATAAAGGAGGGAATACATCTCAAGCAGTAAAGGAGGGAATACATTTCCAGCAAAAGAGGAGGGAATACATCTCAAGCAATAAAGGAGTGAATACATCTCCGGCAATAGAGTAGGAAAAACATCTTTTTGAATACATCTTCAACAATAGAGGAGGGAATACATCTCAAGCATCTCCAGAAATAAAGGAGGGAATACATATCCAGCAATAGAGTGAGGAAAACATCTCCAACAATAGAAGAGGGAATTATTTTCTTCATTATATGTTGACAGTATGCTTTATTTGCACTGTTAGAACAGCGTTTAATAAAGTAGGAAGGTATATAAAACGAGGCGGTGGTCAGTAATTTTTAACATCAAAACGGTCTAATTTGGTTTCTTGAGATGCGTCTGGCATAATATAAAAGAGTAAAATATAGACATCTATAGTCACCACAATGGATTGATTATGCAATCATATATAAAACAGGAAACGGAGTGGCTAGACTAGCTTCTTCTAGTCATTTAGTGATTCATCATAATAAACTATTGATTTATTTAAGAATATTATTCATCAGATTGAATAGTTTTAGTAAGGAATAATGAAATATATAAAAACTGTTGAAGGAGACCACTTAAGAGTAGTAGCTGATAGAAAGATCCCCTAGATGCATAGAACTGGTCTAAGAAAAGGAAATGAAAAAACTCAGTTTTATTGAATCTGTTCATGGTGTATATGACGTATGCACCACCTTCGCGCCCATGGCAATATATTTGTGTCTCCAGCAAGAGACACATTCATTAAATTGTATTCGTGTATTTATACGTAGACTGTTTTCGATCACTTCCTCTGGATTCGATCTCTTCTAAAAAATACGAATGCCGCACACGCTTAATTAATCTTACCCCACAAATATCAATATTTACAAACACTATTAACATAGTCATTGAATTCAAGGAAAACTATGAAAAATAATGCTTTCAATACAAGTAAGAAAGTCATTTTATGAAACCTTTTTATGACCTAAAAAATAACAATTCTCACTATGTTCATTTTTCAGTTTACATAAGACTTATACAGAATCTAGGTTGGTTTACGAATATCAATTCCAAACACGTCTGATTATGCTGATACATAACTGGTTAAGGTAAAAAAGTATCAAAATATGATGACTGCGCAAATGAATGAGGTTACGACGGAGTACACTGCCTATAGATATGTGTCAAAATGAGTGCGAAATCATCACATGTTCAATGTAAAATGAAAATAAGTGAATAGTGGAAGATATTTGTTATAAAATAGGGAGGATATGTAAAATAATATCAATAGATTTAACATTTGAAAATAATATATTTTTTGTAATCGATGTTTTTAATTCTATATCATTTCTAAAAATAAAAGAATAGAAAAAAATAAACAACTTCATGCTTTTCAGTTAATTGACATGTTTTTGAATAAATCCATTGAGACATATTCACTCATGATAAAGGACAGTGCTGTTTATTTGTTGGAAGTATATTTTATGTTCGTTCTTAAACAAGGATTGTTCACTGGTATACTCGATGGTGTCAAACAAACTTATATTCTGATTGTGGCACCCGGTGAAAATAGCTGAGCCAGTGAAATTTATAAAGCAATAAACCGAAGAAAAGTAGCTTATACTTATTTCTGTTGCATTTTATTACTAAAATAAGTGTGGAGCACGTCATTTTTTCTTCCTATAATACAAAACGTACTATACAAATATCGAATTTTATTTGTTCACGCGAGAAATAAAAAAAGTAATCAGGCTCCAGGGGTTTTATTGAAAAATAAAATTCTTTGAAAATTGACCTTTTCCAATGAAAATGTTTTGAATACATATACCCGTGATCTCATTGGTGAGAGGTAGGTGGTGATTAGATGTCTGGCGTCTAAAACCACATATAGTAATAGTGAGATTGGAATTATAGACTTATATAAATATAATGAATGATATGATCACACACTGAATGAAACTTATTCCATCAAGTCTAGAATCTAATTTTACGTTTTATGTTTCATAGGTTGGTAGAAAGTGTCATGTGCCAGGGACAATCGTTGACCAAGGATGTCAGTCAACATCTGACTGTAGTGACATTCTATATAAAATGGACTTTTTAAAAAATAAAATTGAGTGGCAGAGAAAATAGGACAAAATCTAGTAATATATGTTAAATATGAGATATCATATATATGGCTTATACACACCATTCTACGTGTACAGTGCAGTGGAGTCAATCCACATGCAAATAATATTTTACCATTGCATTATAAAATTAATATAAAAATCGTCAATATCATGTCCGTTTCTTGAAATGGACTTAAGTCTAAATTTCTCGAAAAAAGGATCGTAAAATCGATTGACAGGCTTAATGATATGAGATATATAAAAAACACACGTATTTACACAGCATATCTTGTTTAAAAATGCAATTATTATTTGAATAAATAAAAAATTAACTAAACGAAATTTTGCTAGCATAATGACTGATAAGTCTCATATTATTCCGGGTAGTTTGAACACATATCAACGATTTTACTAATGTTGTAAATCTAACTTGTGACATTTTTGACAAACAATATTCTTTATTTTTATTTCAACTTTTTTCGATGATATATACTTAATACCAGTCCTAATCCATCAGGGATCCGTTTCACTTACGTTGGTAAATTTACAAACTGTAAAATGTAAAGTTATGAAATATAATTTGGATATGGTCATTTAGGGTTTTGCTTTAATTTTAATATTATGAACAGTCGTAAGCCTTTTAAATAGTTTTATTTAACAAATTGCAAAAATACTACGCAAATGAAACGTTCCTAGGTGTCACAATTTGTGCGTACTTAAATCTTAAGACTAAAGCAGATTAGTGAAACCTATAGCAGGAGATCAACATAATTATTTTATTTCATTCAACAAACATCGTTTTAGGAAACTTTTTCTATTAAAACAGCACTTAATCAGTTAAACTAGATTGACTCCAGTCCAATAAGACGTTTTATAGACAGACTGAGTGAATTGAAAATGTAACCTAGGGGTCAGAGGGTATTTACTTAGAAAATAGAAACGTGGCACTAATGCAGGAAATACAAAATTATTTAGTAACATCTCATGTAAACAGTTAACAATCAGTAACATTAACATACAATAATTACAGTAAAACATCTCAAATAAGATCACTTTTGGGACAGGCAAAAGTGGTATACACTCGTGCTAAACGTGTTGCCTTTTTGTATCCCGTCCTGTGTTGCGTTTTCATATCTCTTGAGTGTACTTTAAAACATGTATTTGATGATTGTGTTATTCAGAAATAGCGTAATACATGACAAATACTCAGAGTTGTTTTATCTAATTTTGTGTAGAATTAACAATTTGAGTTTGGAAAGTGTAAACTTGACAGATACACATGCTGTTGCAGTGCTATGTCACAAGTGAGAATATAAGGACAACATTCTTGTTTACTTATTTTCTATCTCCATAGACTGCATACATTAACAATTTAATCAAAGTCGAAGAAGTTTTTATGTAAATTTATCACGAGTCATGGAATACTTTGATATTAGAGTTAATTTGTAAGGAATGTCATTAATGTTAATATTATATATGTCATGTGTGTGTATGTAAATACAGAACAGTAAAGCCTCATTAAACTTCCGACAAGTACAATTTTTGATTATATCAAAATTAATTGTAATCAAATGTGTTGACAGTATTGCTAAAACTATTCAGAGTAAATAAATAACTTCGATCGAAAGGTGTATTTCTTAAAAGAGCGGACCGAGACTTTAACAATTGTTTATGTTTTGACATTCCTTAATTATTTGGTTGTTCTCCGACTGTTCCTCAGTCTAAGTTCGGAAGTACACAAATCGATATGCTTATAAGTTACCGTCCGTCGCCGTTCAGAACTGACTCGTGGTTACCAGTTTTATGCCGAATGTGTTTATCGACCATTGATTTGTAAACAAAGATGCGTTTGCAATTTAAAACAATGCATCTTTTTTATTTATATCTTTGATTGCATACTTTCTCAGAGGTCATTTAACACGTGTTCGATGAACTGGAACAGTAAATAGACAGGAAAAAAATCGGCAGTTTAAAGAGTCTTTAATTAAAGAAACATTGTTATTCTCGAATACTTAAAGGAAATAGAAAATTTCAACGTTTTATTATTAAAACATTAATGTCCCTTTTATTTTACATGTCGGAGGGTCGTATGTTATACTTTTAATTACACTTTTCTCCTTTTAGGCTAGGAATCGTCTCAGGCTGTAAAGTTGGCATCGAAAGTGGTGAGACAACCGCCTCCCTCCAATACCATTTTAAAATACAGATATTTACAAATAAAAACTATTTCCACTATTTTCAGTACAATGTATGTGCCAAACAGCTGTATTTATTACTGAAAAAAAGGTTACTTTTGGCTAAAATGACGTGAGACCTGGCTTTTATTATAGAGCTTATGAACTATCAAAATAAAACGTCACTATCCGTGTGGAAAAAATGCAAGAAATGCTGTGAACATTCGAAATAATAACTTGATAATAATGCAATGAACATAAATTTTTCATGGACTGACCATATTGAAAACAGCATTTCATACTACGTGCCAATGTTAAAGTCATATATAAGGTTAATGTTGTACCTCTGTTGTATGTGTCGCTAAATATGAATACACCCGTAAAACCTTTTATCATAACGATTTTATATTGATATGTCATATAGTACTTAATATTCATTACATATGTTACATATTTATAAACTTACTGAAATCTCCAGCCACTACCAACAATTTGCCCGTATGCGGTCTGAAATAAAACCACGGGTCCACTGTGACATTCACAGACAGGCATTAATAATGCTATGTTTAATTTTCTAGATTGTTCTTGTGTAAATGACTTGCCAATTGGAAGTGTGACAATATCTGTTGCATTTATAGTTGAAAACAGTTCTCTAATTAGACTGAAATCCATCTTATTGAAAGTAATATAATTGTATATATATAAACAGTATGTATGACTTGACAAAATTTTGTTCTGTGCATGTAGAATGCCCTCTACGCATTTGAGATAATTATCTTAAACAGAAGATTGTTCCTTCTCTTAGTTGCGTTTTGCACTCTCTATGGATTGTTTAATCAGATCAGATTGTATTACATTAAAGCAATCTTCGATGAAAACATATGAACATCAAATAATCCTAGAAGTTCGGTACCAAACTTTGTGATATCTTGACATGAATCCCAATGCTTCTTACTGCTATTTTGCCAATTTACATATTGCTGTTTTATGACCAAAAAAGACAATGATCTACTCAATCGTCCACTTGCTTTGTCGACAATGGAGCGATCAGGACTCGAACCAACGACCTTATATGTGAGTGTAATTTTGTTTAAATGTATTACATAACATTGTCAGTATTGTGGTCAAATGTTGTGTTATTCAAGGGTGCGAAATGAGTGATTGCAAGAGAATGACATCTGTGGCACATGTATATCGTAAGAGACGGCCCACTTGGTGTCAGTCTATCCAAGAACATAAAACTTCCCAAATCATGTCTAAAAACCACCAATGAAAAAGCAGGGAATTCTATACCTGTCCAACAGTTCATAGCAATTGAACGCTAATTAAACTGTGACGTCATACAAACTTTCAGTTGAAGGAACTTACCAATTAACGTTCTCAGATGTAGCTTTATCAGAAACTGTGACCGTTCTACGGACTACACTTAGTGTTAAGTTATCTTTGCTGAAACTCTGTTACAGCATTTGTTGAATTTTATTTTTCAGTCTACAACAGAACTTTCCTGGTTCGGAAACGGATTTCCAGAACACGACATACGGCTCGGACAACTTACTACTATTCTAACCAATGTTCAGGCTCAATCAATACATAACAATTCGATTAATTATGATATAACAGTACGGAGTTAGTATGGATTGTATGACGGAGTCTTCTTTTCCTCGTTTGGTGGTTATTAATTGTTATGCCTCTTTTTTTTCTATACCATCAGGGGATAAACCATTTTCATTATCAAAATGGATATGTTCACGACTCGTGGATCATCTGTTACATCCACAAACATACAGAACGCTATCAGGATCTTAATGTTAAGTTTTGTTTTGGAACTACTTTTATAGACGATTTCTGCAGTTTGTTATGCGCAATATTTCCGCACCCACGGGATTGGGAACTACTTCATTTTTTAGCTATTTTTTCTCAATTACGAGGTCACGTGTATTTTGTTTTGAATTGTTATTAGTATGAGTAAAAGAGAGTACTTTGTGAGATTGTAAGCAACATTGACATTTTTTAAAAATTCTAAACAGTTATTTTCTACTAGCTTATAATGACCTTTTTTCATGATAACTGTTATTATCTGCTACATCTAGGTATTTGTTTCAAAGATTGTTATGTTGTTGAGAAGGTAATAACAACAATTTCTGAACGGTTACATACATTTTTTATTTCTGTTTTTGCACAAACTTAATTACTGGGAAGTTTCATAAGATACTACCTATAGGAGAAAAATGACGAAACCTAACAGTTCTTAATATTTATTACATGCATTACACATTTCGAAACATATTGACATCTCCAACTAATACCAACAGTTAGCCTGTATGTGATATGATATAAAACCACGAGTCCACTTGCATTCATAATGCTATGTTTTATTTTCTTAATCGTTTTCGTGAAGATATCTTACCATTTGGAAGAGTGACAATATCTGGTTTATTTTGCACAATTGCTTCTGTAGCTGTAAACATTTCTCTACTCGGGAAGACATATCCGTTTGAAAATAATACATACATATAAATCAAGAATGAATTTTAAAAAAAAAAATGTATGTCTGTGCACGGGCTCCTTTACACATTTGAGGAAATTATCGATTTTTAACAGAAGATTCTTCTCTTAGTTGCGTTTTGTACTCACAATTGATTGTTCAAATAGATCGGATTTTAATACATTAAACCGATCTTCGATGAAAACATATTAACAAATGTTTTTAGTACTGGAAGTTCGTACCAAACTACGTGATATCTTAACATAAAATGCCAATGCTTCTTACTATTGTTTTGCCAATTTACATTTTGCTGTTTTATGGCCAACAAAGGCAATAATCTACTCAATCTCCCACTCTCTTTGTTTACAATGACGATATTGGAAGTGTCTCCTGGCTCGTGGTTTACGACAAACCAGCAAATTTAATAACATTTAACACGTGTTTAGTATGTATTTCTCCCATTTAAGGCGCACCCCTTATTCCAAGTTATTCCAGTACAAACAGAGATGAGTGAAATGTCAAGAAAATGTTTCTACTGGTACGTGCAAAGGTTTGCTAGTATTATTTTATAATTGGCTTATACAAATGTTAATAGATGTGCGAAATCCGTTTTGATTCATCACTAACCATGTTTACGGTAAAACGTAATTTGTGTTATTGTTGTATATTGATATTGTATTATGCGTTATTTAATAATAGTAATTACTATTCTGTTGATGTTTGCTTTATCATTCTACGGCATTACATAGTGTTTTTAGTTCGATTATTAATGGGTTTTGTTATGTTTAAAATAATACGGCATCTAAACAGTGAGTGTAGTCTTTATATAAGCGTAATTTGAAGTTGTATACGGCATGCCAACTGGTAAATTTGAGATAATATCAAACAATAATTGCTTACTCAGTAGGATTTATTTATTAATATGACATACCTATGAACGGGCCAAACGTGACAACCAGATAGCGAGAATAAACACCGACTACGAGTTTGTTAACTGAATTACATAATAGTATAAACACCTTGAATATATAGGAGTTATATCTGTTTTCGATATTCTATATAGAAGCTACATTAGTTTTTCTTTATACACTAATATTACAGATACATTGTAATTCTTGGTAAATATATCAAATGCCATCGTCAGTACTTAAATGAAATTCTTCATTTTTGTTTCTTATTGTTACAGTAGGTAAACCAGCAGCTCCTCTGTTATTCCAGGGTGAGAAATGAATGATGGCAAGAAATTGACATATGTGGCATATGTATGTTATAAGGTGTGACGCATTTCATGTTCACTATTATTTGCTTAAACTCATTTACACGCATGAGTAATATAAGTTATAACCATTGCCTGATTGTAGGCCGCAACATCATGGAATTCATCAATGTGTTTTTGTTGATCATTGCTTTTCTTCATGACTTTTATTTGATGAATTCAGTCCTTAATTGCCTTAAACATTGTTTCGTTTAAATTCAGTTCTTAATTTTAGATACATGTACAAAATTTGATATTTCTAAGAAATGAAAGTGATATATACATGTTCCAAGACTCAACTACTATTTATTTTTAAACATGGTTCAAACTCAATATATACATAACAATTCGATGAAATATGATATGACAGCTCTGATTATATGATGGTTGCTTCACTTGGTCGTAGTAAACTAATTAGTATGATTATATTTTCAACAAATTTGTTATTTAACTCTGCGACCTCCTCGAAGTTGTCTGTTCCTGTAGTGAATAAAATAATTCATGTTCCGGTATCACACCATTACCGTATTAAACATTTCCATTATTAAAAAATGGATTTGTTCACGACTTAAATAAAACTCGTGGATCCCCTATGACATCCATAAACATAAATAATGCTATACAGAGCTTAATGTCGAGTTTATTTTGGAACTCTTATTATAGACGAATTCTGCAGTTTGTTATGTGCATTAATTTTGCACACATGGGGATGGGAACTACTTCGATACTGCTTAGTTCTACAACTCAGTGATAAAAAAAAAACAAAAAAAAAACAGAACTGACAGAGACCAGAAATGTTTGTTTGAATTAGCAATTTAAGAAATGTTTCCTTACTAAAAATCTTAGCTACGCGGTAAATTTGCGCTTGATTGTAAAACAAATCATTGACATTTGTAACCTTTTAAAAATATTTGAAAAAAAAAATGTGTTTGGTTCGGCCATAGATACTGAAAAAAAAAAGGTTTTACTCTCACTAGTGAAACCAATGCTCTCTAAAGACTGGCAACTATATAATGACATAACACCAATCTTCATGTGAAAATGTTAACGACGAAAATCGAAGGTACAAATTATGTTTATTAATAGTACTTCAACAGTAGGCATGTGTGTATATCGTTTGACTTCGTTCGCAGTTCGAAAATAGCAACATTACCTAACTAGATAATGGCTTTTGAAAATTAACAAACAGCATTATAGTTTATTGAAATAATAGTTAGTACAAGAGATCGAACTAAATGGATTAATTAATGTATGCTATCATTACCTTGGTAAATGACCATTTTGCTTTTCGAAGGAAGACAAATCGAACATTAGCTAAAATGGCTGTTGATAATTGATAAATATCATTATAGTTTACTAAATTAAAATAATTGAAAATAATGGAAATCGTACTAAATACCTCAATAATGTGTGTAAACAGGACCTCCGTAAATCACTATTTCGCTGTTCGGTGAAAGAAAAATGCAACAGTTACTAAAACTTGCTGTTGAAAATTTATAAATAGAATTATAAGTAATTGAAATAATTGAAAACAGTAGTAATTGAACTAAATTACTAAATTATTTTATGTAATCAGGACCGTGGTAAATAACTAATTCGTAGCGAGAACTTCCGTTTTAATAATACCCGTTTTTTATTTACCAGTAGTTACGTGATGAGGATGGGCTAAATTACTTCTGACATTGAAGACAAAGGAGTCAAAATAATGCGGAAAAGCAACATATTTATTTTGATGTAATTTGATTAAATATTTAGCTTCATTTTTATGCCATCGAGGGCTAACAGACGATCAATTAACTTAACAGCTGTTTCTTGGGATCCTGAAAGGTTAGCCAGTACTCGAGCACTCCGCAAGTAACTGATAATTTTCCCACTTGAATCAGCGGTGAGAGACGAATGATATTGAGACACAATGTTATATATCAATCATCACGGAGACTGTTGTCGAGCGGGGATTCGAACTCATGACCCCTGGGTTGATAGTCAGACGCGCAACCGACTAAGCTAATCGGGCCCGGCTATTTTCTTTTTTCCCCATCTTTTTTTTATTTTGATGTCCAACGTTTGCGAAATGTCGCGAACATTCTAACTTGATATTAGAGATGTCGTAGTTATATTTTTTTATAGAAATATTTAACTTGTGGAACATTTAGACTCCTTATATAAAATACATCAATAAGACAAATTTGAAAATTTAATCACTTTTAAAGTTTATTTTAAAATGCTATTCAATTATTAGCTAAATTGTATTATTATAACTTAAGTTGAAATACAATAATAAACTTAATTGAATTCAATATTAAAATCTAATTGTAAGTGCATTTTCTAAATATTTTGAGAAAACACAACTAAATGGGTATTGTTTACAAAATATAAGATTTTCATTCAAATAATATCATCCATCAAGTTTTAACAGTTTTATCTTGGCAGTGTTCATTTCGCTTTAACGTTTGATAATGTTAGCTAACATGTTTTTTCTGGATACTGGCTCAACCTCATATTTACACGCAATACGGTATAATTTTAGGATACCAGGCATTAAAAGTGTTTGTTGTGTAACGGTGCTGAACTCAGCACAGGTACTTTGTAGGTGTAATCCCACCATTGATTTTTGTTCTTTATTCTTAAGTAAAAGTTTGAAGGCTTGTCATTCATACAGAGACCCAAATGAAAGAAGTGAAACTTACATTTTACTGTTTGTCACCCTCTGCACTACCAAAATATGTTGAGAAAAGTAGAAGTCATGTGTCATATAAGAGATGTTTTTTCCTGCTCAGTGTACACTGTTGACCAAGTGAAAGTAGATTTCCGAAATCATGTATTTATACCCCAATTTCCAAGCATAATTTTTTTTTCTAAAATCACAATTCAGTCATGATCATGCTTTCAAAATGTTCAAAATACATCAATAATGCCATTCAAATAAAAAAAATGAGCATTAAACTAAGGAAAATGCATTTTTAAAGAAGAAGAAACAAGGATTATTTTTAACCACTATTATGCGACTACCCCACGGAAGCACTACCTTTTTCCAATGATGATAATATGCCTATAAATCAAACAAATTATATACAAGTGTTTGAGTGGCACCATTATTATAATGAAAGCTGTTAAATAAATGTAAGGTGCGTTTTAGCAATTCCACTCATTAAAAGAAAACTTCAAAAGCGAATGATCACGATCGACTGATACAGTCTCCAATTATCTACAATTAGACAATGCTAATACTACGTCTGAACAGAACAATTTTATAGTAATTATAGATCAAATATTAGTACTCAACAAACGTATTATCTAACAACATCGCGCAAGTTCGAATAAAGACGTGCCATACGTACAATTACATCTTTAAAAGAATGGCACTAATTTTACCTTTGAACACTGGCCATAAGAATATTGAAGTTTCCACTTACTAATTACCTCCCCTTAGTGACGGTAGCAAGACGACTGCGCACAAGAAATTAGAGCTGTGTCAATCTGTTGGGCATTATTTGTGTTGATACTTCTCAAAATGGTCATATTCCTTTGTATATATAAGAACATTGGAACATTTCCACCAGTTCTGCCAAGTTTTGATGATATTGGGTACTGTTGGGTGAAGATATAACAGTTTAAAGATGCGTAGTGATACACTGCAACAAAAGGGCAGAATTGTAAAAAAAATAAGGGTTGTGATCAAAACATCAAAATTGTGATAAAGCAATCATGTTGTTTTTTCCTGCAAATTGGACTAACAGAGGACAATCTATGGAAACAAGACACTTTTAGAACCATTGGCAATGTGTGCAGTGTTCCAGAAGTGCATGTCTCTATATGTTGAATAGGTCACAATTAATTGGAGTGTTCGACGTGAAGAAATGTACATATAAAACTATGATAACACATATATTACTTCGATATTGTAATATTCAGAACATCTATACACTACATGTATAGTATTTATGTCCATACTGTCGGTTTCGAAAATAATATTGATATTCAAAAGAGGCTCCTTTCATTTACTCTGTCTCTAGTGATGGAGTGACTACTGAAAAGGGTAACGGTTGTTAAATAATTTTGTATCACTCGGAATTAATGGGATAAAAGGGTTATTGGGTAAATACGGTTACGAAATCAGCTTTTTTGAATTTAGAATATTATGAAAACACGCTCAACCGGACTGGTCACGTATCAAGTGTCAATGAGTATAATTCTCCACTTATTTGACATTAAACATGACATACCTGTATATACATGTACGCCAATGAGGTTTGCTAAAAGCTAATTAGGAACGGGTAACTGACGTGGGAAGCGAGAAAAGCGATCCCGAAACATCTCAAATCAGACCATTGTGACAAATACCAATGTTAGAGTGGGCAGCGTATAGCTAAAAGTTACAATATAAAGTCATTTATTACCTTTCATATATTATCAACTTTTGTTAAAATAAAGTAACAGGTGATGTTTTGACTTTGCTAATATTTAATTTAGAATGTAAACAAACAATGATGGACTTGTAAATTAGCGTTATCATTCTTAGAATATCTGTGTTGTTTTGCCCAATCTCTCACAAGGTCGGGTTCACCAACCAACATAACGGATTAGCGTCTTAACTTTTCTGGGGCGATAATAATTGAACATTGTCAATGCTTCTGTATGTACGAGTGGATTTTTTGATTTTCTCAAAATTGTGACTAACAGAGTATTTATGAAATATAGACACATCAAAGTAAGTAGCAGTGATTCTTTTAATAGAAAAAATAAACATTTCATCTATTTTAATCACATGTCAGACCGATGTTCTACCGCTGGACCACCCGAATCACGATAACCTACTATTCAACAATTTTACGTCTTAGCATTCATACTCTTATCTCCTCACTGTCCTTTTCAGGTTTTGAACTTATCATCGCGTATATTCAAAATACCGTCCCTAAATATCTTTAGCGTAAATGTTGTTTTGTCAAGTGTCGCTCTTGGTTGGTCACGGCATGTTCCAGCTCTTCCAGACCATCAAAGCGTATGGCCTGAATTGGTTCCTTCAACTTAGTAAATAGGTCATAGTTTGGAGGACATATATCTGGAGAATAAGCAAGATGGGTCAGTACCTCTCAGTCATATGACGATAGAATTGACGTCACCTTCAACGATTCGTGCACTGAAACAGTGTCATGAGGTTAGCTGTGTCTGTCTTTTCCGATTTTCTCAATGTAGTATGTGCTCGTTACTTCAATATTTCTGTCTGACAGGTGGTCATCTTGAATTGTCTGTCGGTCATGTCTGAAAGCCGTAATCCATCGAAAGACTGTTGTCCTTTCAACTGCCTGACATCCGCAAACATTTTGAAGTACTTCATAAATTATTTTTGCCGTTGTTTCACTGTAAAACGTTGCTCCTCGTACGTAATCACGGCCATGCTAGCTGATATGACATCAGTAAATATGGCGTCATTTATGTGACGTAAGCAGAGGATCGGGTAACGTTAGTAAATATATACATAACTGATTGATCTGCAAACTAAATAATGAATGACCCTCGTATACACTCGCCGGCTTAAAAACGCCTCTTTAGAATAAAAGTCAAATATCTCGAAAGATATTTATTCTATTGAAAAAATAAATTTCACATGTGTATTATGCATTGTAATTAAAATACCATTCAATGATATCTTACAAAAATAATGCCTTGTGGTTATCAAATGAGGAATACGCAAACACTCACACTCACTATAAGCAATCATGTGGCACTATCAATACCGGCCAAGTCCACCTAAACTCATTGTGCACTCCTGTACTTGTCGAGCTGGCGTAGATACACAAAATCGTCGAATACACCTTCTGTGAATGTTATACCACTATTGTCTTAGAGAATCTGCGAGGTCGCTTAATGCACTGTCTTACGTCTACGAATGTCTCGGCACATCCCATCTCACAGGTGTTCGACTGGGATGAGATTACAATATTTTGAAGATCGGTCCGATCAGTTTCAAAATTGTGAAAAAGTAATCATGTTTTTTACTGCATATTTGGACAAACAGAGGACAATCTATGGAAACACGACACTTTTAGCATATTAACAAAATTGTAAGTACAAGTATATATTTACATTTCCATTGCATTTTAAGATAACAAATTATTTTCTAACATCAAATATTTTTGAAATTCCTTTCCATATACTTCTTATACATTATCAATTATATCATGTTTTATTTCTGACCGAAATGTGCAAGGCTTATATACAGCATAGTTTGCAAACAAATGCTGTTTTTTTTTCTAATTGGTCCTTCGTGGTCCTCCGTGGCCGAGTGGTCTACAAAGCTGTCTTAAGATCACTTTTCTCTCACCGATAAGGTTCGAGTATTTAACCGCTCGCTCCAAAGTTTGCCAGTTACTTGCGGAAAGGTCTGTGGTTCTACTCAGTTTCTTTCTGAGGTTTTCTTTCACCAATAAAACTAGATAGGCTATATATAACATGAAATGTGCTGAGAATGACGTTTAACATAGTTTAGGAAATGAATATGTTTAACTGTCAAGTAAATTACAGATTTAATAAATCACTTTTACATAATTGAAGTAGATTTGAGACAAATCATTCTTCAGAAACCAACGTCTTTTCAACAAGTATTTTCACTTTTAAAGGGAGAATTTATGCTGGTGCTAAAACTTGAAAATTAAATCTATCAAATTATTTGAAGAATGTGATCATCGTTAAACATCCTAATTCCCACTAAACACAAGATTTAATTAAATTCAAATTGTCTCCTTTTATTAGTTTATAGGTGTTTCAAATCTACGACGCGGCTCCATGCTATCCGTGATTATCACAGTAAATTGTTATATATTTTACGTTCAGTACGACAAACGGAGACAGAAACATTGCTCAAGAAAAAGTTAATGCACTTAATGTGAAGGATTGTTCGAATCATTATTCTTTATCAGTTGATTTAGATTATTCACAGATTTATTCCAGTCTATTTCGGCTAAACTGTGAAGTAAGCTTAGACCCAAGTGAATCAGTCTCGAGTTCGATATTAAACGAGCGTTTTAATATAATATGAATATTAAGCGTCAGGTTCATGCCATCGAGAGTTAACATACGATCAGTTAGCCTAGTGACTCTTTCCTAGGATACTGGAATGTTAATCAAAAATTGAGCACTCATTTCTACCAGTAATTGATATATAAATGCACAGGCATTATGATAAATACGTTATTCTTTAAATTGAATGACAAAGTATCTGTAATGAAAAAGTTATAACAGAGCTATTTATAGAGAGATAGAAACGAATAAAAAACGCCTGGTGATTTTCAGAAACACGTTATGAAATTATAAGCGAACGATAGAATATGTATGCTGAGGTATGTCATTAATGATTTAGTCAATGTGATCAGTATTTTGGACAAATCATTCATGAAATACCTTTAAATACAGATTCTTAAATAATGAATTTCGCTTACAATAGTTTAGCTCTGAAATGTACCCAATATTTATTTATTATTTCAGTTTATACCTAAACTTCTTAAGCAAAGAACAGCTTCAATAAACCAGATTGAAAGCACAGACTTCGTCGTTTACATGTGTTATCTAGTAGTAAGCATCTAAGCATGCATATTGGTCATACAATATTACATAAGCAAGCTAGCCAGCTAGCCAGCCATCTATTCAGTGCAGTCAAACATTACTTGATGGCTTTTGAATAATTTAGCACAGAATCGTACGTATTACCATATACTGTAGGTATCTGTTGAATAATTTATTGCTCGTCAATCCTGGAATGGAATTCCCTGACTAAGGTAAATCACCATGAACACTTTTCATCTACCATTACCAGTCCAATTACTTATGTTGAGTAGACTATCAATTATTGGCCAGTTATGTCTGGTTCCAGACCAATTTCTGTTACACGTCATTAAATAGCAGACTTTGTATTATCATGGAAATCTACAATGACACGCAATTGTTTAAGTAGTTTCGGAATCAAATGTTTCGTCAGAGTGTCGTTTTTTAGAAATAAGAAAAAGTTTATTTTCATTTTTTAAATAGGGACAAAATGAGAATATGAATATATACTGAATAATTAACATGTCATTATTGAAATATTAATGAAACAATAAAGAAACGCCGCGTGAATTTTAGAGCCACGTTATCCAACAATTGTAAGCAATATATAACTATTTAAGACTGTGCATGATATGATAAGGTATTTCATTAATGAACTTGTCAATATAAGCATAGACAAAATCATTAATAAAATACAATATTTTAATATGTGGCTTTTTAATTCACCCGCCGTTTCTTTATTCTTTCATCATATTTCAATAGTAGTAATATGATAAATGTGAAGGTCGAAGGTCAAATTCAATTAATTTAGTTCCTGCTTTAAGCTAGCATATTCCAGTGTGATATGTGTCTTAATATAACAACGCGTCCGTATCATAATTGGTAAATAGGTTCTAAGGTAAATATGTGCTCCTCATTATGCATAGGATTAGATACATGAAATTAAGTTTTATGGAAAAATGGGATTATGTGTTCTGAAAACTGAAAGGGGCACTTCCGAGTCATTGTACACTTGGAACAATATTTGTTCAGTGATTATTCAAAACCAGAGTAACTGTTTTTGTTTAATCTATGAATAGGTGCTTTGCGATCTCAGTGTTAAATTCAAATTTTATTAAGAAATATTGTATGATGGGACATAAAATTATACAAACTATTAGTGTATTACATGTGATTTATGGAATATTCAAGGTTCTAACAATTGAATAAGGTTTTAAGTATAATTAAAGGTATTGAAGCGGACAGTCCAATCGGACATAAAGCCAAGAATTGTAAGCTCAGATAAAATATCATCTTTATATCATTTTGATGTTGTTCAATTTTCTCAGCAAACATAATCGCTAAGACATTTCACACATAGAACATTCAATATCACAGTAAATGTCATGAGCACCAGTAAATGTTGACTTATATCCTCAGCCAGTAAAATCGCTCCAGAAACAAGAACTAAATAAACATCTAAGCCTGTTAGAAGTTACATGGAATTGGAAAAGCCATATAACTTTTAACCCACACGTAGATAAAAAGTACAGTGTAAATTACATATTACCTGAACCTTATATCATTGACACCGCTCCCAATAGCGGATGATTAAACAGAAGGAAATTTGACGTATTTGTAGTCGTCAGTGCCGATTCTTGTGCAAAATTTAAAGGCGCTCATTAAACTTTCGAAACGGTCGTTTTAGTTTTGATTCAAGTCAGATGATAGATTACATGTTTATTTGACCACTGACATTGCATATTGATGTAGGTAAAGTTTTGCAAACCCCAAAATCAATAATAAGATACTTGTATATGTTTACAAGGGTTCTCAGGTAAATAAAAATCACCTGTACAAGTCGAGGGCCGAGCGCAAAACTATTCTAACTATTTTAAACCAATTCTTATCTAACTTGCACAGATGCTTGGTATGGATAATATCTCGGACAAGTTCTTAAATGGGTTAAATCAACCTAAGGCTAGTGGAGTAATGTCCTTTTTAACCCAAAAATATTGACTTTTTGATCTTGTAGGCCACATTTTTCAACCGATTGTATTATAACTTGCACAGATGCTTAATTGGTATGTATAATATCTGGAACAAGTTCTGAAATTTGCCAAACCAACTGAAGGCTAGTTGAGCTTGTCATGTTTAACACCACAATATGTACTAAAACAAACTAGGTCTCTTAGGTATTTCAGATGAATTATTTAAGGCCCCTTTAGGCCTCTTGTTCATGATCAGACAGGCACCCACAGACCATCCTTATAAAGCTAGTCAATCAAATTCCATCATGGACCATGCATAAAAATGTCTGCTCCTGAAAGGGTTCGAACCCATTACAGTTAGGAGCCTGTGCTTATCAGTCTAGACATTGTAATTAAATATCTATATAAACGTTTATTTTGTCTTCAAAATCTTTTCTTTCTTATTGTTTTCTATCAATATTGCCTCTGTTTGAACAGATTTTTTCTTTTGAATATGGCTGATTAATTAATAAACTTTCAATATTGTTAATTATACAGTTGTTCTTCTTTCTTTTTTAGAATGCTCTCTGTACAACACACCGACGCCATGCACAATACTTTGGTGCTGGGAAACAGTGTGTTGCCAACATCTATATGCCTATGATTCACATCAAACAGATGCAACCATCATCTTGGAATAACCATGACTTAGATGAAATTCTGTCAAGAGGAGATGCCATATACCAAAATTCAATTTTTAATGGCCTGAAAGAGCAGTACCTTTTGGAAAAAGAATTGCCACAAACATGAGAACAGTATCAACTTACTATTGAACAATCCTGTGCTGGTTTAGTTTTAACCACCTTTAACAGTTTGGATAACCTATGTTTATTTTTTAAACATTTGGCCGCCAGTTTCAGTCGAGTCAAAGATGAGATTCAATTTGAAGTACGTGTAACTCTATGTTTCTATAAGTTCAGAATTTGAAGGATTTACCGAAATAAGTGATGGTGAATACTCTTGTGTACTTCAGATTGC
Source organism: Panopea generosa (assembly GCA_029582155.1). Classification (NCBI taxonomy): domain Eukaryota; kingdom Metazoa; phylum Mollusca; class Bivalvia; order Adapedonta; family Hiatellidae; genus Panopea; species Panopea generosa. Next base: position 43,357,298 of record CM055899.1, read on the forward strand.
AGAGGAGGAAACGAATGCCTACATAGAAGAATCTGACCAACTGAGTGATTTATTAGACCTAGACTTCTATTATAAGTAAGGGGTCTATAGATAAACTATTAGAGGGAAATTTTACAGAGATTTTATTAGGTGGTGATATTGATGATAATGTTGATGATGAAGACAATATTCCCTTAGCTTTTCTTTCTAGAATTTGTAATTCTAATGAAAGCATTTCAGAATGTGATTGTTTCTCAGAATATGATACCTTTGTAATTGAATAATTGTTTACTGATTTTGAAACAAAAATATTACACCAAAACATGTCGGATTCTAATATGGTAACATCAGAAGATGATACTAGATCTCAATTTTCCCTTAAAAAGATACCAGTAAGTAAAGCAGTTAAACTGTCAAAGAAAAGGGTTATAAAACTGAAAAGGTGTCAAAGAGTAAAAGGGGAGATGGTTAACAGTCATGGCAGTATTCGAAAGGTAGTAGGTCGTGAGATAGAAAGGAAGATGGTAAATGGTCAAGGGGATAATTGTGAGTTAGAAGATTTTAATATAGATAAGGAGATGGTAAATGGTCAAAGAGGTATTCATGAAGGAGTAGGTTGTAATATAGATAAGGAGATGGTAAATGGTCAAGAAGGTATTGGTGAGGGAATAGGTCATAATGTAGATAGTCTGATGGTAAATGGTCATGGGGATATTGCTGAGAAAGTAGGTCATAATGTAGATAGGGAAATGGTAAATGGTCATGGGGATATTGGTGAGGAAGTAGGTCATAATGTAGATAGGGAGATGGTAAATGGTCAAGGGGATATTGGTGAGGAAGTAGGTCATAATGTAGATAGATAGTTGGTAAATGGTCAAGGGGATATTGGTGAGGAAGTAGGTCATAATGTAGATAGGAAGATGGTAAATGGTTAAGGGGATATTGGTGAGGAAATAAGTCATAATTTAGATAAGGAGATAGTAAATGGCCATGGGGATATTGGTGAGGAAGTAGGTCATAATGTAGATAGAGAGTTTGTAAATGGTCATGTGGATATTTGGGAGGAAATAGGTCAATATGTACGTAAGGAGATGATAAATGGTCAAGGGTATATTGGTGAGGGAATAGGTTATAATGTAGATAGAGAGATCATTAATGGACAAGGTGGTATTGGTGAGGGAATAGGTCATAATGTAGATAGGGAGATGGTAAATGGTCATGGGGATATTGGTGAGGGAATAGGTCATATTGTAGATAGAGAGATTGTAAATGGTTAATTGGATATTGGTGAGGAAGTAGGTCATAATGTAGATAGGGAGATGGTAAATGGTCATGGGGATATTGGTGAGGGAAGTAGGTCATAATGTAGATAGAGATAATGTAAATGGTCAAGGTGATATTGGTGAGGGAATAGGTCAAAATGTAGTTAGAGCAATTATAAATGGTCAAGGTGATATGGTGAGGGAATAGGTCATAATGTGGATAGAAAAATTGTAAATGGTTAATGGGATATTGTTGAGGAAGTAGGTCATAATGTAGATAGGGAGATGGTAAATGGTCAAGGGAATATTGGTCAGAGAATAGGTCATAATGTAGATAGAGAGATTGTAAATGGTCATGGGGATATTGGTGAGGAAGTAGGCCATTATGTGGATAGGAGATGATAAATGGTCAAGGGGATATTGGTGAGGAAGTAGGTCATAATGTAGATAGGCAGATGGTAAATGGTCAAGGGTATATTGATGAGGGAATAGGTCATAATGTAGATAGAGAGATTGTAAATGGCCAAAGGGATTATGTCATAATGTAGATAGACAGATAGTAAATGTTCATGGGGATATTGGTGAGGGAATAGGTTATAATGCTGATAAAGAGATTGTAAATGGTCATGGGGATATTTGTGAGGGAATAGGTCATAATGTAGATAGAGAGAATGTAAATGATCCAGAAGTCGATATGTTTAGTCAAGTAAACAATGTAGCAGGTAGTTACATGGACAGGAAGCAATTTCGTAACACTGAGCAGTGGGCAAGAAGTATTAATAAAAGGTGTAAAAACACAGGTAAGAGTTTTGTTAATCATAAAGGGAAACTACAACCAGCAAAACAAATTAAAAATAGTTGTGGCCTATTATGCAGGTATAAGTGTCACTCTCATATAAATACAAAGGAAAGGGAGGAAACATTTCACAAGTTTTGAGGATTCATATTCAGAACGAAAACGATTTGGTTAATGTCGCTATAGAAACAGCTAGTCGGTTTATCTTAATTTATACCCACCCCAGTGAGTAGTGAAGGCTGCATGGTTAAAAATCCATACATTGTTGATGAAATGGAATTTCAAGAAGGTAGTTTGTTAAAAAACTTTTATCTCAATTTAGAACAAGAGGTTTACTGGTCTGATATAAGAACATTCAAATTAACATTAAATGATCCAAACTCATATATCAATATGCCCATGACGGATGCATGTACCATTTGAACCTGGCCCAGCGTTTGCGAAGGAGATTAGTAGTAGTAAATCTTTATGAAATTGTCGTAGAAAGACTGCACACAGAAAGTCCACTTCTCTCTTGGTTCTCCCAGAGATCTTTTATCTTTGTGTAAAATTGGAATCATACCAAAGACCCATCATGTGTTTATCTACATCTACCTCATCAATTTGCCTAGTGAGGATATTTGAATTTAGTCAATCTAAAACAAAGTTCTGGGTTTCAGAGCTAGTTCATGTTATGTGTTTCATTCTGCTATTATACTGAATATAGACAAACAATTTATCTGTTTTAAACTATAAAAACCTTATGATCATTATATAAATATCAAATAGCTTTTCAATGATAAACAGAAAGCCCTATAAATGAAAGTTTGTTTTAAAGATGTGGGGGGCTTCACTGGTACCATCAGTGTTAATCTAATGGATTGTTTTTCTTTCAATAAATGTCAGTGCTGTTTTTATGTGTGTTGTTATATACAGAATTAATATAATAAGATATATACTTATTTCCTAAAGACTGCATATATACATAAAATCAACTAACAATGAAATATATTATTAAATTTTGACTATCAAATTAATATAAACACCATTTGATATACACCATTTCAATTATATGAATACCCGTATAAAAAAAAGGGTATTTTCATGTTTTAACAAAAGTAAACTGTTTTGAAGACTTTTTATATATTCAAATTGTTGAAAACAAAAAAAAACAAATAATGTAGTTTTGTCAGTTGATGGATCTGAATATTATCAAGTTATGATTCTATACAAGATTTTGTTATGTCAAAAAGGTACAAATAAGTGTCATAATGAAGTTATACTATTGTGAGACTATAAAATGCAAATAGATATTTGTTATTTATCAACTGTTAAACCTCCAACACAACTCCAATAATATTCTAAGTATACATCAATTCCTAAAATTTAGTATGTTTTTAGTACAAAAGTATTCCAACTAAACTTGGAATAGTTTTGCAATGACATATGTTATCCCATTGTGCCTGCATTTTAGTGCAAAAATATTCCAACTTGACTTGGAATAGTTTTGTACTCAGCAAGTATTCAAATTATAAGAGTTTTTAATGCAAAACTATTTCAAGTTAACAAACATGTTATAAAATCATAATAAACAGAAAATGCTTAAAAATTGAATGCGTTTATTATTTATTTTAAGATTTAGCACTAGTCGATAAAGAGACTATTTTAATTGAGCCAATATTAAAATAATGAAAATGTTTTTTTCTTCTCATGAAAAATGTTGAAAATTAAGTTATATAGTTATATTTAAATAGTTTTGCGCTCGGCCCTCGAAGTGCTCAATCGGAATGTAAAGTTTCACTGGAATTTGTTGAGAATAATATCAGAATAATTATAACAGTATATATTACATTTTTGTATGTGATAAATAGAGCAGTAAAGGGGGATGGGAAGTGTTTTTCAAAACGATAATTTCAAGTTGGAGGTATTTCATTTCAGCCAAATTTAATGAATTATGTTGTTGTTTTTTTTAAATTTATTTTTTTGTACTTGAAAACTCGAATTGTGCCGATATTTTTTATATGTCATACAGTACACGAACAAACCGTTATTACATATAATTAAGCACAGTTACATTATTTTGATTGACATACATGTTTTTCATTAAGAACATAATAGACATAATAATAAACAACAAATATCATACATTACACAAACAAATTGTTATTACATAGAAAAATTAAGCGTATTTACGTGATTTTTTTTACTAAACATTCAAATTGTAGTACGTTACATTACGCATGTATGAACGAAAGCGTGACTCAATACGACAGAACAGATATAACAATAGAGAACAATCAATTTATTTTTCAACATTTTCATAAATATATTAAACAGACTAAACGTATTTAACCGGATTATTGTCTTGAATTTGTTTAGTCAGTGGTGTCACTGTTGTAGTTTGAACAGTGTGTTAAGTGGTGTAGTGATTATTTTATGGAAATGAGTGGCATAGTATTTTGTTTGGTATTTTTTTTATTGTTGTGCTATGTTTCTCTTTTATTGTTTTTTTCTTTCGATATTGTGTTCTCTCATATTGTACTAAAAATTATTTGTCAAGTTTGTTTTCAACCCAGTAAGCATATGCATTTATACAACTGCATTAGAGATGACTGTAACTATTGTTGTTATAATTTGTAAGTCAATTCATTTGCATGTGTTATATATTGTAATCATTTTATTTTCATTTATATATGTCGACATAAGTAACATAGGTGATAAAATGTTTAAACTAAACTGACCTGGAAACAACTACTAAAATGATCCCACTATACAATATAAAGGTTAGTTATTATATATTTGCTTCTTTTCTAAAATGATAATAACATTTATATATAAACAGTCAGCTTTATCATATCCATATAAACTAATGCCCAAAAGTATCGTATGATATACATACAAGGACAACTTCGCGTATTCTATAGTAGTATAGTATAGTAGTATAACAATAAACTGGTCCGATTTCAATCTTCTTCATTTTTTTGTATCTTATTCATGACAAACACACCTTAATGCGTTGTTTCTTCAAATATCTTTCAATTTAGTTTACAATTAGATGATTGTATTACAATAATCGGAAACCAAATATCATGCATAGCTAAAACAAACCAAACAAATGTAACCCCGTAAACAGACATCTCTATATTGCATGCCATAAGACAATAAGTAATGCTGTTTATTTTTATTCAAAGAATATTACCAAACTCAATATGAAAAAAAAATATATTATCAGAAATAAGAAGAAAACCTGACTAATGACTAACGTCGTTTTCCTCGTTGCTAAGCAATTATTGTAATATACTGGGCGATGCAAATATTTTGTTACATTTGTTTTTGTGATGATATGCTACCACTACATCCTGATTGACAGTCAAGGTTGGATTTGACATGCACGATTGCCGTCTCGGATACAAAACTCAGAAAAAAGTATATGCGTCGACGAGGTTATTGACTTAAGAATCAGTAAAATAATTAATCATGCAATCCCTATGTCAGGTCCACAGAGTTCCAATTGATGTGATGTCTTTGATAGTTATTTGTTAGTTCACTTGTTAGAATGTGGGAAATTCTGTTGAATTATTTGATGCATTTGAACTTGAATCGTGGTGAGACGCCGTTAAGTATATGAACTGGAATGTTCAATATTTCACAGCGGATTTATCTTTCTGTTTAACTTCAAGGCTGTTCAATAAAACCTAGTTAAACTAATCTTGTATGATAAATAACATTGCAATGCATTATAAGAACAGTTTGTATTATTCCTTCCATCAACTTGGAGGTAAGTTTTATTTCTCTGGTACTAGACATGTCCAAGTTGGTTTGATTAGCTAAACTTCATCATTTAATTTAGTTATTTTCGTTTAACTTGACATAAATTGGAAGGTAAATTCAATTAATTTGTTTAGAATCATTGTTGGTTTAGACGCCTTGAAACCATTAGGCGAAATGTTTAACTAACATTGTGTTATTATAATTAGTAAATTGAGCTATTAAATTTGCCACATTTTACTAATTTAATGACACTAAATCGAATACATAATTAAAGTGCATGTAGCATACACATTTCTTTTACACCGGATAAGGATAGCTGCATTTTTACAGAGGTTAGATCTTACTATCTCATCCTAGGGCCGAGCTAAGATCATCACGCTATGACGTTACACTTATTTATGACGTAGCGTATTACATATATGGCGTACATTATATAATTTAACATCTTAAAAGCGACCGTATATATACTAAAACATTAAGTCAACTATTCAATATGTTTGGTATACAAAAAATATTATTCATGGCTTGTTCGGTTCTGAAAAAAAATCCATCCCTTGAAAAAACTGTTTTTGGGGAGCTTCTTCACTGCCAAAACTGCTGAACCTCGTGACGGAATATTCTATCCGAACCTCAGATAAAAATCAATTATTTCACTTTCACATTTGTAAAAACAATTCAAATCAAACTCTTCTCACTAATCCTAGTTTTTTAACACATGTTGTAGCAAACACTCCTCTTGTAATGTGGAGAACACAAATATATTCTCCTCACTTATCCTAGTTCTGATAGATGTAGTAACACACACTCCTCTTGTACAGTGGAGTAAAACTCATTTACTGTCAATAATCCTAGTTCTGATACATGTAGTAAGACACAGTCCTCTTGTACTGTTGAGACTACTCAAAAACTCTCAATAATCCTACTTCTGATACATGTAGTAACACACATTCCTCTTGTACAGTGGAGAAAAAATCATTTACTCTCAATAATCCTTGTTTTGATACATGTAGTAACACACACTCCTCTTGTACAGTGTAGAAAAATCATTTACTCTCAATAATCCTAGTTCTGATACATGTACTTACACACAGTCCTCTTGTACTATTCAGACTACTCATAAACTCTCACTAATCCTACTTCTGATACATGTAGAAACACACTGTCATCTTGTACTGTAGAGAAAACTCATAAACTCTTATTAATCGTAGTTCTAGTACATGCAATAACACGTACTTCTCTTGAACTACAGAGAAAAAGTATAAACGTTTACTAATCCTAATTCTGATGCATGTAATAACAGACACCCATCTTGCACTCTAGAGAAATTCATAAACTCTCACTAAACCTAGTTCTGATACATGTAGTAACACACACTCCTCTTGGCCCGTAGAGGAAACACATAAACTCACACAAATCTTACTTCTGATAGATGTAGTAACATACACTCCACTTGTACCGTAGAGAAAACTCATCAACTTCACTTATCCTATTGCTGAAACATGTAGTAACACACACTCCTCTTGTACTGTAGAGAAAACGCATCAACTCACGCTTATACTACTTCGGATATTTCAAGTAACACACAGTCCTCTTGTAAAGTAGAGGAAACACTTAAACTCTCACTAATCTTATTTCTGATACATGTAGTAACTCACACTCCTCTTGTATTGTAGATGAAACACGTAAAACTCTCACTTATCCTACTTCTGATACATTAAGTAACGCACACAAACCTCTTGTACTGTAGCGAAAATGCATAAACTCGCACTATTCCTAGTTATGATACATTAAGTAATACAGAATCATCTTGTACTGTAGAGGAAACGCATACACCTCACTAATCCTACTTCTGATACATGTTGTAACAAACACTCCTCTTGACTGTAGAGAAAACACATCAACTCTCATTAATCCTACTTCTGATACATGTAGTAAAACACACTCCTCTTGTACCGCAAAGGAAATGCGTAAACTTTCACTAATCCTACTTCTGATATATGTAGTAACACACACTCCTTTTGTACTGAGAGGAAACACATAAACTCTCACATATCCTAGAGCTGTAACATGTTGTTACGCACACTCCTCTTGTACCGTAGAGAAAATCGATGAACTCTCATTAATATTAGTTTTTTAAACATGTTGTAGCACACACACCCTCATGTACTGTAGAGACGACGCATCAACTCACACTCATCCTCCTTCTGATACATGTTGTAGAACACACTCCTCCTGTACTGTAGAGAAAACTAATAAACTATCACTAATCCTACTTCTGATACATGTAGTAACAAACACCCCTCTTTTACCGTAAAGGAAACACATTAACCATCACTAATCCTACTTCTGACAGATGTAGTAACAAACCTCTTGTACTGTAGAGGAAACGAATAAACTCACACTAATCCTAATTATCATACATGTTATAAAACACAGCCCCCGTGTATTGTAGAGGAAATGCATGAACTCACACTAATCCTACTTCTGATACATGTAGTAACACACACTCCTCTTGTACTGTGGAGAAAGACATCAACTCACACTACTCCTACTTCTGATACATGTAGTGACACACACTCCTCTTGTACTGTGGAGAAAGACATCAACTCACACTAATCCTACTTCTGATACATGTAGTGACACACACTCCTCTTGTACTGTGGAGAAAACGAATCAACTCAACTAATCCTACTTCTGATACATGTAGTGACACACACTTCTCTTGTACTGTAGAGAAAGACATCAACTCACACTAATCCTACTTCTGATACATGTAGTGACACATAGTCTTCTTGTACTGTAGACAAAGACATCAACTCACACTAATCCTACTTCTGATACATGTAGTGACACACACTCCTCTTGTACTGTGGAGAAAACGCATCAACACACAATAATCCTACTTCTGATACATATAGATACACACACTCCTCTTGTACTGTAGAGAAAGACATCAACTCACACTAATCCTACTTCTGATACATGTAGTGACACACACTCCTCTTGTACTGTGGATAAAACGCATCAACTCACACTAATCCTACTTGTGACACATGTAGTGACACACACTCCTCTTGTACTGTAGAGAAAGACATCAACTCACACTAATCCTACTTCTGATACATGTAGTGACACACACTCCTCTTGTACTGTAGAGAAAGACATCAACTCACACTAATCTTACTTCTGATACATGTAGTAACACACACTCCTCTTGTACTGTGGAGAAAGACATCAACTCACACTAATCCTACTTCTGATACATGTAGTGAAACACACTCCTCTTGTACTGTGGAGAAAACGCATCAACTCACACTAATCCTACTTCTGATACATGTAGTGACACACACTCTTCTTGTACTGTAGAGAAAGACATCAACTCACACTAATCCTACTTCTGATACATGTAGTTACACACACTCCTCTTGTACTGTTGAGAAAGACATCAACTCACACTAATCTTACTTCTGATACATGTAGTGACACACACTCCTCTTGTACTGTAGAGAAAGACATCAACTCACACTAATCTTACTTCTGATACATGTAGTTACACACACTCCTCTTGTACTGTGGAGAAAGACATCAACTCACACTAATTCTACTTCTGATACATGTAGTTACACACACTCCTCTTGTACTGTGGAGAAAACGCATCAACTCACACTAATCCTACTTCTGATACATGTAGTGACACACACTCCTCTTGTACTGTGGAGAAAGACATCAACTCACACTAATCCTATTTCTGATACATGTAGTGACACACACTCCTCTTGTACTGTGGAGAAAACGCATCAACTCACACTAATCCTACTTCTGATACATGTAGTGACACACACTCCTCTTGTACTGTTGAGAAAGACATCAACTCACACTAATCCTACTTCTGATACATGTAGTAACACACACTCCTCTTGTACTGTGGAGAAAGCGCATCAACTCACACTTATCCTACTTCTGATACATGTAGTGACACACACTCCTCTTGTACTGTGGAGAAAACGCATCAACTCACACTAATCCTACTTCTAATACATATAGTGACACACACTCCTCTTGTACTGTAGAGAAAGACATCATCTCACACTAATCCTACTTCTGATACATGCAGTGACACACACTCCTCTTGTACTGTAGAGAAAGACATCAAGTCACACTAATCCTACTTCTGATACATGTAGTTACACATAGTCCTCTTGTACTGTAAATAAAATGCATGAATTCTCACTAATACTACCTCTGATACATGGAGTAACACACAGTCCACTTGTACTTTAGAGAAAACTTATCAACTTTCACTTATCCTACTTTTAATACATGTAGTAACACAACGTCCTTTTGTACTGTAGAGAAAACCAATTAACTGCCACAAATCTTACTTCTGATACATGTATTCACACAAAATTATATTGTACTGTAGAGAAAACTCATAAACTCTCACTAATCCTACTTCTGATAGATGTGGTAACAACTTTGTCTTCTTGTACTATAGAGGAAATGCATAAGCCCTCAATAGTGCTAATTCTGATACAAGTAGTAACAAACACTACTCTTCACTGTAGAGAAAACTCATTAACTCTCACTAATCCTACTTCTGATACATGTAGTAGCACACAGTCCTCTTGTACTGTAGGAAAACGAATTAACTCACACTCATCCAAATTCGGATACATTTAGTAAAACACAGTCATCTTGTACTGAAGAGAAAACTCATAAACTCACACTAATCCTAGTTCTGATACATGTAGTAACACAAAGTCCTGTTGTACCATAGAGAAAACTATTAAACTCTCACTAATCCTACTTCTGATACATGAAGTAACACGCTTAAGGTCTCACTGAACAATTACCTCCCTTGCATGACGGTAGCAAGATTATTACGCCCAAGAAATTAGAGCTGTGTAAAGCGGTTGGGTAATTTTTTTTTTAAAAATGCATAAAATGTCATATTTCTTTGTGCATATGGGAACATTGGAACATTTTCATGATTTCTGCAAAGTTTGGGTGACCCTGGGAACTGTTTGATGATGCTATAACAGTTTAAAAATGCGTAGTGATACACTGCAACAAATGGGCAGAATTGTCAAAAATGAAGGGGTGCCATCAAACCATCGAAATTGTGAAAAAGCAACCTGGTCAACCCCATGTTTTTTTCTGCATATTTGGACCAACAGAGGACTATCTATGGGAATAAGGCACTTTTAGAACCATTGGTAATGTATCCAGTGTTCCAGAAGTGCATGTCTCTATATGTAGAACAGTACAAAATTAATTGGTGTGTGAGACGTTAAACTCTGACTAATACTACTTCTGATATATGTAGTAACACAGAGTCATCTTGTACCGTAGAGGAAACGCATAAACTCTCACTAATCCTACTTCGGATACATGTTGTAAAACACAGTCCTCTTGTACTGTAGAGCAAATCCATGAACTCTCATTAATTCTAGTTTTTACACATGTTGTAGCACAAACTCCTACTATACTGTAGAGAAAAATCATTAACTCTCACTGATCCTACCTCTGATACATGTAGTAACACACATTCCTCTTGTATCGTAGAGGAAATGCATAAACTCACACTAACCCTACTTTTGATACTTGTAGAAATATACACTCCTCTTGTACCGTAGAGAAAACTCATCAACTCTCACTTATCCTACTTCCGATACATGTAGTAACACATAGACCTCTTGTACCGTAGGGAAAGTCATAAACTCTCACTAACTCTACTTCTGATACATGTAGTAACACACACTCCTCTTGTGCCGTAGATAAACGCATAAACTCACACTAATCCTTCTTCTGATACATGTAATTACACAGTCCTTTTGTACCATAGAGGAAACACATGATCAATCACTTTTCCTACTGCTGTCACATGAATTAAAACACTCTCCTCTCATACCGTAGAGAAAATCCATTTACTCTCATTAATCCTAGTATTTACACATATTGTAACAAACACACCTCTTGTACCGTAGAGGAAACGCATAAACTCTCACTAATCCTTCTTCTGATACTTGTAGTAACACATATTCCTTTTGTACCGAATATGAAATACATAAACTCTTACTTATCCTACTGCTGTTACATGTTGTTACACAAACTCCTCTTATACCGTAGAGAAAATCCATGTTATCTCATAAATCCTAGTATTTACACACACTGTAGCAAACACACCTCTTGTACCGTAGAGGAAACGCATAAACTCTCACTAATCCTATTTCTGATAGATGTAATGACACACACTCCTTTTGTACTGTAGAAGAAACGCATAAACTATCACTAATCATAATTCTGATATATGTAGTAATAAACAGTCCGCTTGTACCGTAGAGAAAACGCAATTAATCACACTAATCCTTATACTGTTACATGTAGTTACACACAGTCGTCTTGTACAGTAGACAAAACTCTTAAACTCACACAAATCATAGTTCTGATACATGAAGTAACACAAAGTCTTCTCCTACTGTAGAGGAAACTCATACACTCTCACTAATAATAAGTCTTATACATGTAGTGACACACTGTCCTCTTTACTGTATAGAAAACTCATAAACTCACATTAATCCTAGTTTTGATACAAATGGTAACACACACACATGTTGTACTGTAGAGAAAACTCATGAACTCTCACTTACCCTACTTCTGATATATTTACATGTAGTTACACACACTCCACTTATACTATAGAAAAAACTCACAAACTCTCACTAATCCTACTCCTGATTCATGTTGTAACACACATTCCTCTTGTACTGTAGAGAAAACGCATAAACTAAAACTAATCCTTGTTCTGATACATGTAGTAACACACAGTCCTTTGGTACTATAGAGAAAATCCATGAACTCTGATTGATCCTAGTTCTGATACATGTAGTAACACACACTCCTCTTGTTCTGTAGAGAAAATCCATGAACTTTCATTAATCCTACTTTTGATACATGTATTAACACACAGACCTCTTGTACTGTAGAGGAAACGCATAAACTCACAATAAATCATACTTCTGATACATTTAGTAACACACACTCCTCTTGCACTGTAAAATAAATGCAGAAATTCACACTAATCATTATTCTGATACGTGTAGTAACATACAGTCCTCTTGTTGTATAGAGGAAACGCATAAACTCTAACCAATCCTTCTTCTGATATATTTATAGTAACACACAGTCCTCTTGTACTGTAGAGGAAACACATAAACTCTCATCACTAATCCTTCTTTTGATACATGTCGTAACACCGAGTCCTCTTGTACTGAAGAGGAAACGCATAAACTCTCATTAATCCTACTTCTGATAGATGTAGTAACACCACTCCTCTTGTACCTTAGAGGAAACGAATAAACTCATATTTATCTTTCTTTTGATACATGTAGTAACATAAAAAAACTCTTGTACTGTAGAAAAAATTCATAAACTGTTACTTATCTTACTTCTTATATTTGTACATGTAGTAACACACAGTCCTCTTGTACTGTAGAAGAAACCTATAAACTCTCACTAATCCTACATCTGATACATGTAGTAACAAACACTCAGCTTGTACTGTAGAAAAACGCATCAACTCACACTAATCCTTGTTCTGATACATGTAGTAACTCACAGTCCTCTCGTACTGTAAAGAAAAATCCACGAACTCTGATTGATCCTAGTTCCGATACATGTAGTAACAAACACTCCTCTTGAACTGTAGAGAAAATCCATGAATTATTATTACTCCTTCTTTTGATACATGTATTAACCCACAGTTCTCTTTTACTGTAGAGGAAACACATAAAATCATAATTAATTATACTTCTGATACATTTAGTAACACAAACTCCTCTTGTACTGTAAAAGAAATGCATAAACTCACATTAATCCTTCTTCTGAAACATGCAGTAACACTGAGTCCTCTTAAACTGTAGAGGAAACGCATAAACTCTCACTAATCCTACTTCTGATAGATGTAGTAACACACACTCCTCTTGCACCGTAGAGGAAACGTATAAACTCACGCTCATCCTATTTCTGATACATGTAGTAACATACAGTCTTCTTGTACTGTAGAGAAAATCCATGAACTCTCATTAAATCTAGTTTTTACACATGTTGTAGCACACACTCCTCCTGTACTGTAAATAAAACTCATAATCTCTCACTAACCTTACTTCTGATACATGTAGTAACATACACTCCTCTTGTACCGTAGAGAAAACGCAAAAACTCTCACTAATACTACTTCTGATAAACGTAGTAACACACAGTCCTCGTTTACTGTAGTGGAAACGCATAAACTCTCACTTACCCTATTTCTGATACATGTACTAACACACACTCTTCTTGTTCCGAAGAGGAAACTCACAAACTCTCACTAATCCTACTTCGGATACATGTAGTAACACACAGTCCTCTTTTACTGTAGTGGAAACGCATAAACTCTCACTTATCCTACTTCTGATACATGTACTAACACACACTCTTCTTGTTCCGAAGAGGAAACTCACAAACTCTCACTAATTGTACTTCTGATACAGGTAGTAACACACAGTCCTCTTGTACCGTAATGGAAATGCATAGACTCTTACTTATCTTTCTTCTGATATATGTAATAACACACACTCCTTTTGTACTGTAGAAAAACGCATTAACTCTTACTAATCATAATTCTGATACATGTAGTAATAAACAGTCCGCTTGTACTGTAGAGGAAACGCAAAACATCACACTAATCCTAATTCTGTTACATTAAGTAACATACACTTTTCTTGTACTGTAGAAGAAATGCATGAACTCACACTTATCCTTATTCTGTTACGTGTAGTAACATACAGTCCTCTTGTTTTATAGAGGAAACGCAGACACTCTTACTAATCCTACTTCTAATATATATAGTAACACACAGTCCTCTTGTACAGTGGAGGAAATGCATAAACTCTCACTAATCCTACTTCTGATAGATGTAGTAATAACATTCCTCTTGTACGGTAGAGAAATCTCATAAACTCTCATTTATCTTAGTGTTAAACCTCATTTGACAACCAATGAATCGCTTCAATATTCAAGATGGTGTCGATCTTATTTGTTAACCCTTTACTTCATATAGACGCCTTTTGACACCTCTAATATAGACGCCTTTGGACACTTAATATAGAAAGCTTTTTAATTACTGGGTGAATTATGTTGATATTAACTGACAGAGTGGAAAACAGTGCTGGAAGTGTTCAGATTGCTCGCTATTACGAGCAATCTGAACTCTTCCTGAACTGTTTTCAAACGCCTTCTGTGATTGGTGCGGGAAAACGCGTGGAGTATATATGGAGTAAAGGGTTTAACAGCCTTCAAAATAATAAACTATTGAGATTGAGTTCTCTCTTAATAATTAAGTTCTTCATCACTTCGCACTCGTGGACGACATTGCACAGACTCAACCCTTGATTCAGTTCTGAACGAGCCATGTACAAACTACAAACCCGCGCGAGCTATGCTTAGAAACTGTCTTAGTAAACATCAACTTTCAAACTTCAATCATTGCAGCTTTCATCGTAGCTCCGCCCAGAGTCAATCAAATGACCTCAAACTGTCAGTCAATTGACGTTTAACACTAAGCGAGTTAGTGTTCATTAACAGAATATAAAATTCTCACTATACAATTGTGTATTTTTTGTCACAGTAGCAAGACCCTTCGCTTAAATATGTCCTATTTAATTAGGTTTGATATATTTTGAAAACGGTTCATTACTGGTAAAAAAGAGACTTTTGTAGGAGTTTAACATATGCATGTACTTGTGAACATTTGAGGAATTATTTTTTAAGATAATATTAGGATGTTACTGCACATTATCGCGCTCATTCATTAGCTTAAATTAGTTTGTCACTTGTATTCGAATCGTGTTCTAGTTCTCTGTAAAATATTTGCAGCAACCTTTAATTAGGATAATGTCGCTTATAGATTTAGTGGGGTTTCAATTCTATAATAAATGGATCAAAGTCAGATATTGTAATTGCACATATTTGCATATTTCTATGAACATTTACAAGATTTTACGTGGCAAAATTGCCACAAGCCTCCCAAAAGAACCTCGTTTCAGTCAGTTGGTTCATTGAATATAGAACGATATTGGTGGTTTTAAATAAAATATGTTACTTTAACATTTGCATGAGTGTCGTTCTCAGAGGTCGTTTGTTCTTTGTCCATATGGTGAGCTGCATTGTTTCTGTATCGTGCTCCGAGGTCGTTTGTTCTTTATCGTTTTAATGAGCTGCATGGGTTCAAAACAAATCATCGTCCCATTGCATTGTAACTGAACGATTCGAACATTTTATCTGTCTGATTTCAGACGCTTTCACGGTTAGTTATAGCCTCATTTGGAAAGGTTTTATTTCACTGTTCCGTTACAAATATTTAAGCAAGAAAATCGGACATAGGGATGATATTGAACTTGCAATTGTAAGTTAAAGAATATTATCTTGGTCAAACACACACTCGTGTCTAAAATTAACCACAAACATTATTCATGTGTCTGTAATATCGATGCACTGAAAACAACTCGATTTTAATGGCAGTGCAAAATTACATTACAAAACCCAAACATTTCGAATATCGTACACAATTGAATAGACCTTGCTTTTGTCACATTCGATATTATGTTTATATACACAAATATGAAGTCGGCGCGTCTCTATCTGATCTAAGAAAGCTAAAGTAATTACTATCGAATGTATTATATAGTATAAATAAACACAAACACGCAAAAACCTATCCCTGTATCAGAATGAACCGATAAAGGAAACAAATCAGTGGAGTCTCTTTCTTTCATTCTTTTCCATAAATATTTTTTTATTACTTGAACTATTCTAAATTAACTCTTATATTATGTTATCTTATTTTATGCATATTTTGCCAAACTGAAATTAGTATGGAACAACAAGATAAAGTCTATAATTGAAAGTAAAATAACTGCCACAGAAGCAGATTCACAAGCTTTTTCCTGTATCCTTTCCACATAATGTGTTACTAATAGATTTATGACTTTATTGTTCAATGTATTCTAAATATATGTACTTATGTGAATAAAATATTGTTGAAACTTAACTAATAACCATGGTATTCTCGCAGTTTTGGCCATTCTATAATCTAAATAAACACTCACTCGTGTAGATAACAGAATAATACACCTTCTAAAGTTCTACATCGGCAGGAATAAAGCAGATCCGGTTAGTAATACTTATTTAGTGTAGATAAATTGTGCTGAAAGCGCCTAGAGAGTTTTGATGAATCACTTTCAAGCCAGCTTCCTCGGTACGGAGCAATTTTGAGAGGCATAGGATTAAGCTAAGGATGGACCCGCAACCTCTGGTGTGAACGGTAAACACCCTCTCCACTACAATACTGTCCCACATTTTGATCCAGTTGTAATGATAATGATTATACCTCAGATATTATATAATTTTTAAATGTATCTATAAAATAAGACTTTTCCGTGTGATTTGTTATGATATTAATGAAATGGAGCTGTGTGCATTTTTCCAATGGTCGTAACAAGATCATGTGTGAGTTGGCATAAAGGTTAAAATATTACGGTTGTATTGTAGAACATAAACTATTAATCCCTATGACATGTTGATCGTATAGTAGTGTATGATTTAATAGGGTGTGGTTCAGAGCTGAATTGTATTGTTTTACTTTGGGTTAATCAGTGAAAATGATACGCGCATTTTATTAGAGATATAGATACAACTCTAAAATAAGCATTTGATTGTTGTTTTCCTTTCTAAGGAGATTTTTTTTATTATAAATCCCTTTTTATATCCTTAATACATGTTGTAGTTTTTTCAGGTATTTTTTAGCGTGCATCAAAATTGATAACACTATAATTATTATGTCTGTGTATAGTATTATAATATTTAACTTTATATAATTGATACAAATCGACATAATAGTTAAGACTTGTATTTGCAGAGCGGTTTTATGTGGAAGCATTTTCCGGAGAACCTATCCCATTTCACGGTATAACTTAAGAATAACCTCCCTTACACGACGGTAGCAATATTCTTGCGCCCATGAAATTAGAACTGTGTAAATCGGCCGGCAGTACCTTTGGAACAATTTCCTGAGTTCTGTCAAGTTTGAGTGCAACTGGATACAGTTTAATGTATATATAGCAATTTAAGGTGATGCGAGTGATACGTTGCAATAAATAGGTCCATTTGTCAACAAATAATAGATAGTCATCAAACAAATGAAATTGTGAGAAAGCAAGCTTGTCAATCCCATGTGTTGGTCTGCAATATTTGGATCAACAGAGGACTATATATAAAATATGGCACTATTAGAAAGTAGTGTGTGTAGTGTTCCAGAAACACATTTCTACATGTACGTAGAATAGTGCAAAATAAACTATTATGAGACGTTCAAGGCGCCGTGAGTGTTAATATATTACGAATTCTAACTTTTGTCAGCTTTTTAATTAACATTTATCTCCGGCAGCCAATGGTACACATTGAGAAATGGAAGATTTAAGCGCACACGAACGAAAGATTTGAATACTTTTCTGATTGTGTCTTATGGGCGCTAGACAATCTGTTTACTATTTTACTCGAGTGGCTGTCGTTTTGCATTTGCTGTTTGTGTGGGTTTTTTTTTGTTTTCTTTGATTTTATAACTTTAAATTATATCGTCGAAACCTTGTATAACAGTAAGAAACGAACAAATACAAATCTGATAATTATTACCCATTTAGATGCCTGAGTTAGAATGCAGAAACTCCGTGTATTTAATCAGGAGTAAAATAAGAGTTTAAACAGTCATCGCTTGTACCCTTTTAAAGCAGGTAATCTGTGATTTTGAACATGAGTAAAATACGCTGGCGTTTCACACTCCAATTTCCTGTTCGTAAAAAAAATCACACTAATTACACTGCAACAACATTAATATATTTGCTAGAGACTGTTAGTTGCCACCTCTGTTCCTAATTTCAGTTGGAAGCAAAGCACAATTGATGATTTCAGTTGAACGCAAACTCCTGTATGAATGTAAACGTGATACGGAATAGGAATAGAACCGATAACGAATGAACAGCGTTGACAAATCTCGTTTATTATTTAAACATTTAGATTCATTTCTGCAACGTTTTTTGTGACTATTAATTCTAATTTCCAGTAATATTAATAGGGCAGGAGTCACAGTGCAGATATGCAGTTTGGCTACTGCATGAATGTAAATGTAACGGAAGGTCTTTGCAGCAGGAGTCACAATTTAGGTACGCACGGTGGCTGTTACCTGCATATTTATTCACACAAGAACATAATGATGCACGGTATCAAAGTCAACGTGGTAATATTGCACACTTTTGTTTGGCTGAAAATGTATACAGCTGTGATGTTAACTGGCTAGATAATGCCTGCCTCGCAAAACCAACGTAGCAAACGCAGCAGTAACAGCGAATTACATGTACTCAGATAGATAAGTATACTATTATAGTTCAAATTCCAATAATCGGTAACCAAACAGGCCACCAGGATCTATCATTAATTTTGTCAAAGTTTAAAACAATAAGCAAAGTATTATAACAAACCATATATTTCTGTTATACTCGCTAATACATTGTCTTTGTCAGCATAAAAAGTATGTTAATAATAATAATAATTTATTCTTTAACCATTTGTATAATATCTGCTACCTATGTTACATCACTCCTGTAGCTACTTTTTCCGGAGAAAATAGAGTCGACTGATCGAAAATGACTTGTTACTGCACGTTTGTTAATTCAAACGAAAGATCTTTGCAACAGGAATCACATTATAAGTACATTGATTGGTTACAGCATGTATGTTGATTCCAAAGATATCTCTTTGCAGCCGGAGTCACTGTCTAGGTACATAGCCTTGCTTCTGCATACATGTTAATTCAAATGAACTTTTTTGCGGCAGGAGTCAAAGTCTAGTTCGTAGACTTGCTAACGCATGCATATTAAAGCTTGATTTAAATACCTGTTGGTGCATTTCAATTTAAAATTAAATACATTTGCAGCAGTAGTAAATGTACGTAGTCTGGATACCGCATACAATCACAGTATATCTACGTAGACTGGCTGTTGGTGCATTTCAATTAAAATTAAATACATTTATAGCAGTAGTAAAGGTACGTAGACTGGTTACTGCATACAGTCACAGTATATATCTACGTAGACTGGCTGTTGGTGCATTTTAATTAAAATTAAACATATTTGCAGCAGTAGTAAATGTACGTAGACTGGATACTGCATACAGTCACAGTAAATCTACGTAGACTGGCTGTTGGTGCATTTCAATTAAAATTAAATACATTTATAGCAGAAGTAAAGGTACGTAGACTGGTTACTGCATACAGTCACAGTATATCTACGTAGACTGGCTGTTTGTGCATTTTAATTAAAATTAAATACATTTGCAGCAGTAGTAAATGTACGTAGACTGGATACTGCATACAGTCACAGCATATCTACGTAGACTGGGTGTTGGTGCATTTCAATTAAAATTAAATACATTTACAGCAGCTGTAAAGGAACGTAGACTGGATACTGCATACAGTCACAGTATATCTACGTAAACTGGCTGTTAGTGCATTTTAATTAAAATTAAATACATTTGCAGTAGAAGTCAATGTACGTAAACTGGTAACTGCATACAGTCACAGTATATCTACGAAGACTGGCTGTTGGTGCATTTCAATTAAAATTAAATACATTTATAGCAGTAGTAAAGGTACGTAGACTGGTTACTAAATACAGTCACAATATATCTACGTAGACTGGCTGTTGGTGCATTTTAATTAAAATTAAATATATTTGCAGCAGTAGTGAGTGTACGTAGACGGGATACTGCATACAGTCACAGTATATCTACGTAGACTGGCTGTTGGTGCATTTCAATTAAAATTAAATACATTTATAGAAGTAGTAAAGGTACGTAGACTGGTTACTGCATACAGTCACAGTATATCTACGTTGACTGGCTGTTGGTGCATTTTAATTAAAATTAAATACATTTGCAGCAGTAGTAAATGTACGTAGACTGGATACTGCATACAGTCACAGCATATCTACGTAGAATGGCTGTTGGTGCATTTTAATTAAAAGTAAATACATTTGCAGTAGTAGTAAAGGTAGGTAAACTGGTTACTGCATACAGTCACAGTATATCTACGAAGACTGGCTGTTGGTGCATTTTAATTAAAATTAAATACATTTACAGCAGTAGTAAAGGTACGTAGACTAGATACTGCATACAGTCACAGTATATCTACCTAGACTGGCTGTTGTTACATTTTGATTGAAATTAAATACATTTGCAGCAGTAGTCAAGGTACGTATATAAGCATTCAAATTTACCCTTTAATAGGGATCTTCCGGACGACTCACTCAGACAATCCCTGAATAAATTACTTTCACCATTCATTAGTAGTCCTAACAAGCATGACACCAGGAAACACACAAGTAAACGAATTATTGAATAATACGGCATGGAGCAAGGCATCAAAGATAAGAAATTACATGAGTGAAAGCTTCGATTAAAGATGTGCAGCTGCAGTCTGTCAGTTCAATGACGGGAAGCAGTACATTGAACATGTTCGCAAAAAATTAACAGTTAACAGCTTACGCAATGCTAAACAACAAATGCTTACAAAAGAATACAAGACGAGAAAAGAAAATACCTAGTAAAGGATTACAAATCAGAGCGTAGTTTGAAAGAAGACAAATCGACCTCCGAAAGGACAGAAAACAAAAGGATTTAACCAGTAATATAAAGTTGGGCATGTCTTATCAAACAGACTGCCTTAATGACGAAAACTCAATAGATACAGTTGAAATTCCGGATCAAATAAACAGCGGCCCTAGTATACCGCATATATATCGATACTAAAACTACCAATTTAGAATTTGATGCCAAAATTACACTGTTGTCAGCGTGTTGCAATGTTATAGCCATAGCACCTTCAACAAGTACATTCTACCCAAGTGCCAGATAAGTTCTGCGGCATCTCATATAACAGGCTTGAGCGTGGTTGTACATGGCGGCATAAAGAAACTAAGTCTAAACGGACATTAAGTCCAAGCTGTAGAAATAGAAAAAGCCTTACCAGAATTTAACCTGTGGATACAAAATTTAAATGGACATGATAGAAAATAGTTTTAGCTCACAATGGAAATTGATTTGATTTTCCAATATTATTTAAAGCTCTAAAAAAATTGTGATTTACTGGTTTAGGTAGAGCAATTATTAACAGGACCGTGTGACACCCTGTCGTTATTTAAAACACACCTTCCCAGAAAAAAATACCTACAAGTTCGAGGTGTTGTACACTGACCTGTTTAATGAGACTTTCAAAAGTCATGACACATCAAACGATGTTTCAGCGTTAGCAAAAATTGTCCAGCATATTGGAGTAAATGAACATGACTTTTTGAAACGGTGTAGACCATTTATACATGCAGTTGAGTATTCGATGAGAACAATAGAACTAAAAGGATTGTCACAGGTGCTTGAATATAGGCTATCAGGAATTGTAGGGGAAGTTATTTCCTCGAGAATGGTAAAAAAATATGAAAAAGCGGAATAAATTATTCAATGCTAAATCTGGCATACAATAGGGACAATGAAATTGGTATCCCGTCCCTATCTAGTGAAAAATATCGACGGTTCTGTACATGTGACAAACAGACATGATTTTATAAATGCTATCAACGAATTAGTTGCCACTAGGCAGTTGTTCAATGACATATATTACTTGTGTGCAAAAATACAAAAACAACTTTAAGAAAAAATTGTTATTTAATTATCACAAATCGCATGTTTAACATGTCGATATTTGTTTAAACGCGTTTATATGATGGGAGTAGTAAAATAATTGAAAATTAAAAAAAATCTAGCTTGTCAATTGTTTTTAAAATCTTAAAATCACTGTAAAGCATATTGTTTGAAATCACTTCAAAATTATTCCATAATCGCTCGGTTTGTTTTTGGTAATTTTGGTTTGAAGCATTAATTTCGAAAATATCGAGAAAAAAATAGTTCCGTTTTTCTCTAATATTTTCAGAATTTGGCACTCGTCGAAGTTTTTGCATATGTAAATTCATATATCCGTTGAATGCGTATATATGGTGATATGTGTTTCGATTTTGTTTCATTACAAATCAAACATTCCACTGATTTCGAAAAAAGGTATATTTCTCCTTAAATACATTTGCAGCAGTAGTCAAGGTACGTAGACTGGATACTGCATACAGTCACAGTATTTGTACGTAGACTGGCTGTTGCTGCATTTTAATTAAAATAAATTGCATTAGCAGCGATAGTCTTGGTACGATGACTTGATACTTCATACAGTCACAGTATTTGTACGTAGACTGGCTGTTGTACTTGTGTTAAAAAGAATTGCATTAGCAGCAGTAGTCAAGGTACGTAGACTGGATACTGCATACAGTCACAGCATATGTACGTAGACTGGCTGTTGTTGTACTTTGGTTAAAATGAATTGCATTAGCAGCGGTAGTCTATGTACATAGACTGGATACTGCATACAATCACAGTATTTGTACGTAGACTGGCTGCTGTTGTACTTTGGTTGAAATGAAATGCCTTTGCAGCAGAAGTCTAGGTACGTAGACTGGATACTGCATACATGTCAATTCAAATGAAAGATCTTTGCAACAGGAGTAACAGTATGTGTACGTAGACTTGCTGTTAATGCTTTTTAAACTACATGAACTACATTTGAAACAGTAGGCTAGATACGAAAACTTGATACTGCGTTGATGATTATGCGCAAAACGTTCTTATCACACATCTTTTCTCGAGAAGTTTAATAGTGAACTAATCTCCTTGGAAGGCTTATACATAATTAATGACATATAAAGGATGTTAATGCTTTTATTCTGATTTTAGATAATGCAATGCAGTTTTATTCAATTTAGCAATAAAAGTTGCATTCCTTATATGATTACCTCAATAACTACAACCTTGAAATGGAATATCAGGAACAAATAATTTCGTAGAATATCAACTGTCTGTTACCGGAAGGAGTTGTAAACAAAAGCGAATAATTGTATTTCAGTGAACACTTCCTTTCATTTTTCAAGTCTAAATCCAACTTTAACAAGTAAGTTAGTTTTATTGGAGCATAAAAGTTTAATTCAACAGTAAAGCTTTATATTTAATCAAACGTTAACAAAAAACAATTGTGAAAGCGGAATTCAAATTAAGTAAGTATTTTGAACAAGGTACAGTCTGCAAGTTTTATATCAATTTCAATAAAATAGTAGCCTTCATTAAA
This sequence comes from Panopea generosa, assembly GCA_029582155.1. Classification (NCBI taxonomy): domain Eukaryota; kingdom Metazoa; phylum Mollusca; class Bivalvia; order Adapedonta; family Hiatellidae; genus Panopea; species Panopea generosa. The sequence goes on from CM055899.1 coordinate 43,381,392, forward strand.
AACACAGAACAAATCAGATTGTTAGGTGCTACAAATACATGCAATTTGAACACATAGTTTTAGATTGTAGTTAAGACAGGAAACGTGACAATTTTGGCGGCAATGACCATTCGTTACAATTTCTGTAAAAAAGACACAAAGTGTTATAACAGTTCAGTATCTCACAGAACATCATCAAAACTAGGTGAAAAAAAACAAAAAGCAGCTTCAGCAGATACTTATGCAAAAAGTGATTTAATCAAGATGAAACTAATATCACCTTATTACAAATCATACAATACAGCCAAAAAAGACTAAATAAATTGGTTAGAAACTTAAAATATTTATTTTTTATGCTTTTCTGAAATCTGAAAAACGCAAGATCAAATGAATGGAAGAAAATAACAACGATAGTTTTTAAAGGGATTAATATGTCAGGGAAAATGCTAAAATGTCTTTAAAATATTAAATTGGATAAAAAGCATCTTAGTATCATTAATAAATAGAATACGGATGGTTTGTTACATCAAAGCCACTAAAACATGACAAAATAGATATTTAAATTGGAGTGGTAAACTTGATAAAAACTCCCCTTTCTGAAAAAAAGACAGCACTTAAATACTGATTCACGACCTTCGCATCGTCTTTCGGACTCTTTCTAAGATGAAATAATTTTTACTACGTGTAAATCATTATAACTTATCAAACTGAAATCAAATTGTAATCACGTAACTCATATAATGCGGCGGAATTTCTATTTCAGTCTAACCTAGTCGCGTAGCCCACGCTAGGAAATTCCTTTTTTTAATTTTTGCATTTTTTAATATATATCCAATTGACAGTACGGGGTCATTGAGTATGATATATTGAAACAAAATGTTTTAGTCATTTTCAAAATTAATTTAAATTTGCTTTAAACGATGACATCAGAAAAATCACTGTGAAGAAAAATAATGATGAGTGCTAATGGTAAAGCTGCATCAAATTGTTTATACATTGCTAAAAAAACATTTTAAACGCCGAAACCCTCCAGAAATGCTGAAAAATATGCAATCCAGCGATAAGATATGAAATTAAATGTGAAAACGCATACAAACAATGGATAGACTTAACATGTCATACCATTGTTTAATGCACAGTACCGAGACAGAAATGGAAGGCATTCCACAAACTTACCCAGATGTAGGTAATGTACCTTGTGTTTGAAAATGAGGGTAAACAAAATTTCTTCATTACATTTTTTTTCGGAGAAGTTAAAGCAGGAGCGCATATACTTGATCTAAATGAGAAGAAATATTGATCATTGAATGTGGCAAAATCATGGCAAAAGATAAATCACTGATAAAAAAGTGCTGAGACAGTTGTATACAGGATATTAACATGCCATCAACCAATGGTGAATATGATCCTTCTTATCGATGACACGGAATTTCTATTAGATATCAGCACTAGATACTTAGAACCGAAAATATTTTACTTAAAGACAATACGAGGTATGTCACAAAAGTAAGAGGACGACCCTGTCATTTTTGTATTTAGGGCGTTACATGCAAACTCATGGTATCAATGGATAGATCGACACATCTTTTATTGTCATAAAACATCAAATCGACTTTCAGTCATCATTAAGTTCATGCAAAAGGCACTATATTAACGCAAGTTTAGAAGTCCGGGGGACTTTGAAATGAGACGCCATTTAAAAAAAACAACATCTTCTTTGAAAGCAGACAACTTCCTCGTGAAACGCACTTTCAGTATCTCCAGACCATGTGCCTGAGTGTATAATCTGTGGTAAAGATTTATGCGTCATCATAGTATCGTGACATGTACAAGAATTGGGTGCAGTACCACAAAAATGTGTTCCATACTTTGAAAAAAGAATGACTTTCATTTCAATGTCAACTTGACGTCGCACAAATAACGTCAAACTACCCCGTACTTTGTTACATATACATTTTGACTTGCCAAAATTAATGTTAAATGGTAGTGTACGATATCGAAATCGTGCATGCTATTAGTTTAGATATGGAAAATGATTCATGCCAAGTTTTGTTTGAATTAAAACACTAAAAGGCATATTTCTGAATGGGTCCTATTACTTATGTTCTTCAAAATCATGGTCAACTCAACAACAAGCAGAACATTGGATATACATGTATGTAAATATCATTGACCCTTATACAAAAGTTGCTTTAACAGATGCAGTGCAGTGCTTGTGCATGTATTTACTTGACCAATCAAAAACTCGTTAAACTTGAACAATCCGTATTCACGCTTGTTCTTCCTGGAGAACGTGTAGCAATAAATATCACATTACAGTTCATCTCAGAAGAATTGGAAAGGAGACTAGTAAACGGAGTGCACTTTTTTTCGAAGGCCAATCAGCCAATGGACTCCTAATACTTGGTTAGGATGCCGAGTCACATATTCATCTAGTGCAGGTAATAACTATGTTATAAGCAGAAATCAATCGAAAGGAGCAAGGGTGCTGTCATCATCATAGATTTGACACCTGAACATGCAAACATAGAAGGAAAATACCAGGCATGCATCATAACGAAACAGGCAGCATATAAGGCTAAAGCTTTGGATATTGATCAATCTGACCCTTTTACAGAGGAAGATGGCAGCGTGAAAGGCAATATTAATAAAATGGCAGAGGAAGTGAAGTATCTAATAATAATAGACACTTATTTGACTTTAAGTGAAAAAAATATCATTGCTGTTGACTTATGTGGTAGAAAGCATTAAACACTAATGTCACCTCAAAACTCAGAACAAGACACGATTAGAAAGTTCGTCTCTGGGTGAATGTTGACCACCGCAAACATCTGAATATTATCTTCTTGAACGTACATTTCAGGAAAATGTCAGTGAACAGTTGAAATATGTCCTTTTTTCTCGGATGACGCATTGGGAACAGTACCTTACCAATGCAGATGTCACTTTCGGGAGAACTATATAGAGAATAGACACGTCATCATAGATGAGTTTAATAATTCCATTAAACTTACACATCATTGTTAACTACACAGAATGTTACTACAACTGACCCTATTTCCGATGACACTCTCAGTTACGAATACGGCTAAATTTTGTCTCTTGTATTGTGCTTATTTTATAAAATGTGTATACATGTATAAAATAATTGTTTTTACCAATATATCCTGGGTGTTTGATATTAAAGAAAGCGTAATATTTATACAAATATGTTCATTGAGTATAAAAACATATTTTTACAACAGTATTTTATTTTACAATGGCATACTTTAAGAGCTATTTTTTCTCTGAGTACGCGTTAATATTTTTTTTATTTTATATATAATTAGAATCATACATTGTTTTGTGAAATTTGAAGCAAAAATTATCCATAATGTTTTCCAAATATAAAAAAAAAACAAATGTGATTTCTGTGTCATGAATGTAGAAACTAAGAGACTTCTATTTTGGGAATGTCGATATTCACAGCATTTTGGACAAATATATGAAGTATATCTCAATGCCAAACAATTAACAATAAAGTTAAATTACATGATAATATCTTTGGGATATACTGAATGGAGTAGTTATTCGAATTTGATAAGTACTATATTGATTAATGCTAAATATTTCATTTACAAAAAACAAGTATACACAAACTATTCCAATGTTTATAAATTACATAAAATATTTTAAACATATTGAAAAGATAGAAAGAATCATAGCAAACGCAAAAGATAAAGTTAGACAACATAACGGCAAATGGGACAAATTACAACTGATTTAAGGACAGCATCATGCTAATTGTAGATTTTTGAGTGTCAAGTACGTTTTCTCTTTGACACTAAAACTTTCTTTATACTCTATCACTTCTTTACTCTCTACATGAACAAAATTATTTTTTTCTGTTACACATACAGATATTAATATTACACATTGTGACATCTTTTAGTTATAAAAAGTAAACTTATGTAACAACCAAATAATGTGTTTATTTTCGTATTCTATATTATTTTAAAGGTCATATGTCATCATTGTGAACGGCTTTAATATATAATTTTAGAATATATAAACATAGTATGAAGCCATTTGTTAATATAAAAGCATGCTACTGTTCCTTATTATTGTGTTATGAACAATGTGTTGCTATTTACATGTATGTATAATGAGAAATAAAACATTTAGCAACAAAATAAAAAAAAACCTATTTTTTTCAATTGCAAATATCGAAAAAATATTTTACACCGTTGATTCAAGTGAGAAAGTTATCAGTTACTTGCGGAGATGGGGTGTGCTCGAGTACCAGTTAACCTTTGAGGATCCCAGGAAACAGACGTTAGGTTAACTGATCGTCCGTTAGCTCGCAATGGCAATAAATGACGCTGACACTTCAATCAATCAATCAGTTTTTATAACCTATTTCTGGTCATTTATTATTATCTGCATGCAAATATGTTTTAGTTTTAATTAAATAGTAGATGTAAATAATTTAAAACAGTATGTTTTCCTTGTTTAACCTACATTTACGCCAAAACTCAAAGATAGATATATTGTTGACGTCTTAAATACCAATTAAGTTTACACTGTTCTTCATATAGATAAATGCACTTCCGGATCATTGAACACATAACCAAAGAAAGTGTTATGTTTTCAAATCTGTCATTCCATAAATACAACGAAAAATGAAAATGAAAATATATGACGACCCTATAAACTTAAGCTTTTCAATTATCAAATGAATTTTGAAACAAATATAACATTATAGTCGGTAATATCAAAGGTGTTCCACGTGATTAGACACAGTTACAGTTACGAAAGAAAAATATAAATAGACCAAATCTATATATAACACGAATATTAAATATTAAATATTTCCATGTGGTTTCTGGACTTAAAATGTAAATTTTCATGTATTTTCTTGATATTAAATGTAAATTTCCATGTAGTTTCTTGACAAAGTATGTTAATTTCCATGTGGCTTCTTGACTTACATGTAGAGTGTAAATTTCCATATGATTTCTTGACTTAGAATGTAAATTGCCATGTGTTTTTTGGATTTAGTTACATTTCCATGTGGTTTCTTGACTTAGAATGTAAATTTCCATATGGTTTCTTGACTTAGAATGTAAATTATTAATTATAATAATTGGTTACTTGATTTTAGCACACTCAACCAAAATCTTTTTAGAGACATAACAAATAAAAAAAAACGTAAAGATATAAACACGCGAAACTCTTTAGTATAAAATTAATTGAATTCGTACATGTCAGTAAAGAAATATTTCTTGTAATCTTCTATAGCCAGTAGATATGTGTCAGGCTTGTAAAATCGATATCAATAAAGTCCGGCGTTTCATTATTGCGACCACTCATACGAATTATGTGTCATTCTTGTCAACATAAAGACGGATTACTCCACCGAAACACATTATTATGCTACAGTTCATACATCTGATATGGCATTGCATTCCCGAGCGACTTTATAATATCTGTATCAATATCAGAACGTGTCTAGAAAATCAGCTTTTCTCTATCTAAGATTGGGGTTGTAGTAACATCGACAACTTCAGATGTATTAAGATAAATGCATGAAGGAAGTCTTTTTGCCATTTTTTTGCTGTTAGATCTATACAAGACGTGTTATTTATAGAAGAGTCGTGTTAAATACTTTGGAATCCTAAATATCAGGCTCCTGTTAACTAAAATATGCTTACATACTTAAATCTTGGAAAGTCAGCCAAGTGATAATGATTTAGGACAGACTCCAGTAAATCTGCATATGATTTCATTGATCTTGATCATAATGATTATAACAGATAAATAACAAGTCACACCTCGGTAAGTAAAGTGTAAGTCTGTAGAAAGGAACCAGCTCTCCCGTTATGGCCCTCTAAAAAGCAATGTTTGGAAAGCCATATTTGAGCACGTGGATTGGTAAATTGTTTCAACTGAAAGGTTGAATGCCGTCACAGTTAAGTAAGCGTTCAATTGCTATGAATTACGAGACAAGTATAGAATTCCCTGCTTTTTTCATTGAGGGGTTAATAGACGCCCGTTAAATATCATTGTTTGGAAAACTATATTTGAGCACCTTGATTGGTCAGTGGCTACAACTGAAAGTTTGAACGTTGTCACTGTTAAAAAGCGCTAAATTTTCTGAGAATAGAATAATGTTCTTTGACCCTTAAAACTGAGTCGTTTTTGGGTTTTTTAAAGGTGTTATCTGTTTCCTTCGGATCTTATGATTAGACAGTATTCACTTCTTCATTCAGCATCAATCTTGCTTAATTGTCATGAAATATCTTCCAATACTCTTACTAAGTAAAGTTATTATTTCTGGCTTCTTCTTAAATACTTAAAAGATTTACATCTAAGGGAAGCAGCCAGTTGAACATGACGTTAGACTGGTTCAAGTAAGACTGCATACTATTTCATTGATGTTAATTGTATAACAGAAACATAACCAGTGATAATTAGCTAAGGTTTTTAGTATTTAATAAAAAAAATTGGTGAAACAGGAGTCAGGCTTCTGTTTCACCAACATTATAATTAAATACTTAAAAACATTTTCTTTATTTTTACTTAACTGGTAACTTAAATAGTCTTAAAAAGTCGATGAAACGAAAAGCTGCTTTTCTAGAGCCAGTATAAAATCATGATCATCTGAATGATCTTTTCTTAGTTATTTTAGTATATTCTTTAATATGTTGAATTCCATTTTCCATCATGGGTAATAAAATCGTCTCTGCTATTTTCACCATTAGGTTACAATCTGTGTTCCAAAGGATTTTTTTACGTCCTACTACACAGACGCTTTTTTGTCACAGTAACATGACTCTAGTGCTCAAAATTTGTTGGTTTGAAATGTTTTAAAAAGGTTCAAAGGAGCTGTGAATTCTTGTTGCAGATGAATATACAAACAGCTGGTAAAGCATATACTGCAATACGACAATGGTGTTTTAAAAAATGACATATTTCGGTTTTTAACAAATGGATGTATTTATGAGCATTTGAGAACTTATTTTGTTAACAAAACGGTAGGCATGTCACTGTACCGTCTTTCAAAGAATAAGAACCATGTTGGACATGGTAAATCCCACTGTAGATGAATCCAAGTTAACTAAAGATCTGTGTATGGCATCCGCGACAAGATGTTCAAATAGTTGTGGCACATATACATGTCAAAGTGTTCTGCAAGGCGTATGGGTTGGCTGATCATTCGCCTGGAAGAGGTCAAGATGTTCTGACATATGAACCAAGTTGAGGTCAGTTGGGTCAATGTTTAAGTCACATCCTAGAGACACTGAAAGCGTTCTGAACTTTTGAAGGTGGTTATAAAATCTTCTTTTGAGAATGTAGGTGGCTTGTATACACAGTATTTCTTGTGAGTTTAATTCTACTAGTCTTGCTATTATTTCCATTTTATTGCACACTAGTTGAAAATGTCTTGATAGTATGCCACTCTTCACACAGATTGTAAGATCATTTGTATTGTTTACAGCTAATTATTATATGTTGGTTTTGACATACGTCTCTGAAAGACACCGAACTGATAACTTCTGTACGTTGGGGTTAACTTGCATGTTATCATGGTGAGCTAGTAGTGATCGTATATTGAGAAATGCAATAGTATGTGGATAATTTGGAATATGATGTGTCTAGTCAAATTTTCTGGTGAGCTGCATGTCTTTCATTTCATTTAATGCTGCAGCATTAACTATAACTTTTTGATTAGAAAAGTTTATCAACTTTAGCTCTTTTCTGGAAGCAACCCTACTAAGTTTATATGCACTTGTTCTGAAAATACTGTAGTTACTTTTTCCGGCACTGCTATGTTGGCAATAACATGCTTGTAGGTTACACCTTGCGGCTTGTGACTGGTGTAAGCGTGTGTTAGTATCAATGGAAACTTGCTGCAATGGTGCACAATTGTGTAAGTAAGACAAAACACGTAATAGTTTTGATAGGAACACATTGCCTGAGATGTCTGGGACTTGCTACTTTCGAGTTCTGTCCGATTTTGTAATCACCCAAATTAACAATTATTGTTCCTTTCATTTTGTTATCTGTCATATGAATTTCTGTCACTTTACCATTAACAAGACGGTCTGGGAGGCAAACATTTTTTGTTAGTATGTCTTTTGCTACAGGTGCTAAAGTCAGCTGGTTTGGAAGGTTTGCTGTGTTGTTCATACATGTACTCGTGGCAGGCACAGTTATAGGAACAAGTAAAATTGATAAAGGGAAATAATCAAAAAAGAAGAAAGCCAGGTAAAGTTTTGGTTCTTATCAACTGCACTTTCTCTCAATGTTCTCTGTCATTGTGCAAAATTTCAACAAAATCGCTTGAATAGTGTTGTAGTTATGCTCCGGGTGAAATTGTTACAGACAGACGCTGGCACGCATGCTCCAGGCAAAAGTATAAATTAATAAAGGGATATAATTTAAAAAGTTAGCAACGTAGAGTTACGGTTCTTATACAATGCACTTCCTCTTAATTGTGTGAACAAAATAGCTGGAATTTATTTTGTAATTATGCTTCGGGCAAAACTGTTAGAGACGGACGCACGCACGGACTGACTGAGACCATTACCATATCCCGTTTTGTATTTGGTGGGTGGGAGATAACAAGCTGGTTAACCTACCAGTTATTGTTCATTTAATGAGCAGATACACTTCTCTCATGGAAAAATATTTAAAAAAAACTGTGTGGATTTTTTTTATTTCACTAAGAGCAAAGAACAAAATTCAGCTGTGTGGCGAGACATGAACTTGTCCTATATTGTCAGTAGTATTTGATTCCATGTTTTGTAATATATTATACAGTCACAAAAACTCAATGGGCAAAACCTAAAGAAATCACATTTAAAACCGATCGACCACAAACTGAAAAAGCTGAGCGGTATTTTAAATTGAGTTTGACGTACGCATTTCAATAAATATGTGCAATATGCCTTCAACATGTAGTACCTTAGATGTGGAAAGCTAATAATAGATGTATTTTTTTATTAAAAAGACTCATTAGTTCTGTTTTAGTTATATTATAAAGGAGTCATTAAACAATTGAGGCCACAAAACATGTCAATATTTTAGAATAATATGAAACTTTTGGCATCATTTTGCTACAAAGCAATAAAAGAGCGGCTATGGATATCTTCAAATGGAATAGATATTTTTTGAAAGAAAAAATAAAGTGTGTTGTTTTTTGGTGTGTTTTTTTTTTCTCGAAAATTTGTTTTAGTAAATGATCATATATATATAGGTTTATTTTTAAATTAAAACTTAAAATTCACAACTTTCTGAGTTATCAAACGTTTACATTTTTTGAATAACACTCAAATGAATTTAAAATAATATTTGTTTTTAATGCACGCAAAGCAATACTGCATTTCGTGTCAAACATACACGCACGAGAACTTGTATAGATTTTTTTAATCGAGCTGTGTGAAATCAATACATTATTTACAGGTAAAGTTGTTTACAAATTTTAGTTAGGCTACTCAATATCTGACGAATATATTGGAAATGCAAAAGTGGCTGTTTAGGTGTTCCGTTTAGTATATGAAATTTATTTAAGTTTGAAAGTGTCTACATAGGACCAATAGAAACTTGAAAAAAAAATGTGTTATAAGCCAGAGTTATAACTTTTATGTGTTTTTCTTTTGTCATAAAATATGAAACAGAAGGCGTAACCAATGTTTTTTTTCTTAAAGCAATAATATGTTATAGAAAAAAATTATTTTTTAGTGCACTTTCTAATGTATGTCTCATCAAGTTCTATTGTGATGCTCATTTTTAGCCGGTCATTTACCAAAGACATCCCTGCGTATGTCGTGATCAATCTATGCAGTGTTTAAAACCGCCAAAATAACGTACGCAACATGGACTACTTTGTATTCCTCGAATTTCATTTTTATCGTGTATCTAATATAAGCAAGCATAATTAAATCAAAGAATACGTATATATTGAGGACGTGGTATTTTGTTATTTTTAGAAATATTTTACATAAAATAAACCAAATGCTTCAATACTATAAATCAAATTAGAAAAGGCGCATGGATATTTATTTAAGACTGGCTATCAACAATTTAAAATATTATAAGATCAGCTTCGTACATATAACACAGGCACATTTTAACAACGTCAATTTCATCAAATATAACCAAAAAAAAACACTTAACTTAGGTACACTTTTATTAATTTAAATAACGCTACAACGAGTACGGCAACATATCTTTTTCGTGGTCATTTTCTTTTAAATCATAACCAATATGGTGTTCAACTAAATAAAATATACGATTACTGTCATATCCTTAAATGATCGGATGTGTTAGATTTCTGAATATTTTGTTTTGTACTAAGCGGCGCTTTCATGAATATAAAGTCATATCGCGACGGTATATTCTTGAGAAGATATTCCAAGCGCTGTCTCACTGTATCATTATGCCGCAGACATCTCACCAAGTCACATTATGCTAATACCGCGGCGATCAGACCAATAGCTATCCTATAAATGCTGTCTGTCAATATCTATAAATAGCTAATGTTTATTGTGGTATATCTCATGCCGATTATAAATAAAATTATGTATCTTGCATCTCAAGCAAGGAAGCTTCTAGAACCATTGTCTTTGATATGACACGACGGAGGATAGAACTTACGACCTTCTGCATTGGAACCAGACGCTTTACCACTATACAACCGCTAAGGTCTAGATTCCTGATTATAAAAGTGGAACATTGTGAAATGTGTGTCAAGGTGAACTATTTACAGAGGCTGATATTTTTGTGCAACGGCATCTTAAATTACATCTAAACCCAATCCCTTATTACCTAACTGCCTGCATGGACGTCAAAGAAAAACAATTAATTAGAAAATCGAATAACTAAATAGGTTATATGTAAATATGGACATCAAAGTATGCCACAAAAAGGCATCAGACATTTGAACTTCTGTGCCATTAAAATGAAAGACATGACGTACTTTGAATTCCTTGAGGATTACTTATGTCATAGATATACATCCATCCTCATCCTTAAGGCAAGAACACAATTATTCAAGTATGTAAAGAACTGATAATGGCCTTTGATATGTATTAATACACCTTCCTAATCTGATTGATATTATTATGAAGAGTTAAGGAGGTATATTCCTTTTTTTCGAAATCAGAGGTATAAATTATATATAATGAAACTAAAGTAATTTCTAATGTGAATATGTATTTTTTTCTGCGGTAAATATAATATAGATTTATATGGGACGTCATTAACATGTTCCTATTCATATTCAAACTTTTTAGATGCCCCAAGTTATACCATCAAAATCGCTTATTTTTCGACCTAAGTTGAGTTTTGCCTAGATATATCAGCACGTACACATATGACGGATAAATGGTTATATCAAACGCAAACATGACGACATAAATCGATCGATTTTGACATAATCTTAATATGATTTTAAACACTATATTGTACAATAAGAGTACGATTTTTAGTTTGACAAATTAGATTTATTATAATATTTAAGCATTTAACCATACCCTACGTAAAAACCGCTTTAAAGCAGACGTCAACTTCGGTATAGCGCATTAAGTATACGGTTTGTGATAATTAATAACAAGTTTGTTTTTAACATTATACTAGTATTTTGTGCACATATGTATATATACTACTGCTATTTAATGGCAACTAATTTGTCTTAACCATTTGTAAAAGTGTGTCTCTTTGTTACACGTACATAACCATACTCATTTTCTATTAAACGGAACTTGATTCCAAAACAAAATTTTCATTTCTGACTCTACCCCACGACTGGTAAATGAATGGAATGTGGACATCATCGTTGTCAATTATCAGAACAGGTTTGTTTTAACTAAAGTTCGGATGCAAACTGTTACACATTCACAAAATGAGCTTGAAACAATACTCACTATGGTTAGCAGTAAAAATCCACGATGCATGTGTATCGTCATTGAACGTACAGTGGAGCATCCCTCCACCCTGTCCCTTTTAATTACTATTGTTTGCAGAAACACACATGTGGGCAGTCACGTGCTCAGCTGTAACTACTTCCGATTAAATACATTACGGGCGGTTTTGGTTAAATCACACTTTCGCTGATTAATTCTTTTCCAAAACATTAAGTTGTATTAAAATTAAATTCAATATTTAAAACAAATACGAAGGAAATGCATTTTATGGGTTTTTTTTTTCGAAACAGCAATTAAAATAGTTCATATAAAAAAAAGGTTCTGAAACCAAAAATTAGTGTTGTAAGTCTCATTTTGATGATGAATAAACAAACGAAAAACTGGTAATCTGCATGGCCATTAAGACGATCAAACTCGTTACCTTTCGAGTAACCAGTCAACACTCTATCAACTGAAATTGAAAATAATTTAAAATGTATATTCCTCTTAAGTTTGTTTTCTGCAACAATTTTTTAAAAATGATATAAATGTAATAGATTTTTTTTACAAAATTGTTTTATTGTTTGATTCGTGGCATGTAAAAAAACACACGAGAACAAATACATTCGTGTAATAAAAAGTAGTCCATGTTGCGTATGATCATTTTGGCGGTGATCAAGACTGATTTGTGCTTGATGGTTGACAATATGATTCAAAACGTTCACTTTAGTCACGTTTTCGTCTAGTAAAACATGATTAAATGTATAAGAGTACTGACTACAACAATAAGGTTAGTCAAATCAAATGTCTAAAGCTTCCAGACACAGTTTGATCGATCGTATTCTACTTTGGTAAATTAATTTCATAATTAACGCTGTCGACAAATCGTTTATCTATTTTAGTGTCATCGCTATCAGGCTGTCTTAGATCGGCTCGATGTCTTTCTGATAGAACCAGTTGTAGCATATGTAGATAGAATGCTTGATGCTGTTGCAAACAGTAGTTCTTCTAACGCCGGATCACCGGTTGCATTTATAATTGCATGATGGTAACGACTATTAAATCAAAATACCGAATAATATTTGTAGACACTTTATTACCTTTTTAAAAAGTAAAAATCCTTGAAGATGTTTGACAACTCTTTTTTAAATATGGTCATTTTTTTACCGTCCCTCACCTAAGGTCGGATACTTCAAACGTTATCAATTTAGATTTTTAAACAAATGGACTATACGTCAATAATCAATACAACTCACTGTTTTCAATGTTGAAATTGTTGTGCTTAAATAATCGTGCATGGAATAAAAGAATAAAACTGTGTCACCCGATTGGATCAGAATTTGTTCTAATGCATGTGTGTATATGCACTACGAGGCTGAAATAAAAAACGAACTCGTCTTTACAATGCTCAAGCGGAATTAATGTGGAAACTTAGCAAGGCTGTACAATTCTTATTAAAGTCAAACCATGTTACAGTATTTCTATACCAAACTTAATATATTTCATTAGTGACCATACACCTTCATCAAACTTTTATAGCACACTGTCATTCATTCTCAATGAACGAATCTCTATGAATATTCACGTTTGGAGAATGTCGAAAATTGAAATACACATTACCAACATGAACAAATGAAATTGAAACGTTTTAGGACTGCGCCGGTCAAACATATATGATATGAACCAATCGCTTGTAAAATCGATAAAAGACGTATAATATATAGAAATTGCGCAATTTTGCCTAAAATTAAATAAGGATAACATATGTAAATCATCAATACACTGCGACACCTAAAAGGAGGTTTAAAGGAATTTGTCAGGTTATTTTGAAACAGCCCTCGTATTGTGTCACTAGATAATTTAAGACAAGTCTCTCTCTTATATCTTCCCTATGTCATCATTTTGAGAAAGATTTAACTGAAAGCATTTCATTTGAATAGGAAACAATTCTCTTTGTTAGGAAAACATTTTGTTTTCATTATTAGCATTCTCATCTTAAAAGCTTTATAATTAGTATGAACTTTAGTGTATATCGTAGTGTAACCATGGAAACCAAAATATGGTATAAATTGGATAGATACTATAGTAGACATCTATTCACTGTCAGAGCATAACGACATTTGAAGATAGAAATTTAATTATTAAAAGACATCACCGCCTAATCGATAAATATAACTTTAATATATTATCTGAAATCTTTAATTGATTAATTTACTTAATTACAAATGTGAAATTCGATTAGAGTAAGTGTTCAGTCCCTAAATGTCATTGCTTCATTGTAAAAGGATATATATCGTGTAATTAAAGCAACTATATTTTTATATATTCTTTTAAAAATAGATATTTCATATTCATAAGCATATCAGTGTGGTAGAAATAAATCAAAGCTTACTTGTACTTGTTAAGAAAGTTACCTATACACGTATATTCAATACTAACTCAATACATTAACTTGAATATGTAACAAAACCGATCTATCTCGTTCATGGTTTCCGTTCTACCAACATGAGAGAAGAGACAGGTGTTTTAAAAGCCCCTAAACTTTAATTCTTTGTTCTTCAGTTAACTAGAATGCCAATACCAATGGGCGTTGGTGCCATCCTTCCTTTGCTGTTGTGTCTTTTAGTTAGACATTTTATCTGTATATTTTTAGTTTTGATTTTACGCAGGAAGATATCAACCTATATGTGTTTTATTTGTAAGATTTCGTTTCATGATTCATGTAAAATACTTATGTTTAAGTTAAACTAACCAGTGACTGTATAACTGCATTGCATATAAAACTAATCTAACGAGTTTTAAAACTTATTTTCATTTTACTTCGATTGTGAAACAAGTAATGACAACATAGACAAACCACATATGAAGTATTTCTTAGATAACAAACACGGACACTTAACTTAATCGGACAAGCCGGTAGAGATTTCTATGATCCCCAATGACTTTTATCGTGGCAGTTGTTTTCACTTCGGCAGCGGTGTCTATAATTTTCCATAATCTGACATGTATGTGAAGTTAATCACACAGTCAATTATTCCGAGTATTTGATATCCGACTAAACAATGAAATAAACAAAGTTCGCACAAAAATAAAAAAAGAATAAACGGTTTTATCACATTGTACTTAATAGACGCCATAAATCCTTTCAGATATTCCATTTATATCCACATTGTTAATGTTATGTATTTCTGCTTGTCACGGAATCTAAGGGGAGTATACCATTACTGATGTAGGTGTATTGTTTGTACGTCAATAGGTCAGTCAGTCTATGTCTTTGTGTTTAATGGTGAAACAGAAAAGAAAAGTTCAATCATGAAGCGATGAAAGAAGAAAATAACACTGTAGCTGTATCAGACAGTATTTACTAGAATAGACATTGTACACAATTGTATAATAAACAATTGATATAATATTATAAAAGATATTCACGATGCTTTTAAATAACAGGGGATGTGGGGTTTTTTTCAATGATAAGGTGTGCAATATGCGTATATTTCAGGCAAAGATAAGGTGTGCAATATGCGTATATTTCAGGCAAAGATAAAGTGTGCTATATGCGCGTATTTCAGACACAAGTTTTATTTGTTGAACGTTCATAAGAATAAAATGTTATCAAAACCTTAATCTGTAGAAAGGATCCAGGGGGTGGGGATGGATATATACATGGGGTTCGTTAAATAGCAATGTTCGGAAAGCCGCATTTGAGCTCGTTGATTAGTCAGCTGCTTCAACTGGAAGCTTGAATGACGTCACATTTTAGTAAGCGTTCAATTGCTATGATTTGTGGGACAGGCAAGGAATCTTTTCATTTGGGGTTGATAGACCTGATTCGGGAGATATCAGGTTCTGGAATAGAATATCAAAACCTTAAATATCAAGCCTTGTGTGTGCTCCTGTATTTATTAAATAGACTCTGAATCGTTACAGACAAAAACAGATTCGGCATCGGGATGATTTGACATATTTGTGACGACATAACATTTCGTATATTTCGGTACCCCTCTTTTTATCGCAAATATATCATGAACTAATACTGACAGATCACGGATATGCAGTTTTGCAGTTTGATCATCTTCAAAACATTGACGTATATGTTTTTTATACGTAAAAGAAAATGTTATCTGTAAACGATCTTTTCCATCTGTCTTATTTGAATATTTTCATTGTATCTTAAGAACGACACACATTAAAACGTTTAATATGGCAGACAACACATTATAATAACTGGTGTGCTATAAGCATTACAGTTCCGTTACAATATCAAACGACCTTTGTCGATTGGCAAAGACGTCGTTTTAACCCTGAGTATGTGTATTGATTACTGGCTCTTGATCAAACAACTGTATGTTATAACAAGTAATTTTTCAATCTCAATCATTCAAATAATATATAATTACACAACCTGCAATTGTAAGTTTTGAAATATTTTATCGCAGTTAGTTATTTCACTTTTTCATAGCAGCTCTGGTGCATGCTTCTCTATGGAAATGTTTTATTTGATTTATTCTTTGTATATATGTCATCAGTTTGAAACGCTGTAACGCTCTGACAGTTGTTTAAAAGACGCTTCTGTTGGTTGGTTTCAATCTATCAGTACAAAAAGATTAAAATCAAATGAATAAAGAACTATTCTCCATTATTTCAAACGGTATCATATAGTAATCAAAATATCTTTACTTTAGAGAGGAAAACTATTTTATTGTTTTCACCTTTAAGTGCCATTGCGCATTTTCATGTCTCAGTACAAAATACAATTTATAGGTAGGGTTTAAAAGTTGTCGGAATAACGAAGACAAAGAAATCTTTGTCATCTACAGAAACACGAAACAACGATTTAAAGAGTTGAAATTCAAAACAATGTATCCAGGCGATCATTCCAGTGTGTTGCCAGCAATGTTTATACTACAGATGCAATTACCTTCAGAAGACATCAAATTAAAAAAAAAGTGCATTCAAAAGGGTACTTTGTACTCTTGAACACTGTTAAAACAATAACTCATACTTCAACCGTGATATTATGAGTTTAAAGCCCCAACTGCCATATACATGCCTCAATATAGCTCCGGTGCAGGTTTTTATATCATTCAGTAAATGATTAAAACCAGAGAATTCTTTTTCAAAGTTTCACAGTCGTTAACGCATTGATTTTGTTATGATGCTGCGTAAAACTAGATTATTGTTTAAATATTTAATTGGCAAAAAGATAATTTCCAGTAAGTGTTCGTTACATGAGTATGCAGTTTGAAACTCCAAATGCCAAACATTTGATGAACTCTTTACACATCAGCAGATTACCTAGTGTAGCGTTGTAATTTGTAATTATATAAATGTTAACTAACCTGGCAGTTAAAGTTGGGAATTTAGCCTCAGTTCGTTCTAGTTATTTGCTACATGCAGTTATTTACTCAAGTTTATTTGCTTCCCCAAGAAATCAGGTTGCCACATTGGTTGGACATTTTATTTGATGAATGCTTTAAACGGTTATATTTCTTGTTACAGATTAGAAAATTGGAACATTATTTTGATTTCTGCCAAGTTTGGATGACATTTTGGTGGGTTTGGTTGAATAAATTGTAGCTTGCTCATGTAAGCGCCAATACCAAGTCCGGTCTATGGCATCTTTTTGGGCAATGTCTGATACTTAAGTATGGTGTATTTACTATGATATATCGAAATTGAGCCGGAAATGTTCACCATGATATCGATACGTTGGCAAAGCCAAATTTATTCCTTTAGTCCATCTGTAAAATGTTACATTGATTGCAAAGGAACGGCTTAATTACTGAAGTGATTTTACATGTAGGATTCATGGATGTGGGTTAAAAAAGAGCATAACAATGACATCTTAATGCAATATAAAAAGTGAATTATAATGTTTACTAAGTTGTCGTGAAAGCAACTCTTTAAAATAACATTATACGACTTACGCTATAAAAACAATTACACTAGTCAAGTGTTTTATGAGGTTCGACTGCGCCTACCTGTTTGCGTCATATATCCAATTTGACGTTCGTATACTTATGATAAGCGTGTACTGGCATGTGTACTTCTCTTTAAAATAATATCCATGGTTACGTTTTAGGTTGATTTATGTCAGTAGTAAATATGTATTGCTATGTAAGTTGGAAGGAACTGTATTGACAATTTAATGTATTATCGCAGTAACATATCCCAAATATAAATTTCTAGGTAACAAAATTTGATTAAGAGACTTCAGAGCATCTATTCATATCTATTTCAGATTGTATTGATTGAAGAAATATATTATATAATTTAAGTAAAACGTTTAAAAGTCATGAACTCAGTTTGTGTCCTTTACATTTTATTCATATATGTGTTGTGTGTGTGTATGATTGTGCGTGCGTTTATGTATGTATACATTATCAAATTACTAAATCATTAATGAAATTAACAGATGATAAGCTCACATGTTTAATTAATCCATATCATTTAAAACAACAGACTGTTATACATTTTACAGGAATGTTCTTGGCCCTTATTGATAAATACAATATAACCATTTTCTATGACAACATTTGACAGCAAACAATATTTGTACTTTATTTATTGATGTACATTTTGTTTCAAAAAGATCAAACGAATTTTCGTATGGCCAAAAGTATTTATGGTTTTCTGATTTAAAAGAAGACCTTTATTATATTATACCATTTTGTGTATATCTTTTTCTTAGGTAATTAATATGTTTCAATTAAGCTGTCGATTTACACTTCTATAAAGGGCATGTTAGTTCTTTTCGGGGCAAGTATCGTGTGTATCGCAAGTATCGATAGGTGTCGTGTGTCCCTTTTTAACTAGAGATGTACTATTTGCATGCATTTAATCCACCAAAGCGTTTGAATACAAACGTAATAAAACTGGTAATACTCCATTTTATATAAGTGTCATGTTTGTAGGGAATGCCATGGGGAAATATCAATGTATCGAACGTACTCTTCCAATTCTAATGAAATGGAAAATGTTCTAGACAGTTTTCACTCAGAAAAGATAATCAAACATGTTCATGTTAATACAATGAGGTACACATATAATTATGTTCGTGTTGGACAATATAAAGAGCGCGACAGTAGTGTAGTGGATAGTGTTGGCCGTCACGCCAGAGGTTGAAGATTCGATCTCCAGCTCGATTGCCATACCTCTCAAAAATAACACTCGGTACTGCTTCTACTCAGGAAGCGGACTGGAGAGCGGATCATGTAAACTTTGAGCTTTCATCGCATGCGAGCTAGAAGAAACTAGTTTAAACTAAAAGATATCGTGCAAATCAGCATTCATCGTATTAACACATCATGTATATGATTATTTTGTCTTATCAGCTGAGTTTGTTCTGTCTTTTATATCTGAAAGGTTACCAGTGTACTGTGGTCTAAATTTAGCTATTCTGAAGAAAAAAAATCACAAAAATAAATACATGACCACGCCTTATATACGTTTGCAACAATTCCAACGGTGTTTTAAACATATATGATGTATAATGTTAATTTTGTATACTATAAAAATGCAATTTCAAGCTATGCATTAAGCAGCATTCGCAAAGACTCGCGCTTAATTTATGTCTCTACCTTCGTGTCGAAGTAAGAGAGCGGTTCCATAGCATTTTTATTTATTCATATATTTTACCAACTGTTCATAACTTAAAAGCCAATTTGATCATTTACATGTAACATTTTTTTACCAACGTGAATTTTAGTAAGAGAATGTTGTAAACTGAATTTATGGTTTATCTAAATATTTAGAAATAAAGTAATATGATACATGTAGCACAGACAAGATTTGTTTCTACTTAGGTTTCAGGGACAATCTGTTTGAGAAGACATACTGTGCAAGTCATCTCTCTGCTCTCATAAAACATTATGTATGTTTATAACAGATATTTCTTAAAACTACAATTATGATTATCAAACAGATGCCACAATTGTTTGCCAAACAAACACGTCTTCTGTGAAGTTGAAGTTATATGACACTGTTATAATATGTGTGACATGAAATTATATACTTATAACAACATATTTATATTGTAAAACACATGTTTGCGTTTCAGGAGGCTCTTAATTCAGACGTTAGCAAAATTGTTTCAAATAGCAGTAAAGGCATATACCGAAAAATCAATATAAATGTTACGTCTCGTTCTAAGATATGCTTAAATATATTTTTGATCTGATTTGACAGAAATACTAGTGCTTTATATTCCAATTCAAAAATAAAATGATAAACACGACAATGCAGTTTTTTTTGTACAAATAGATTGAGAAAAAATGTACAGCCTGTTTGTGTCTGAAACCACGGACCTTTGTTAACAGTTTGAAAATTCAATCGACTTAGCTAACGATGACATACGTTTAGCTTCTACCAGTTTAACTACATAATTTGACATCCGTCCTGGAATTTCTGTAGAGACCAGAGCATTATTATGATACAATTACTTCCAACTAGGAAGAACGTGTATAATGTCAAATTTGTTTTTATATTGTCAGCTCATTTACAATTGCAGTTAAGACCGCTCTGAATCAATCCTTATCTATAATTAACGAATAAATATCAATCAAAATAGCATATTCGTCCATCTTTGGTTTCAATTAAATGGAAATAAATACAATTAAAGTGCGAGTAGTCATACAGTCAAGTGTATGGATTTTTTCAATCACTAAAGAGTGACCTATTTTTCACCCTCTAATAGTCTGAGAGGGTTCGGATCATCAACTTCTTAATAACAGATTGATAAAACCACTAGTTTATCTGTCACGTGCCCTTGTGATGTAAAGTAAAACATGTGTTGTTGTTTTTTGCTAACGCATATACACGTTTATTATTGAAGATATTCATACAAAACCAACTGTCATCTTATTCTGAAACTGAATATTTTCTTAGAAATCTGTTTTTGCTGACAACAGTATCCTATACATGTTTTTCCTAAATTGACAGAGACGCATCTGTTGCGACTTAATATTATAGCGTGTTTTATATTAATAATAGCTGAAAAGCAATGAATAACATTGTTTAAAGGATATACGAACATCAGTTTCATCAGCAATATGTGCAGTGTCTGTAAATATATCAGAACTCAAATGTCACCTACTCTACTAACTACTTGAATGCTTGCTTAAGTTACATTTAGTTTTCATCAAATCATTTACATTGTTACCTTACACTCCTGCTATATGTTTTGCTCAATCTTTTTATGTAGATATTTTTTATATTATCATCTGAAACAGACTGTGCCGTTTCGTAGCACGCTTTAGCTATCTTATATATTCTATAGCACTTTATACTGACGTTCAGCTCAGAGTTATGGAACTGGCAATAATTTCTTCTATATACATGTAATTAATGTGAATTATGTTTAGTAATTTAATATATTAGAATGTTTTAAGTTACATATATGGTACTCCTTGTAATTAATGTATATATAATTGTGATGATTTGCACTTCGCCTTTTTCGGTCTGTTGTCTTATCTGTCACAACGCAGTTAACATCATGAAGATAAGCAAGTATGAGCGTGGTTTTATCTTGATTTGTTCATATCAATAAAAAAAAATAAAAATGAGGCTTTTGAACAACTTAAGTAGAGTTATGGAATATTCGAAAAAGGCGTATAAATGTAGCTTTTTTCACTAATACTTAATAAAAGATTTCCAAAATCAGATAGATAATAATCATAAATATACGTAAGCACAATTTAATTATAATTATATACATATAAAAACATATAAAGATAGTTTATATTCAGAATCAAACTGTCCATGTGACAGAAAAAATGTACTGTCACATTACTTCAATATTCATTTCAGCGTTATGCTTCTCAAAATATCGAAAATTTTTAACTCAATTATTTACCTAAATATGGACATAACAATACTCAATACCACTTTGTGGTATATAAAGCCTGAAGTGGGTATCAAAAAATATTGTATCTCTCCAACGATTAACTTACTGGGTTGTGACCCGTTGACATATGATGAATAATCATCATTAATAGTAAAAAATTATTAAGAAAGCAGTTTTATTACACAATTTTACCAAACCGATAAACCAATAAATAAACCACATCATTCAAATGGACCTGTAGAACTAAGCTGGAACCTTCGCATCTTTACATTTGCATTAACCAACATAGCAGTAGATTTCAATCAAATGCTGATATAGTCTTGCTATATTGCATGTCAGTTGGTTCCTGTGGTTCATATTCTTAGCCATTGAAATCATACAGGTTCGCTGCTCTAAAACATAAAACATGGATGACGTTTATTAATAAACACCAGACTGTCACACTGGCAAATATCACTAGGACAACTAGTATGTATTTGAATAAACCTCAGTAAAATGTTTGAACAATTTGATGTTGGTTTTTAAAACCTTTATTTATAGAAGCAAAGTAGTGGTATCGATTGTAGTGGTTATTCAGCTTGCATGAGTTTGTGTAAGAGAGATACTAATATTAAAATATGATCTGACATTAACATCACATGGTGGAGGTTATTGGTTTGTATTATATATTTTTGTTAACCACGTAAAATCCCATTACTTACATTGCTAAATTAGGAGTTCAATTTTTATGGAGCCAGTCTCCCACAGGCTTTACACCAATTACCACTGACCAATCCAAGATGATGAACCAAGTTTTCTGTTCTTCTTTACAATTGTACATTATTACGCTAAAACTATATAGTATTGTGTTTATTATATATTAAACATTGTATATATTATGGTGTATGTGAGCTTGACGATTACATCTGCTGTTGAAAATATTACCTTATTACATAAAATATTTTACTATTATGTCAATCTACACACCAACATTACAAAACACTCCAGTTGTATAAACCTCATCATAGTGCGAGTGTAACTTGTTACGATAAATAACATGAATGTTCAGAAACAAGTGGTTTAATGGAAAACGAGATTAGCTTGAAATTGTTTTGTAGCGTCAACACATACATCACCATAAAGAAGAGTACAACAGGCTAAACTAACACTTATTGATTTGAGCAATTCCAGTAGCTCAACCATTTGTTTTGTGAAAAATAAGCCGTTCAATATTTTACATTGTTACATATAAAACGCATTGTCACTCAGAGAAATGACAAAACTCGAGTTTGTTCAAGTAAATTGAATATAAATATAGATACGTATATACGTAAACTTTTATCCCCTATTCAATTCTTCTTCTTTTTAAATTTATTTACGTACTAAATTAAATATTCCGCCCCATTTCAACTCTGGTACTGACCCAGGACCCCTCGTTCTAACCTCAACCCAGCGTACATATGTCTACTATTTTGCTGATATTAATAACAGTTTGATTAATATGCCTGCTATTGTGGTAGATATCAAGTACCAGTCGGGTAAAAATATTCAATCAATCAAATATAAGCAAAATACCACATATTATTTCAATTCTAAAAGTGATCTGTAAAATATTTTCACATAATATAATATGTTAATATATGACATAATTTGTCGTGTTTTTGTTGTTGTTGTTTTATTGCCTTATCTGCTAACACGTCGTTTAAGATAAATGGCCATTTTATTCACACCGTAATAGTTAGAGAGGGTTGATATCGTCCATTCCTCAATAATTCAAGCTTGATGAAACCACTAGTCTATCTGTAACGTACAATTGCGATGCAGCCACTAACACAATGCAACATCGATTCAATATGGTGAATACAAGAAGAGGCTTTGTGACCGCGTCTGAAGAATTTATTTTCTTCAGCGTTATATTTAGATATTAATTAACTGAAATATCAGCATTATCCGAAACAGAATATTTTCCTAGAAACCTGTGTTTGCTAAAAACGATATCCTAGTATGCAATTTTCTTACATAGAGACTCATTTGTTGGGGCTAATAGCGTGTTTTGTACAAATTCTATACGAAAAGAATGAATATAAAGAACTTCATAATCAATATGTGCATTGTCAGCAAATAAATAATATAATTTTTTTATCAGAATTCAAATATCACGAAATCTGCTGTTTGGTTTGCTTAATATGTTACATTTAGTTGACATTAAATCATTTATAGTGTTATCTTGCACTCTACATATTGTCTGCCATCTATTTCTGTTGACGGTTTTATTTGAAGTATCTTCAAAATCAGTAGTGTAACGGATATAGTGTTTGCCGCTCACGCCAGAGGCCGTGGACTCTGAGCTTTCATCGTGATCGCGTTGAAATAAATAAGTATAAACATATTATCTTATATATGGTACAGCACGTATTACTAACTGACCGCCAGATTTATGGAGCGCGTTGTCCAGTGGTAGAGCACTGAACCAATGACCGAAGGGTCGTCAGTTCGATCCTCCGCCGCGGCTTTGTGTGGTGTCCTTGAGCAAGACACTTTTTTTTGGCATATGCTTGTACTAGCTCTACCCAAAAGACTTTGAGCGTGATTTGTCCAAGTTTTAATAACTTGTTTAAACTAGTTATGGAGCAGGAAAGAATTTCTTCTTTATACATTCTTATATATGTGAATTAATTTGAGATATTTTATAACTTACAACGATCTTGACATTAGAGCGACATACATGGTTATTGCGCCCTATATGGTTTCAAATTGATCTTTCGCGTAAATATTATAATTTTTATTTAATTATTGTGTCATTGTACAACGCCTCTGTTCGTTCTGTTGTGTTAAATGCCACGCAGTGAACGTCAGGAGGTTAACAAGTGTGATCACATGACTTTTCAATATAAACTTTCAAATTATTACTTGCGAAAATATAAAAAGAAGTGATAGTAAAGTGTGTCGTTCACTTTGTTTAAACGCGTGAACTACAACATCTTTCATGACTTTATTTTTAGTTGTTTATATAGCATATAAATAAAAAAAAAATGCTTTTAAGCATCTTAAGCAGGGATATGTCCTTTTCAGACAAGTGAAGGATTTGTAAACTTACTTAACATTGTGTGTTTGCAAACGTTTAGCAGAGTAAAACACATAATATTCAATCATGACGTTTTTTATTTGTTCATACATATATAATAAACACGCTGGATGATTTGCTGTGTTACATGTTTTCTCTACACAAAGTTCACGTTTATTGATTGATTGAAAACCGTTTTTAGCGTCCGTTCATATGCCATCAAAAACTAACAGACGATCAGTTAACCTAACTAACTTTACCTGGGATCCATGAAGGTTAACCAGCACTCAAGCGCAGCCATCTTAGTATATTGGTAACTTTCTACTTGAATCAGCGGTGAGAGACGAAGATAATGATACACATTGTCATATATCAATTATCAATGAAACTGTTGCTGGGCAGGGGTTCGGACTTTGGATTGATAGTCATACGTGTTACCGACTGAGCTTATCGGGCCCAGCATTGAACAAAGTACGTGGGATGGTTCTTCGTGGCCGAATAGTCTGAGCACCGTCTCAAGATTACGTATCTCCAAGATCATAGGTTTCAGTTTCGCAAGCTCGAAAAAGTATATGTGAAAAAGTTTTCCAGTTACTAGCGGTAGCACGGTGGTTCTATTCAGATTCTTTCTGAGGTGTTCCTTTACCAATAGAACTGGATGTGCCAAATATAATCTGATATGTGTTGAAAATGGTGTTAAATCCCATTCAAAAAATGTACGTGGCAATTGGATTACCAAGAAGGTAAAACTTGGGAGTTTTTGTCACAATATCAGAGTTCACATCTTTAATACAATCTCGATAAAACAGTAAGTTAGTGGATAAATTGAAAATCAAGGTGGCTCAATATCACCAGGAAAACGTGTAACATGTACGACTCTGAATACTTGAATCCTCTTCGTAATAGCCAATCTAAACAGCTTAAAGGGACCTACAGCAATGTTGAAATGCAGTGTATTCATGTTGACGCATAAAATATATTTGTACACATATTGAAGACAAAAAGATATGAAAATGCTTTTCACAAAGTTTACAAGATCTACAATAACTATAAGAAATTATAAACATTTACTTATAAAAATGTGGTCTCGTGTTAGTTTTGAAAGCATGATTAAAGTATTTTACAATTAAAGTTATAAAAAATATTTCCAATTTTCAGTGTCTTTGATCGACGTATAATACACATTATTTTAATAGAGCTAACTACAGTGCAGAGAATATGTCATCCATTGTCGAACAAAGTTGTAACAGTTATACGTTACGTGTAAGAGTGGCATATCTGTCTTCTACTGTCATAGTTTCATGGCTGAGATTTTATTTTTTTATGCATTTGTTTTCCTTTTTCGAAGCTATCCCTTAAAAACGAAAAATACCAGGCGTCAATAACGAGTTTATGAACCATTCGCTAGATAACGAATATTATTAGAAACAGTCGCTCATACAGTATGAGTTTAAATGGTCACATCATGCACATGCTTGTTTTGTCTTATCGGCCGATACGTTCGCTAGTATTAACATCGGAATGGATAATGGTGTACTAGGTCTCATTTTCTAATTGAATATTTAATTTATAAATCAGAATAGGATAGATAAAACATAGTCGTAATATAGTACAACACACATAGTATATTTAGTTGTTAGTTGCAATATATATAACTAATTCACTTACTCGAAGTTTTTCATCATATACATTTAAATGTTTTAACATAAAATCAGTGGCGTAGCTTGGCTGAAAACGATGTGTTGGCACAGATGCAGGGAGTTGGTCATGCTAGCTGAATTGCAATGTATTGTTTTGGTCTTAGTTCATCGGTATGTACTTTTCTTACAATCGTTTTAAAGCTGGTCGTCGCAATGTTGATTTTATTTTTGAATAGAGTCATGCGGCATTTTCAACACATTTCTGGTTAAATATGGCATATCCAGGTTTATTGGTGGTTGAAAACCTCAGAATAAACCTGAGTAAAACTACCATCCTTAAGCAAGTAACTGACAAACTTTCTCAAATAAAGTTTTTGAAGCGAGCGGGACTCGAACCTACGACTTAAACGGTGATAGGTAAGTAATCTTAAGCCGGCAGCTACGACCACTCGGCCGTGGAGGACCCTTCCACGGAGAACCATCTGCAATGTTGATAAGCATCATGTAAATAATTAGTGAAAAACATTCAATTTAGTTAACACATCAGTAGTATATGTTGAATAATACAAACATCAAGTCGGAGATAACAGCAACTGTAAACACTCTCATTAATAGTAGGTCTTTATTTAATAATCTTTTAAAAATAAATTAAAACAAAAGTACATTGATCAAATTTAGAGCTTTCAATTATGCCTTAAAAACAAGTCACATTACGTTTTCTTGATTTTTCATCGTTGACATATTGAATCCAGAAAAAAAATACATTTCAGTATGGTCAACATACGAGGGGTATTAAAAAAGATCGCGGAAAGAGCTTTTAAAGTTTTAATATGTCGTCTATATAATCAAAAATTTACCAAAGCAAAGCTTTTATATTATTGATGGATTTACCAAATATCAGTGCTTAAATCATACTGAATATATGTGTATCGTTACTACAGTTACGTCAATCGACCGCCACCAGATCACTGTTTTATGTGCTGATTGATTTACAAATACATCCTGTTAACCCACAGTTCTCGAAATTTCATACTTTGACGTCATTTAATCGTCATTTGTTACGTACCGTATGTTATCAAGCTGTCATGCTGAAGAAAATTAGTTTTACAAATAGTACAACATATTTTGTAAAGGCGTCAAATAACCAACAAACATGAAAAGAGACAGACGTCCTGCAATGTCAAAAGTCGAAAGGATCATATCTAGGGTCAAAACGATTCTAGATTGAGACGGAAGCGTACGTGTTAGAGATTTAGCAACAAAACTGGACCTTTCAACATGAATTATCTATTCTATTATTGCAGATAATGATTTGAATATGCTTCCAGTAGCAATATGGTTGATACCAAGGTAACTTACAAGCAAACACAAAATAAAGAATGGCTGCGGCTTCAAGATAAAAAAAAAATATTGTTAATATGGTTTGAGATATTAAATAAATTAGTGACAGTTGATGAGACTGAAACCAAACCAATGGCATCAGTTTTGAAAACACGTGCATCCCCAGAAGGCAAGTGTCGAAGCAGATGTTTGTCGTTTTCCATAACGTGCGAGGTATGGTCTTGATTCATGCCGTACCTACAGGAACTACAATCAACGCCAAGTACTATACGATCAATATCAGTTATACAATTTTTGTTTTCTGTTTGTTTGTTTAACCAATTATTTGAGGTTAATAATATAATTACAAACCGAGTAATTGCCTTGCAGGTGCTCAGCAGACATTTCTTATCAGCAACGAAGGAGAGGTGACATGGACTCTTAAACGCCTTTTCTCTGCATAAACAATTCACCAAGCCGCATGCATTCACCTAGGCGATTATGGCAAATTGGAAGATAAAGATTATGGATCATCCGCTTTACTCTCCCCATTTGGTCCCCAAAAAACGTTTATTTGCTCAAGACAAATGGGCACAGTAGAGGGAATACAAAACATTGTCTGTCCCGTTCTAAAAAACATCCGTACAGATAGTTTTAAAAGATCATGACTTACATGAATAGACAGATAACAGTAATGGTTTCACTATGAGGGCGAGTATTGTGAGATGTTATTTTAAAGTAACGAATTTTGAGAACGACATGACGTTTTTAAATAAAGCATAGTTGACGTTGATCCGGTTATGTCTGGTAGGCGTTACTTCAAAACATTTTCTTTAAAAAAACATTTTTGAAATTTGTTCTACGGAAAGTCATCGAAATATGTATTGATATCAATATGGATCGTTATGATTAAAACTGAAATGATAAATATGATAAAGATATAATCTGCGAATATTTTGAATCGCCTTAGTATGGAAAAGTTACCCAAAGGTATATAGTGGTGAGATTTATATAATAATGAATATGTCAACGTTGTGTTAGTGTGAGTTAGATTGTAAAAAACTGACGTAGTCTGCTGATCATAAAACTGTTTCTGTACTTTCGTATAAAGAACGCACTTGATAGGTGCTGTTAGCCATTCACTATGTGGTTGTAATTCGCTAATTTCATTGCATAATAGATACGTGCAGAAATGACTGTAACAATGTGTCTGAATATGCACACATGGCATATTACGTCCGGCAGAAATTTGTCTAATCTATTTAATTGTTTTTAATAATTAATTAGTCTGGAACGTTAACGTTGAAGAGTTTGTCCAAGTCGTACCTTAAATAATCAATGCTTAGTCTCGTAAAGTTCATGGCCGAATAAGTGATATTCAATAACACGTTCTAATGTTACTCTAAATTGTGAGTTTTGCCAAAGAATAAACAATATGATTAGGAGTCGAATCGATAAGGTCAGGAAAATGCTTTCAATTGTGATTAATGTGAAATAGTCTTATATATTATTCAAAACTAACCATGCATTTCTTACATCCTTTGTGTGGTAGAAAGTATTGATAAGATGGAACAAGGAATAAATATTGGTATATTTATATATAATCCGACTGATGACATAAGCCTTTCGTTCATATAAACTGTAGAAATAAGCCTATCGTTCATACCAACTGTAGACATAAACCTAGCGTTCATACCAACTGTAGACATAAGCCTAGCGTTCATGCCAACTGTAGACATGAGCTTAGCATTCATACTAACTGTAGACATAAGCCTAGCCTTTATACCAACTGTAGACATGAGTCCAGCGTTTATACCAACTGTGGACATAAGCATATCATTCATGTCAACTTTACAAATAAGCCTAGCGTTTTTAAGCCATTCTTGAATAACTGACACACTTTGAAATTATCGTTTTCGTAGACATTTGGTGGATTACTGTAGTGTACTTTCAAATATTTGACCACATAGTTAATATATTGTTACATAGTACTTCGGTACCGCATTTATTTGTTTTTCTCACATATTTTTCGAAATAGTATTCTCGGAATTTATAATAGGACTACGTTTTCACCTGTCGTCGGTATACTTCCTAAAATAGAACAAACAGTCTAAGATCAATAAACATGACATCCCACTGGCAGGTAAATGTTATGGTTGTTCAGATGACTTACCAATGTGAAATCAATATAAAGTTAAAAGATAAATTTAAACAAACAGATAATTAAAGTCACCTTTTACTCCACAATTAAGTGGATGTACAGCTCTAAATTTTCTTTTAAATTTGTCACACTTCCAAACTTCACCTACGTAACGGTATTTTGTTGCATAATTTACACGTCTGTATTGAATTTGTTGGATCTGCACATTAATGTAACCAATATTAGTAATAACAAAACCAAATCTATTAAAAATAGTAACACCCTAAAGACATAAACTGGCATTTGAACTGTATTTTCACACTTGCGTAACCCATCACCTACGTAACGAAAATAATATGAGTATACATGCGGTATCAGTATATGCCTGATTATACCGGACAGTAATTTTATAGCACACCGGGTCGCCGGAAGTTGTACTGCCGTCTGCTTTTCTGTTTTTGGAATTGAAAATGGAATATTTCTAACAATAAAGGTATTTGGTTTCTTTGCATATATTTCCGATTTTGATAGAAAATATGAGGATATTGTCAGTATTTGTTTAAAAACTTTGCATAATGAAGTCATTTAGCATTTTTTATTAAACAAGTGTCAGTAGTAACTGTGTCACACTAAAACTCACCCTGAATAGAATAACTGTTACGTAGGTGAACATATTTTAAGCTTTTTGTGAAAACCCTATAATATATCTTAAATATCCAACGCGGGTAATTTATTTTGACTTTACATGTTTGAGAATGTGTTGAATTACCATTTACACGGACAGAAGGGTGAGAACTAACATACTAGATAATACATTAGCGTTACGTAGGTGAGGTTGTCTCTTTAGTAACGTACTCAATCTATTCTGGAAACGATAAGCATTCTGTGAACTCCGCATATATCTATTAGTGTTAACAATATTATTATTTTCCAATTGTAATATTAAGACACATTTTTACAACAATTTATTCACCTGAATTATCTTATGCCTACACATTGAAACATTATGCAGGTGAGAAAATGTAATGTAGGGGAGGTCATTTTTAATTTTGATGCCCGCATTAAATGGTTTAAAGAATACAACAAATTTAGTTGATACAAATTTAGTTGAATTCGGATTAATTAACATCTAATTTCATAAGAAATGATAGTTTTAAACATTTGTTTTCACACAAATAGGTTACATATGTTAAAATGTAAATCATACTAAAGGAAAATACATTTTTACAGAATGGCGCTAACCAACGCAGAGCGACAGAAACAAAAGGAAGTTAACACAGAAGACACACAGATACAAAAAGAAGGAAAGAGAGAGACAGCGCAGCAACATGTAAAGGATAGTCCAAACCCCAAGAACGCAATAAATGCTATAGAATCGTTGTCTGCTAAAGCCACCGATATGAAGAAAACGAAATCCAAGAAAGTTGAAAATCCACCACCAGATGAGATTCAAGTTAACAAACAGAAGTCCAAGGCACCATTTACATCACAGACAAAGAAACAGAAATACAATCTGAAACAGGCTAAAGAAGATCCAACGGGCACGTCAAAATGTGGAGAGTGGGTAGCAGCAGTGTACAATAAAGAATGGTTTATAGGAGAAATTACGAAGATTGATATACTAGATGATATTCAAGTTAATTTTTTAAAAAAGGCAAGCAAATACGGCAATGCTTATAAATCCCACCAAAACCGTGATGAAATTTGGGTGAATAAGGATAAGGTCGTATTGGTGGTCAAAAGTCTGACTGTCACTGGTAAATCTAAGAGATTGTACCAACTACAGGAAGCCGAACAAAGTTTAATTGAAGATTAATTCCAGAAAAGTTTGAAGCAGTTACGGTTTTACCATATATAAGAGGTGATACAATGTGTTTGAATGATAATGTATCACCTATGTAACACATATTGTATCATCTTGTATTTTCATCAGATGAGCTACTCTTGGACACTGTATATATCAGGATGTATTAAAAGTGTTCAAATGATGCTATTTGTTATCCTGTTTATGAGAAGAAACATTTTCACTTACAATACGTGTTCATTATATAGTAAAAATTAGAGCGTTTGTTAAAGTTTTAATTTATAGATTGTTAATTTAACAGAATGTATACCACGTGCAAAACAGGCACATTAAACTTTAAATCAATAATGAGTGTACTCTAAAACGAGTAGAATATTTCTAGTGTTACGGATCACTCCTTGTGGTTATAACTAAGAAATATCTTACAACAATTTTTATTCTCACCTACATAACAAAATGTATGTTGACAAAAAAGACTTTATAACTAAACCATTCAAGGACAATTTCTAACGGTAATACATTATATCTTATAGTGCGTTACTACATGTATGTAGATATTTTTTTTTTTTCATTTTATTTGATCATTTTTTACATGAAAACCACATTCATTTTCAATAAAACTCTATTTTGTTACCATGTTAATGTTAATGTTCATTTGCTATAGTCCACATTGCAATAATCAAAACGAACTTTTAAGTTTTAATTTTTTCACCAATGTCATACTCAAAAATAGTGTTTATGTTTTTTTTTTGTATTTAAAAGTACACAGATTACTTGGTAAGCATAGTTCATTATACATGTACATTCTCACCTACCGTTACAGTCGTCTCACCTCAGTTTTTCAGATATTTATCAAATTAACACTATAAAAGTGGTGTAGGGAAAATTTTGCAGATTAAATCTGAAAGGATTTATATATTGAATAATACACATATTGACAAAATAGCAGAAAGTTGATTTTCAAACATTTTTGAAAATGACATTGTGTCAATTATTCAAGAATGGCTGTTATGAAAAAAGCCTGTCGTTTATACAAAATGTATACAAAAGACTAGCGTTCATACCAAAAGTAGACATTGGCCTATCGTTTATATCAACTATAGATATTGGCCTAGCGTTTATACCAACTGTAGACATAAGCCTAGCGTTTATACCAAATGTAAACATAAGCCTAGCGCTTATACCAACTGTCGGCATGAGCCTATCGTTTAAACGAACTGTAGACATAAGCCTAGCGTTTATATCAAATGTAGACAAAAGCCTAGTACTAATACCGACTTTAGACAAAAGCATAGCGTTTATACAAACTATAGATATAAGCCATTTGTTTTACCACCTGTAGACATAAGCCTATCATTTACCAACTGTATTTAAGCCTTACGTGTTACCAACTGTATATAGCCTATCGTTTTACAAACTGTAGATATAAGCCTATCCTTTTACCATCAGTATATATAAGCCTATCGTTTTACCAACTGTAGATATAAGCCAATCTTTTTACCAACAGTATATAAAAGCCTATCTTTTTACCAACTGTAGATATAAGCCTATCGTTTTACCAACTGTGGACAAAAGCCTAGCGTTTATACCAAATGTAGACAAAAGCCTAGCGGTTACATCGACTGGAGATATAAGCCTAGCGTTTATACCAACTGTAGACATAAGACTGTCGTTTATACCAACTGTAGACATAATCATATCGTTCCTACCAACGGTAGCCACAAGCCTATCGTTTATATTAACTGTAGAAATAGACGCATGACATTATCAGTTTAAAGACACATAAAATAAAACAATGCAATATGAAATAATGTCATATGTAACATCTAATCAATTATTTGTCGTTTAAACATTGATTCTTTCCCTCATCACACGTGATTTAAATGCTTAGTTCCGCCACTTAAAGACATTTTATCAAAGAAGTGTTGACATAATAATGCTATTACTGTGGCCATTCACCTCATGCGGGTCTTATAATTGTCAAATCTTTCACAGAGTTTAATACAAACATCGGAATGAATCAATGACAAGTAATAATTAATCATAACAACCACTTGATATTCTCCTGAGTGTAATCAAGTTATACATAGAGAAGTAATCGGAATTTCATCAATTACGCTCGGTTTGTGTGTGCTTTATCCAAACAGAAGAACATGCTCATGCAATTTAAAAAAACCCATCTAAATAGCCATATCCCATATCTCTTAGAAAGAAACTAGTTTCAAAGGAAAAGGAAAATGTTTAAAAATATAATTCTCATAGATTGCATCAAAGCCACTACTATTGTGCAATCATACAGGAATGAGCACTAATATAATCCTGAATCATAATGCATCTCCTTAAACGCCTCACCACACAGTTGCACCTCTTATCCCACAATGTAACATAACTCTTACGCTTACAAAAAGATTTATGTTATTTGGTTTTTAATATTTTCAAAATTGAAGATAGCATACAGGTCGGCATATGCCAGTGTTTTTAAAACCAATGAATTGAACTTATGACGTTAAAATGCAATGCGACTGTGTTTTAAAATCCTACGTCTAATTCTAAATATTCGTGTATATCGTATCAGATAAGGAAATTCGTATTCGTATATTAAATTGATCTAAGTGGAAATTTATCGGAGTTTGTTTTAAGTCAATGTTGAGAACTCTAAATTTAGTTAATTGACACTAGTCTGCACATTTCTGCATGTTTCTTTATTCCAACTGACGTGCCATATAACGATATCGTCTGTGAAATGGTTTAAATTGAAGTCACTTAACAAGGTTAAATCCATTTTTTTTAAAACGCATGACATGTATTTCAGGGTGAATATTTACAAAAAGTGTCATCTCTATATGAAATACAAAAGTATTACATACTAGGAGCATAAAAATAATGTATCAAAATCAAATTAAAAGTACTTCTGTGTTTAGCAATTTTTATAATCCATTTATTTAAATTAAGGATTTGTTTGTGTTAATTTTAATTAATGTACAGTGTAGTTCATTTTTAAGAGTTTTCGTTAATTCAACAAGTATAGGCCATATTGAAACACTTATGTATTGATATAAACTTACAAATTAAAATTTCAAGAAAAAAATGATATTATGATATATATCACAACGGCAATCGTTTTCAACAAAAAATCACAAAATGCTAACTGAATCGACTAACCGGTAACAAAATGAAAATAAAAATAATTTCATCTGATTTACCTTCATGGTTTTCTTGTAAATTTTCATTCCTATCACCCATTTAAATCAGAACAAAATAGAAAAAACTGTATAAACTTTTGTGCCATAGCGCAAAAACTACCTCACACGGTTTATCGGGTAACGTGTATCGGTCCATATAGAATATATAGGGCTGTTTTTACTAATGAATTGATAACTAAAGTTCTAATTATCCGATAACATTTTTGAAAACACTTTTGGAAAGCCTAATTTATTACGGTTGTTCACATATTTTTTCAATTTTTTTATGTTTATAGAAACATGGTCTTTTTTTCAGTTCCAATACGGCACCATAAAAGCATAGTTTTCCCTATATGTCCAATGTAAAATATGAAACATTATGAGAAGTAGTGTGTATTTAAAAGCAGTTTACGTATCTTTAATATATTATGACATATATTTTGCAATTAATTTCAAAATTTAAAGATGCTTATCTTTCCAACGGTATATTTTTTAATTGTTTTATCAGTTGGGAACATGGTCTTTTTTTAACAAAATTATTAGTAATTTTTCTATTTTTCACTATTTAGGTCCGCGAACAAAACCAGAACAATAATTGGTCACGTGACTACCGGCGGTTAGTTGAAGGTCGCGTTTTAAGAGCTACTGCTATGCTACTTTATAACTTTAATATTATTAAGAAATCATGCTGTTATTATGCATTATTAATGTATGTATGTATAAATGTATCATGAATAGTGAAACTTTAGTAAATTTTATCTATATTAAATAAAGTATTGTTAATAATAAGATAATGCGCTATTTGAATGACATGTGGTTTAATGATCTGTTAATTTCCATACATTATGTTAATCTGCTTTATTGTTGTTGTTATAAAATAAACAAAGTAATTATGAAAGCAAGTTTATCAATTGCATTTTCACAGTTTTTACAGCGCTAATTTGCAGCGGACCGAAACATATTGTCCTTAATGACAATTAGCAACAGTTTATACCTTCATTATGCCTTAGGACATGTTTTGTTTTTAATATTTTGCCAGTATGAGATACATAATTAAAATAACGAAAAGTCATCATTTAAAAAAAAATGTTGACACAATTTTTAAAAAGAACATTTTCGTTTATTTACCAGGTAATGAAACATTACAAAAAGGGGAAAGGTTCCAATTGGTTTTATTGCCGCCATATAATGATAACCGTATAAATTGTCTTTATTTGCCTCGGTTCATAAGTTTATTGGTCATGAAACAGTAGGGTACTCCTAATAGACTGATCATGAAGGGTAATTTGCAAAAACAGAGCATTTGTTTGTTGTTTTCATGATGACGCTTAGTGATTTATTTTTAAAAACGAATTAAAATGAAATTAAGAATTAAGAAATAAAAATCAAGAAATTGGTCCTTTTTACAGTTAATTTTTCTGCTTATTATTGTAGGCGTGAATTTGATATTGTCAATATTTGTATTAAATATAAGTCAGTGATTATTAACTACATGTACATGTATCTAGATTGAAGCCAAAAACATCTTTTCTACCAAGAAAAATAGAGATAAAAGTAATTTAAAGTTAAATAGATATTGTTTTCAATATAGGAAATCTTGTTTATTTCGAAAACTTGTACAAGTGTATGATAAAATGTATTAGACTAATTTTAATTAAACATTTAGTTGTCAAATACACGTAAAAATATTTTTAAAATAACACCAAAAAATATCAACTGATTTATTTCGCTGAGTGAATGAATAAATTAATGAAATTGAGAAATATGAATAATTGAATGAACAAAATTGAGAAATATGAATAAATGAATGAATGAAATAATGAATGAATGAAATTGTTTTGCCTCCAGGCAGAGACATAATACAGAGCTCTGTATTATGTCTCTTTAGTATGTGCGTGTTTGTGAATGTGAACCTTTCACGTGTTATAATGAATATGTATATATGTATATGTTATGATTAGATACTGTATGTATAAGTCAAAATAAAATATGTATTCTGTTCTGTTCTGTCTCTGCTCCAGGCGGGGGTCATAAAACTTGAGAAATATAAAATATTGATTATCTGACCATATTTTACGCATGTTTGGTTTGATAGACCTTACACATGGCGCCCTGCTTGTTAGAAAGAGACTTGAACTTAGTTTTGTGCAGAATTGCGATATGGAAAAGCGGAAGTACGTAAAAACGGACAGTACATTTTGGGCAAATGAGCGATCGTTGCAAATAACTAAGAAAAAGCAGAAAATCACTGACGAACAAATTGAAGCCAATTTAAAATATCAGCCTGAAACGGTAATTGGAGATTGTTACAAATGAACTGAAAATGAGACTAAGTGCATTAGGTGTACACACCAAATTCAGAAAGAAAGAAATATTACTAGGTTTACTGAAATCAAAATTACGATCATAATCACGGGTGCACGCCAGATTTATTGTGAAAAATACGCTTAATCCGATGTATGTACATGTATTAGATATTTATGTCTTATTAGTATTGTAGTTTGCTATAGTAAGTTATGGATATTTTGTTTATAAAACATAAATAAATAAAATAAAGCTTAATGAACATTAATGAAAAATTAAAAATTAAAACAATTAAATAAATAAAGATAAATAAATTATTTTACTATTTAATTGTTGTCATGTCTTCTTAATACATTGCATATACCCTTTTATTACATTAAAACTGCCGCAAAAATGTACTTTATAACAATTTTATCGATTTAATCTTAATATGCCCGCAGGCAAAAGATGTAGCGACAGGTAGTTTATTTTTTTATTATCGGAAAATGTAAAGGGAAGCAATACGTTATCGACTACTAGACAGAGTAGCCTTTATTTGATTTTATCGATTTAAGTGTCTGAGGTAGTTTCTGCGATATGTCAAAAGAGCCAAGTTACAGCTAGAGTAATTTAACGTGATTTATATATGATATTGTAATGTTGCTTCTAGATTACATTTAGAAGAAGATAAATTAAATCAACCGCAATTTAAATGATACTGCAAGTTTGTTTAAAAGTCATTGTCCTTGGCCACAGAGGATCCCCTTGGCAACACATAGACAAGTACGTTTATTTAGATGGAATTCAGCCAGTTTGTGACAACTACTAAAGAATCAATGCATGCGTGAAATAAACTGCGACAAACTATAAACAATCGCTAGGAGAAGATGTCTTACACACTAAACGGGTAGGCACGATATGTATAAATTTGTATTGTCATAAATAGAGGATCTTACATGAGTACTCATTTATTTTTAAATCTATTAAACGTGTTAGCAAAAATATATTATGCCAGTTTCTGATGAACTTTCTATCCTTTTTAAAGATTAATTCAATTATAAATGTGTATGAATGTAAGATTCTTATTATCACATAACTCAGGAAAACAGTAAATTTACCATTTATTAAACAGATCAGCTCTACTTGGAACGATAATAATTCTTACATATTATTAGTTTCCTTCTGTCGTCGTATGACGTAACGTTTCATAATAATGTCATTTAACCAAGACAAATCAACGTCATTCATATATTCGGGCAAGTCGGAAAGAACTTTGGTATTTACGTACGGGAGCCGAGAAATACGGAACACACCCAGTGAGTGTTCGGATCCGAAATGATAATATTACACTAGGTTAATATAAAACAACTATGTCACGATTGTATTAGATTCCTGCGCCGTAAACTATGTAATAAGTATATGTAATATACTATTAATAACTTATCCCATACCGGTAAATTAATGATTTTATCCTTATGTTAAAGTCAGCATATGTAAACGTACATATCAAAACATACGTAGTGTTCTCGCGTCTGTTGCAGTTAAACTTATTTGCAACGAAAGAAACCAGATAAAAATAATCTAATCGTAAAATCTCGATAAAATGTCTTTATCGTAAAATGTACCCGAAGCTAAAACTTACTGTTCATGTCTCTTCGTTATTGTGGAAATGAACGACTAAAGTCTGAATTAGATTTTTCAATTAGAGTCATTCTGACTTTTGTGGCAAAAAAAAGATTCACTTTTTCTAAGAGTAATAAAAACAACTGTAATTCTAAAAATTATAATAAACCTGAAATTTAAATTTTTAAATAAATCTGAAACATTTGCATGTAAATATCTGGAATGTCTTGCTATATTTAAACACTAACATTTTATATATAATTATTTTAAACTAACCTATCAGAGTTACATATCTTTAGAAATAGATACGACATTTGCCTTATGTAGATGTTATTTATTCTTTAGAAATAGTGCTGAAATGAAAATATAACAAAAATGCCGTATTGCAAGTTACGACAGTAATTTAATCAATGAAAACGTGTTATTCAATAAGTCTTTGGACCTAAGAAACAATAGGAGTTGCATTCCGTTTTAATTGAGTGTCTAGCCGGTAACGTTGGTCTTATGAATGAATAAAATAATCAAATTTCCTCAATCAATTCGTATTTAATGGACAATTATTTTACACGCTTGCATTCGGGTAACCTTTTGTACAATTTTCACGTAAAGAGAACCCACGAGGCAACACACGTGATAAGGATCACAAATAGCGGGCAATATGGGCAATATGTTTGTCTCATCGTGGCATTGAGAACAATTCAGTCGATATCTCCTAAGACTTGCTATTGCGTATATATCTTATTATATAATGGCGTGCTGTCGTCTCATTGTAGCACTTCTAGAACATAAAGACAAATAATATACTTTTAATTGGATGCACAATCCATTCATTAAGACAACCGAAGATTATTTGTTGTTTTATATCAGGAAATAAACCGCTGTAAATGACTTAAAAATAAAATTATGTTTAAAATTGATAATAAACGAAATCCCTATTATCAAATCAAACAGTTTTTTAACACTGCTTGACGACCTCCACATTGCAATTAAGACTTTCTTTTATGAAACAATTTTAATTACATGTAACCTGTATAACGGATCAAAATGAAATCACGCGACTAATTTTATGATTAAAAATGATTAAACACACGCGTACGATGCACAATCATTATGAAGATACAGCTTGATACATCAAATGTGCTTATGTGTCAAAAGGCAAACTATTATAGCTTGTTTGTATCAAAAGCAATTAGCATGCTTTGTCAGTTTCCTCGCTGCTGGTTACGGAGTTCGTCTCTTCCCAGTCTTAAATTAAACATTCCTCGCTTGGCGATCAGCATTTAAAGGAAATGTCTAGGTCTGGTCGGCCAGGTGTCAGTATAATGTGACTAGGTGGGGTATCACACCATGTGTTTGCTGCATGATACTCCAGTGTGACAACGCTTAGAATAAGGAGTCGAGTAGACACTGTCTCGATATAAGTCGAACATTGTTGAAAGTGACCCTAAACACCATACAAAAATAACAATGTCTCGGCATTTGTATTAGCTGTTTTTCATTCCTAGGTATCGTATTTCAATACACAAGATTACACAGAGTGTTTTTATGAAATAAGCGAAAAACAATACAGTTTCTAGAATCAAATATAATGTAACAGAAATTAAATAATCGATTAAGCAAAATTAAGTGACAAAAGAAGATAATCAACGCAATAGTCATGCTTCAATTAAAATAAACAGAGCATTTCTCTGAATCTGAATCCGTTAATTTCCGGCTTTTGTCTTGTTACGCTGTTTTGTTTTAATTGTAATTTCTTGCCAGAGAAACATAATTATCAAGTCAAATATGTTGGCAATATATGAAGAGAAAGCTATTATAATTATAACAAAGAGATGGTATATAAATAGAGACAATGATTTGATATTGAGACTCAAGTCTAGATACATGTAGTATGGGTGGAAGATGAGAGTTATATGTTGCATGATATTA
Source organism: Panopea generosa (assembly GCA_029582155.1). Classification (NCBI taxonomy): domain Eukaryota; kingdom Metazoa; phylum Mollusca; class Bivalvia; order Adapedonta; family Hiatellidae; genus Panopea; species Panopea generosa. The sequence goes on from CM055899.1 coordinate 43,422,067, forward strand.
AACGTTGCTTTCAACAATTATATCAACAATTTAATCCTTTGAGAGAAACTAAAACAACAAAACTAAATATTTCTTTTATTCAAAATAGGATGTGCTGGAGTACTGGTAAACCTTTCAGGATCCTTAGAAACACTGGCATAAAAATGACGCTAAATATTCAATCAATCAATAAATCAACAATCCTTAATCAAAGTAGAGCATACACGTTACAATGGTGTCATGCATGTGTATGTTGTGGGAGAACAGTCATTTTGTAACATATTTAATGCATCGGTATGTGCGTATTATTTAGGACATTAAATGAATTGAAGAATGGCTGGTGTTTATTCCACCTCGTGAGAGACAGAAAAATGGATAAAGATTCATTGACGCAGCCATCAATTATCCCTGATAAGATTACATCAAAGTCTCTAACGTTATCGTACTCCAGGAACAGAAAAGTAGTAAGGCACCAGTAATCTAAATACATTTGTTTCAATAATATCCAGCGAGATCATTCATGACATGACACTCACTCACATTTTTGACATTACGGTACTGTCTAAACCTTTGTAATCTGGTCATTTAAGAGAAGTTTCAAGAGAATAAAAGTTTAAACTTATTTACTTTCTTTCGATTGTAAAACAAAATTCTTACAACTTAGACAAATCACGCTCGAATTCTTCCTGAGTAGAACCAGCACTAAGCATATGTAGAAATAAGTGCCTTACTCCAGGACACCACACAGCCGTGGCGAAGGATCGAATTTATTAATACATTAACACGTGACAACATTGATCATTTTTATCGTATAGATAACATTGAAACAGAATATCAAGTATATAAATGAATATTAAACATGTACTGCTGTTCGACGAACCTTATCTTGCCATTTAAACTGTTCGGAGACGAAATAGTCTGTAGAACGAACACAGCTCTCCGGATCGGGTATGATAAAAATCAGTAGCTTTGAGCACGTTGTTTGTTCAGTTACTTCAGGGAAATGCTGAATGCATTATAAGTTAGTAAGTGTGCAAGTGCTATGAACTGTGGGACAGCCATAGGAAGGTGAATGCTATTCAACAATATGAAATTAAAATGAGAGATACAAACGAAATCAAATTGAAATAGCTTAAACGATTTGAAACGTTCCAAAATACATTGCAATTTATGCGGGAATAATAAAATTATGTTATTCTAACCTGGGATGATTTAAGTATACCATTATGAACTTTGTTTTAAATATGCCATTGTGACAACAAGAGCACAATCTGAGTTTGTAATATAGTACAACTGCCGATTCTAAAGTTTGGTAGAAAAATGACATACTGCCTTAAACTCACTCAGATCGAAGATGTATATGCATGTATTAAAAAAACTTTTCAAGTCACACTATTCAAAACTAAAATATTTACAAATAGAAGTGATAAAAGTACACATATATCTATGAGGTAAATTTTCCTTTCAAACTTTATACTCTACATTTTCTCATTGAAAATTTTCAAACAATTTGTTCATTGTAAAAAGGCATGTCTTGACTTAGTTCTTGTGCCCTTTGCTAGTATACTGATGGGCATAGTTGCTACAGAAAGCGATCGTTAATTGCCTATATTTACAGTTCTGCTTTCGTTTCTATTTCATATTTTCTGTTAAGATCAATATACTAATTGTCTATGCTATTGAAATATGTCACGTATATATTTAACATCCAGGTGTTGTCTATGTACTCGTTGACATCTGATATTTGTTTTCTCAGTAATCTTAGGTCGAATGAAGATGCATTTTCCAAACAAATTATCTGTATATCGTCTATTCCTGTTTTGAATGAAATAATATTTTCACAATATGTAGCTCAATCTAAGAGTGTTCTCCGTGACTGAGTGATCTATGGTGCTGTCGTTTAATGACCACTTACAGCGCTTATTCCAAAACAATGTATGTGAAAAATTACTTTTAGAAGGACGGTGAATCTACTCAAATTCATTAATCTACGGTCTTCCTCCACCAATAAAAAACTTAGTATGCCATAAACCACCTTTCAAATGTTTAGAATGACGTTAAACCCTATTCAAAATATATTCAAAACAAATATCGATTTTTTTGTAGTTTAAGTAATTTTGTTCCAAGTATGTTGTTACATGTATAACCAGTGACCTAGTAAATCATGTACAGAACATTGATACGACCAAAAAGAACATAAATCATATAAAACACGTGTACGTGACTATTGAACCATATGACGTGCATGAGAATATCGGTAATACACCATGAACACCGAAAGCAGATGCAGATACTCGACTGTTATTTCCATAAATAGATTACTACCAACTGTAAACGTGGGCCAATGCACATTTTATCTTCGTTAAATATTCATATAGACAAAACACAAAACAATTATATTGCTTGTAAAATCAATGACAAATATAGGACGTGCTATCTCCAAAACAGTTTCTTAAATAGGCCAAGGGAATTGATCTTATTTATTTAACAGTATGAGGTATAGTTTGGCGGATCAATACTGATATTTAAAATAGAAAGTTTTACCTCTTGATTTAGATATTTAGATATGAAAGCTAAGGTTGCGCGAAATATTCATTATTGAATATCATCATATGGAGTTGTTTATGATGATTGGTCACTATATACATGTAGCAGACTAGGATAGTTGTTTGAGAAATGGGGAATACTTTCAGTTATTCTGTGTTATATAACAATAAATTTATATATAGCATTTCCCAAGGTAGCAATATAGTAATACATCACATAAGTATCTTCATCAATGTAATATGAGTATTGACTGTAAGTCTTCCATTTTACAGTGTTTTATTGGTGCGGTTACTATGTAGCTTATCGACCAGCTTCCTTGGATTTTCGTCTTTACAATCTATTCGCTTTGTGAGACCGTGAGAAATAAATAATCAAACGCTTATATGATGTTTATGCCGTCTTTTTTTTATTGATTATGAATATATATATGTCAGATATATAAATTAACAAGTATATCTTTTTTAAATAAGATCGTAATTTGTAGTAAACATTATTTCTTAAATTAATATATTCAATCTAAATAGTATTTTTTATCGAATTTGGTTTAACAGATATCTTAGTATTAATTACATTATTACAATTGTAGAAAATAACTAAATAGATTACATTTAAAATAAATAATCACACGCTTATATGATGTTCATGACGTCTTTTGGCAAGCACGATATATCAAGCGTTTATATATAAACCCATGGGCGTTGTTATGTCTCGCATAGATCAGAGTTGTCTTTATTGGTAAAATCAGTACTGACCAAACATTTTTATCAAGTAAATCAAGAGACATGCCACATATGACAATTTATAATATGTTTTTTAAAATAAATGTTGCTGTTACAGTTAACCAAAATAGTTAAACACAAGTATGACCAAGTCATTTTTTTAACATGATAGTGCTTACTATATAGAATAATTATTTTATTGTATACAATCAGATAAATTAAAAAGATCAAAATCTAAGTAAGCAACGTAAATCATTAGATTTGGAAACCAAATTTAGGAAATTTGGGTAACCTAAATTTGGGTAACTTAGATATGTTATAGTGTTATGTACCCTAATATGTTGGTGTGTTTCAGTTTAGACAGAAGTTGTTTGTTACGAAAAAAAACTAAGGTAGACCTAAAACGTTCTAATGTAGGTCAATGTCAGAGATTTCATTTTAACATGACGGTAATCAGGTTACCGAATCAATAATATTATTAAAAAAACAATATTGATAAAACAAAAATCATCAACACAAACCAATAACATACGGTCCATGGACAAAACTACTTGATCTTATGTAACTTTCGTTATTTGTATAACATACACTGAATATCTTTACCAAAATGGTAACTATGATTTAAGCAGTTTATTAGAAATATAAAAAGTGTGCTGAACATAAAACCTTAACCGCAGCACGCCAACAATGATGTTAACACTGACGACGATGCAAATGTCATTGCGATATATCTTCTTTTTTTTACAAAAGTAAAATCATGCTTCCAAGTGATATGTTGAAAGTCGATTTTTTTATATGGGGCAGTCACTATTGCATCATATAAAAAATTCTGCAGCAAACGCATTCATTTCGTGTTTATAGGGAGACAACACAATTTAAAGAATATATACAATACATTAATTTAAATTAAATGCGCGTTTTGTATAATTATATAAGCGACATATATGTTCGATGTCAACTGATTCGAGAAATAGTTTATTTCTTTTGTTGACGTATTATCAGAACAAAAGATTTATTTCGATTTTAAATGCAAATGCAATAACAATTTAAATCCAGTTATAGACCCTTGTAATATAAAGCATATTGCATGTTAACTACCCCAGAGTTGACATCGATTTGATTGAATTTAACTACATTGTCCCAACGACGAAAGTTCTGTACAAAATATATATTTATATTTTTATACAACGAAAACATTTGTGTTTTATTAGTTGGATTAACTGTTATAGTACTTTATTTCTAAATGGCACCGACGTCAGCTATTCCGTATTTATATTGACAATGTCTTGTGCTACATAAATCAATTGATAACAGCTTGCTGAATTATGTGTTTTATAAAACATTGGACATTTTTATAGGGTTTGTTATTGCTTTAACAAAAGAAAGAACTACCTTGCTTGCGAAAAATAATGTATTAAATCTCCTGCCCAGCCATCCAGATATTTAAATAATCTCGTACACGTTGATTTTTTAAATGATTATTAATTCCGTGTCTTAACATTAAATCAAATGTTGATAACATGTTTGTCCCGAACCATTTGGTAAACGTAAAAGGATCCGAGTGTGATAGGTAGCACTGTTTTTTGTACTTAATTATACATTCAATTATCAGTGTCTGACGCTTAAATTAGGCAAATGAATCCATTCCAGCTGCTTGATTCGAAGGCAATGACAATATTTCCAAATCGATTGTATTCGGCAATTGCAATTTTTCAACTGGATTCAAAGAGTCTATAGTCAACCCGTTATGCGTTGCATCATGCATTACATATGGACAAATGATTCATATACACGTATATGATAGACTCACCATCCTGTCGAATATACATTTGAAAAACATCTACATCTTAAACAACTGAACCGAGCTTGTCTCAAATATACAATTTAAGGAATTTCAGTTTACATGTAAATCAACCAGATGTAATGTCTTTGACAGAACAACTACGGAGATACATCATCAATGTAAAACTTTGTATTTCCGCTTCCATACCGTGTTTCCTGCACATTCATGAATCAATATTATAACACTTGCCAGAAGCACGATCTATATGCATATTTAGAAAGAAGTTCACCATTCTGGTCTGACATGGTTTATGAAAATAGAACCAAAACTGCGGCTAACTTACAGCTACACTGCCTTTTACGGATGTCAAATGTTTCAATCAATATCAACATTGTTAGTAAGAGTGGTCATCTTATTAGAAAATGAGATTTTCCCGAGTTTCTTGTATATTTCAACAACAATACCACAACATGTAGACGTTCCGGCCAAGATGAGTTTTTTAGGAAACATATGGTTTGTTTCCTGATCGCTGTCAAATGAATAAAGTAATAAATGATCAATACAAATAATGTAATGAATTTGATTTTGATATAATTCAATACCTAGTTTTAATGCACTTTAATTGATATAACGAACATGTGTAACGTTATAACATAACATACATGTATAGTTTCATACTCAGTGTTATTCGTTTAAGAGATTATATAAGAGATAAACAAGAGAATATGTCAAAGATAATAGTCCCACACAGATTACTATCTCAATGAATCACGTATCTATGATTTGTGTAAATATGATATAATCCATTGTCAGAAGTAACATTTTGTCAAAAAGAGATTTTGTCTTTTAGAGCATGTATTTGTGCATGTCATAAAACAATTAGGTTCAATTCATCAAATTATCTTAAGAAAGCAAACATAATTAAAGATAATAGGTGTAACTAATGAGATAATTCATTAAAACAAAACCTCTTTAATTAGGTGTGTGTTTCAAATTATCGATGCTTTTCTATGTGATCGGCAATTTGCTTAGTAAATTGTTACATATTTCACCAACAGTGTGACAAACGGAGACATACTCATTCTTCAAGAAAAGTTAATTCGCAAATTTCAACGATTGCCTGGATTATTATCATTCTTCATTTAGTGATGGATATGTTAATAATATCTAGGTGGTCCCTGTTTGCTTAGTCGATAGTGCGTTTGACGGTGAAGCCAGACGTCGTGAGTTCGAATCCCCACCTGGCCACGGTTTCCGTTGTAATTGATATTTGAAATTGCGTCTCATTCAGGAGCGTAGCGTGACAAGTTACTCAGAGCAGGGTGTGTAAAGGGTGTTCAACTTGTAGGTGTCCAGAGGACCCCCCCCCCCCCCCCATGGAAATGATAAGAAATAGAAGTAGAAATGGTGACGTCTTTTTTTCAAAATGTATGGTTCATTTGGCCAGATCATATTACTTAAAAAGATAATAACCTACATCGGGAAATGTTGACCACGACTGCACACTATAACTTGGGTCAAATAACGGACAAAGTACACACTTTTGCTTTATAGGTGGAACAGTTCATGCCGAAACGTTTAGATACCTATTGTAACCCTCGTATGCTTTTCAATATTTAGGCTTTGTGTTGTAGTATTACTCAGCAGAGTATCTCAGTAAGCCACGGTACGCACTTGTCATTGTTATTTTTCTCTCACAACTGATACAAGTAAAACAAGTGTCAGTAACTAGCTGAGATAATAGTAATTAAGCTTTCAAGATTCTGACAAATAGTGGCAAGGTTTAATGACCCGGCGCTGGATAGTAAAATAAACAAAACAAAGTCAATTGACAATATTTTATAAGAATCGTTTGCATGTAAAAAACGCCACCCTAATAATGTATAAACGAACTGGGTCTATAGTTGAGCTTGTATCACATATTAATCTTTATTATAACATGCCGGGCCCGATTAGCTCAGTCGGTTACGCGTCTGACTATCAATCCAGGGGTCGTAAGTTCGAATCCCCCTCCCGGCAACAGTCTCCGTGATGATTTATAAACGACATTGTATCTCATTATCATTCGTCTCTCACCACTGATTCAAGTGAGAAAGTTATCAGTTACTTGCGGAGGTGTGCTCGAGTACTGGTTAATCCCAGGAAACAGTGGTGAGGTTAACTGATCGTCTGTTAGCCATCGATGGCATATAACTGACACTAAATATTCAATCAATCAATCAATCAATTATTATAACATTGGTGCAGTGATGTGGCAGTAAAAATTCATACTGTGATTAATTATAATTCTGATTTTAATTTTAATCCTTTTGGACCTTAGAACTACTTTATAAGAGCCTCAGACATTTCCAGATTTAGGTTTGTTACACAATATTGACAAAACAGGGAATTTTATTCCTTTCCCACAATTTAAAGCACAAGAGAGCGTTTGAATTGATACAAATATGGCGATATTGCTTACATATACAAATTTAAAACATTAAATTTATGTAAGCAATAAAAGTCAAAAGAGGACAAACACCTGTGGATTAACACTTTCAATTATCTTACTAAAAGGAACTAATCATTCGACAAAGCCACCAAATTGTTTACATCGAAAACGGGATCCAAACGACGAAATCACTAACCAATCAGCGTACTCCTACTATATTCTCTAAACAATCGTTCCTACTATTGCTAGCCAATCATCATGCTTTTACAATGTAAATCTAATTACTTCAATATAACGAGCAAACATTCTTATAATAATAGCGTGAACATTAAATGAAATTCAAAGACAATATAAACATGTATGATAGGCACATTTAAACGAACACGTTAGAAACATCCAACATCTATATCACATATAGTAGTACATGTTACGTAATTCAGCCAGTTACGTATTCATTCATTATTCCATTATTAAGAACAACATGTACTTTATCATTCTATTGAATACTTTATCACAATCCTAATTGAGGTTAATCACCTTGAACTTTTTCTCATTTACCATGTTCTGTATATTATCAAGTATTGCCCATTTATGCCTGGTTTTATAGATTTTCCCATTACATTTTTTCCTAATTACAGACAATTACTGATCGCGGTAATATGCAATGACATGAAGTTGTTTACTATAAGGACTTTGACAAATGCATTTAAGCGAGAGAGTCGTATAATTAGAAACAAAATATATAAAATTACTTTAGATTAACAAAGCATGGCAAATTCGAAGTCTTAATCTGTTTTAAGAATGCCGAGGTAACATATAAAATTTGATTTTTTCTTAATATTTAAATTTAGATTTTTTGTTTAATATGTGTGTTTTGTGTTAAAAAATATCAGTGTTAACATGGGATTTGTAACAGAGAAACAATATTTTTGTTTATACATTTTTGAAGTGCAAAAATATGCATATCTTTTTTAAATAGAAAAAACACATGTAGACATTGCCCCGCTCCAAACACTGAAAATTGAGCCAACACTAGAATGACATTAATTTCCAGTAGATATGTGAAACTGGCACTCAATGTACGTCTAACAATTTAAGCTGCCGAACACGACAGAAAAGGCTAAAATTCAAGTTGGCCTTATAATCACGTAATTTATACAACTCAACAAGTTGAAAATAACGTTTTCAATAATAAAAGCCGATAATATTTTATATATCCGAAAATGGAGTATCTGAAACAAGAAATCGAATACAAACATGTCAAATTTTCTGACATTCAAGATGGCCGATATACTATTGAAAATCATATATTTTAAGCAAACTAGTTTGACTACTCTTATAGCAGGTGTAATCGTATTTTACCATTTAAACCGTTTGTATCATAGTTATAGTCTCTCAGTAATTATAGATGTTTAGTTTGATTATGTCAAATTTAAACCCGGTATAATATTTGTGTGGGATATGCTTTAGATGCATGCATTTAGTCATTTAATATGGTATGTCCTAATTAGTTCGAATTTCTGATAAATGACGACCTGTCAACAATAGTGTTAAGAGCCCCGCATTCATAATGAATGACAGAAGCATTAACTAGGAGGAACGCAAACCTGACTATTGTATTTTCAATGGTCCAGGTGTGACTGTATAGGATTTTAAGCGAGTCCCGTTAATAGTGCAAGTTAGAAGAGTTTATGAGGGAACACTTTGGGACACAGGAGGGTTTAGGTGGGGAATACTTCTATATGCAAATATGTTAAGACGTGTTTTAGTATGATTGGGTTTTGAGTAGAAATGTATTTGTTAAGCTCTGAGATGGGGTCTGTGTTTGAACTATGTTTAGAAGCGTGAATATGTGTTGATAAAATTAATTTAAGTTTAAATTGTAACAGTTGTAATTATGTAAGAAATAAATATATATAGAAAGTCCTGCTTTCTGTGTTAGTGGTCTTTGATGTTGGAACACGTTAAAGAAATGATGCTATATTGTCCCCGTTAAGCAGATATAAGATCAAATAGCTGGTGGTCCATGGCATTTGTAGACAATTTTGCATTGCGAGCCAGGTAGTGCAAACACTAACGATTGCAATACTTGTCTTAAAAATTAATTGTTCAAATGAACATGCATCATATTGACTTTATCTTGTCTCATGTATAGCTTGAAATTTTGTTCGTTCCAATAGAGTAGTGTAGTACACGCTTACTATATGTTTGTATTTCAAGGGCATTTATTTTAAAGGTGGACTTTAGGAAAAAGGACCAATATCAAATTGTTAACTTCTGGAGAAGGATACAAGGTTAACGTTTTTTCGTTGCAAGAGGAATATGAGAAATGGAATATGAGAATCTTTTGTCTGAATATACCACGTTATATGAAGCATATTAAATAATGTGAATTGACTGTTAATTCGAGACAAAAATATGCTATTATTCTCGTATATTCTTATGTACTTGAGAAATACAAATATATAGACGATAATCCTATTATGTTACATGTAAGTGAACGACTTTTATAGATAAATATACAGGAAGAACACTGATAATGTCAATGAAAACGTAGTGAGATGTAAAAACGGAACTGAACTGAAACCATTTTTAAATTATCAAAACCTTATCTTCATGTCGCCTTTAAAATTTAAGGAAAAATAACCTAATATGTTCATGTCATCTAGAGAAAAATGGTATTGACTCTAAGATATCATAAATATATAGAGCAAAAGTAATTAAATAACATGTACCAAGATTATCAAGCAAATTTTCAAATTCCATGCTTTCAGACATTGCAGCATACTTGTTGCTATAACATTTTCCAACATCATGGTTTTAAGGTTCACGTGTATACCAATATTATGTAAAACAAATTAAGTGTCTGATTCGTTGGAAATATGGCGCTCACTATCTAAAAGTCATTTGTGAATAAAATATCGCTTTAGCCGATGCTAAGGGACATCGGGTGTTGAATGTTTTGTTGCCTCAAATGCAAAATATCTCACTTACCATTTACCTCCTCTTCGTGACGGTAGAATAACATTGCGCCATAGAAATTAGAGCTGTGTATATCGGTTGTGCCTTACTAGTGCTGAAAATGATGCTTAAAATGGTAAGATTTTGTACATATGATAACATTGGGACATTTTCATGAGTTCTGTCAAGTGAAGATGACATTGGGAACCATTTGGTGAAGATATAACAGTTTAAAGATGCGCAATGATACACTGCAACAAATGGGCAGAATTGTCAAAAATGAAGGGATGTTATAAAAATATGAAACTTGTGAAAAGGCAATCTGGTCAATCCCATTTTTTCTGCACATTTGGACTAACAGAGGACTATGGTAACAAGGTACTTTTAGAACCATTGGCAATGTGTCTAGTGTTCCAGAAGTAGATATAGAACAAAGTTAACTGGAATGTGAGACGATGAAAAGAGACTCAATGAAACTTATAAGAAAAATATTGCTAAATGATCGCCCACACATTTCAGCCCTGTTGCAGTATTTGGTGCGTTTTAGTTAGATTACCAACTTAAAGTTTGCATTTGATGTTGATGTGTTATGGGTATATCGACATTTAATCTGTAGCACATCACAATTAATATTCTGCTTCATGTTTAACATCAAACAAAACTTAGTTTTAGATCTTCGTTTAAAAAGCTTCATCGTTGCAGTTAGTTTCATTTTCCATTTAGTTAGTTTCCATTTAAGGTGACCTAGTTAAGAAACTGATTTCCAACATTGTATGCAGAAAATTGTTCGGCGCCACAAAAGTATGAAGCAATATATCAAACGTCAATTGCGTAAGATATGATAATATTTTATACAAGTACTGAGTCTCAAATAAGAACAAAACATACCAAAACTTTATTAGCAATATATATTAGTTTGTCAATTGCCTCTTTCCCAGTAAAGGAATAGCAATATTTTCTTCGCTGCCTTCTTTTATTACAAGGCCGTTTTTAGATGAGTATATATTGTACTAATTGGATTTAAGATAGAAAATTAATTGCATTTGTCCATTATCCTGAAACAAAATACTTGTAATAACTTAGTATATGGAAATATAAATAATTATTTACAACCCAAAATACCTGGAAAGAATGTGCGTACTATGGTTTGTATATCCGCATCTAAAAGTTTAGATCAAAATATCAGATAAAGTGGTTTCAATGGACAAAACATGCCACTTTTAACATACACAGAAAATCACGGTTTGAATTATTCTGGTATTGAAGATGGGAAATATACTTATGTATAACATGTTCTTCTTTAGATATGATGTCCCTCAAAAACAATACTCATTTCCAATTCTTCCAAGGAGAGCTTCATGTACGCTCTAAGCTTTCATCACAATCGAGCTAAAATAATTGAGTATAAACTACAACAAATGAAAATAATTCAGTTATATCTAAGATAGGATATCATTAAGAAATAAAAGTGTATTTCTTTGTATAGTTTTCCCGCAGCCTTAGTTTGACGAGAAGGTGTGAAGGGAACTTATTAAAGTATCATGTGTTCTATTGCCAGAGGGAATTTTAAACTGAATTTAGCTAACATTTATATGCTCAGTGAACAAACAATAATATATTTTCAAGTACTAAAAAAGCAATAACGGTTTTATTTCTGCATTAAAGTGTAATATAAAGCGTGAATATTCTCATGGATTTAAATGTCTTCTATATTAAACGGTTTTTGAGACCTAAAGGCCACACATTTTAGTATGCTTGCTATCCTATGTTTAATCTTCATCATCACGTACATGTACATGTATGTGTATATACATAACAGTCACAAAGGTTTATTTTAACAGAGTCATTAGTTAGATTTCGTCAGGTTTATATAAGGAAACTTTAGAACTCGACGGAATATATTAACTACGAGGGGTGTTCCGTAGATAATGCGACTGCTGTATTATTCTTTAGAGTCCTGCAATATATATATATATATATGTATATATATTATAAATAAATATAAATATATTAGACATTAATTGACCTTGTTGCATTGTACATGTACATTACTCTATAACGCATTCATTACACCGTATGCGAAATGACTGGCAATCGAGGTCCTATATTCGAGGTAGGTTATTACTTGAGTTGAAGTCGAACCACATTTACCTGGAGGTGTAAAACATTTATTGGGATGATTTAATGGCGTATAATACTATTTGAATGTGGATGGTCAAATTTCAATTTGGGCGAGGGCAGTTGAAAGATGCTGCTCGGACTGGCCGTTCTGTAACGTCAAAAACCAAAGAAAACAAAGAAAAAAATCCGCGACCTTTAGAAAACGGATACTCTTTACACTATGAGAGACTTTGCTTGGATGAAAAACTTGTCGTTAGCACGAGGTCATCAAATTTTGAAAAGCATCAAAAAGTTAGAAAATACATGCACGATTGACAGAGGACCAAAAGATGTTTAGGGTTGCAATAACACAAAAAATGTTTATCCGAAATACTGCAAAATCTCCAAAGAGAAAAGCATCGAGTCTGGGCCATGGAAAATTCGAGACGTCCACGTATTGCCAAGGAATCGTGATCTGTTCAGAAGGTTTTGTATGTATTTTATTAGCATCGGCCCTGTTATCCAGACGGTGGTGCCAAAGGGTAGAACAGTCACGGGAAATTTGTTAAAATCGTCATATTGAAACATCTGAAGAAGAACTTCAAACAGCGTCGCCCTGCAGCAGGTCTGAAGTATGTTCGTATTCTGTATGTCATCACGACAGTCAACAAAACCCGTATTGTTATTGACTTTTTGTAGTCAGATATAGTCTGGTCTCCGTGTTTCCCTCCCCTCTTGTCAAAACTTGACTCTCTGTGACTATTTTATCTATCAAAGAATGAAAAAAACATTTGTCTTATAATAATTATTATAATACTTATACTAAAAATAATAGTCTTTATTTACAGAGGGTTACACATTTAGTAACAAACTAATCTTCCATGAGGCCATCTATTATTAACAATACATGTTTAAATATATAACAATTCAATATGTAAAATATCAAATGTAAAAACTGTTATACGACTAGTCACACATACATAAATCAGTATAAAGATATATAATGAAAGCAATATCTAACCAGACTTACACACATGCATGCACACACTCACACTCATATGCAAGCACTCACAAAAAGACAAACATAAACAAACACTTGCGTACACTATAATGCCATGCTCATTTGTAAGCTGTTCAGGATAAAACAAATTATTTTAGTATTTAGATGTTAACTGATTCGATTTCATCCATTTAACTCAATTATAATGAAAAGAGTAAAGATCATCTAATTGTTTCAGGTGATTTGGAAGATTATTCCAAATGATAGGACCTGAATCTTAGGCCCTGTTTGACTATATTTTTATATGGTCTAGGCGTAACAAAATCCTTTGGTGAAATGTGGTGTAATGCCGGTAAATTATCATTTTGGCCTCTTAGCTTAAACATTTCATATATGTATACTGGTGTTTAATCATTTGAAATTTTATACATGAATTTTCTTATAAAACTGTTTTCATAAAAATATACTATTTTCATTTCTTCCACACGTTTAATGAAATATTCCTTATTATAGTCTAAAATAATCTTACAAGCCCTTTTTGAAGACGAAATACTCTATAAAGATTGACGTGAGAAGTACCACCCAAAATGATTACAGTAGTCAATATGTGGTTGAATATAAGATTTATAATATTGAACACAGTAACTATATGAAAGATACTCTTATATTCTTGGTATTAATCTTCTTACATATTTTATCAATATGGTTAGACCAGGTTAGGTTGTTATTAACATGAATCCCTAGTAGTTAGTCATTTGATATTAAGGCAAGATTTGCATCATTATAATTTAGCTGAAAATCACTCAATTTGCAAATGTGCTCTCTTTTGATGAGTTGTTATTATTATGACTTTGGTTTGTGCAGAATTTATGAGCATGCCATTATGCTTAAACCAAGTTTGCAGATTATTTAAAAAAGTATTTATATAATTTGAATATTCGTTAGAGATTCTCCTATTTTAGATAAGGTTGTATCATCGGCATACAAATCAGTGTTTACTTGATCAATATTTAAGGGCAAATCATTTATTAACATTAAAAAAAATAAAGGACCAAGTATTGACCCTTGTGGTACTCCATTAATAACATTTTGTTCATCAGACAGTGTACTGTTTAATGAACCTTTTCGCTTTCGACCTACTAAATATGAAGAGAACCAGCTTAAAGTGTGTGCAGAGATATGATAATATTTTAGCTTTTTTTAACAAAAGCTGGTGATCTACAAGATCAAATGCCTTCCTAAAGTCGACCATTACGACACCAATAAGTCAACCTCTATTTATTGCATCTAACCACTTGTCAAGCATAGCTATAAGAGAAGATCCATATGAATGGTTAGGTCTGAAACCAGATTGTATTTTGTGAAACAGTTCATAGTTATTTAGAAAGGTCATTAATGAGTCGTGAACATGTTTTTCAAGTATTTTTGATAAAATTGGTAGTATTGAAACTGGCCTGTTATTGTTAATTCCGTCTTCAGTACCACTCTCAAGTAGAGGAGTAAATTTCGCTTCTTTCCATTTTTCAGGGAAAACTGACTCATTAATGCTTTTATTGCAAATATATGTTATACTGTCTGTTGTGACAGGTGCAGATATTTTTAATAATCTTGGACCAATATTGTCACACCCTGTTGCCTTGGTAACATATATTGTACTTAAATATTTGCCACCATTGTACTGGATTTATCAGGGATATTGAAAGAAATGTCCTTAGGAATCTTATTATTACAAAGGCTTGACGTTTATCTAAATTAGAAAACTCAATAATTTCCTTAATATTCTAACCCACTTTAAGTGAAAGTACATTAATACAATGATTATGTTTACTAGCACCTTGTTCTTTGAAAATTTTCCAAAATGCCAGATGGATTTCTATCATCATTTACAAATTTAGTGTAAGGGGACCTTTTTGATTCTTTAATAAGATTCACTATTTTGTTTCGCCATTGTTTAAAGAGAGATTCATTCCCTAAACACATATACTGATCCCTTGTCTTCATCGCCTGTATTATTTCAGGTGTAAGCCAATTTGGCTGTTGCTTGTATTTAAATATGTGTGTCTTTAGAGGGAGATGTTTATTTACAATATCTAAAAACATACAGGATCAAGTGTCTACAACATAATTTGTGTCCTCAAAAACTGTAGTAACATACAAAGGTGCCAACTGAAGATCACTTATAAAACTTTGTTCATTAAATTTTTTGTATGATCGGTATGTTATAGTATATTGAGACAGTCTCGGAACCGTAGAATTTGTTTTGCGTTTGAAAGATATTGGAAAATGATCACTTAGACCTAACTTAGGAACTGATATAGAGGTTATGCTACTCTGAAAATTGCAGTATATATGGTCAATGAATGTTTTTGTAGTCACTGTTATTCTAGTTTATTTTTTTTATAAATAGGCCGATTGTTTGATATATTCCATCCAATTATGTTCAATTTGAATATTTAATAAATCTCATTAGAAGAAATATAACTCGCGAAATGACCCTAGGATCCGTTATTCACCAGTATCGAAACGATATACATGTACAAGAATACAAAAATGTTTCCACAATGTGTTTACAAACACGGTTAAAAACGTATGTTCTAGCGAAACGGGTTGGAGGCGTATTTTGAAAGAAATCGCAAAATATTTAAATAAAAAAAGATTATAGTATTCTGGCAACAATACCAATGGCATAATTTACAGAACATCCCTCTTACATACAACATAAACAATTACGGTTGAAATCTAATAAAAAATGAAGCTTTTAACATCTCAAGGGTAGAAACGTCAGCTTAGGTTTATGGAAAATGACTGGTTAACTAACTTAATCAACATTTTACAGTCCACTAGATAAATTGTTCACGGGCGATAGGTGACAAATACATGACTTGTTCCAAGATAAACCGTCCCGGTCTTTGTAAAACGTGGCATGTAGAGGTAAAACAAGGACACTAGCGTTTGTTATGATAGTGATAACCTAATTTACGAGAGATAGCACAATAAAGTCACATTAAGAGTATGAGGGCAAAAGTTTATGTCTGTATCTGTATTTAGTTAATCGTTCCAGAGTAAATAACCTGTCTCTGAAAGATTGATCTAAAAACATCGGCAACGTAATTAATTAACGTCTTACGGCAAATAGTGTTTGACAATACTATGATTAAATAGGTACATTGTAGCCAAATCTAATAAAACAACAACGGTCCAATCTACATTCTGCAAGTATAAGGACGATCAAATATGGCCGTTCGGTAACCCTGTGTCTAGTTATGAGAAGTATGTATGGTAACTCATTGTTTTAGGTACAGCATCGTCATAACAATGTTAAGATATATCGAAAGCTTTTATTCTAGTATGTCAAATCTCATGTTATAGCTTCAACTAAAAGGCATTTAAAAATGTGTATATCTATGTATGCATTCAGAAACAAGTATGTGCCACAATATATATATACATGTATGTCTTAACATAGTTTGCCAGTTTAAGTGAAATTCTGAAGTATGATGGAACTATACTTTCTATTATAGAAAGCACAAGAGCGTCATCCGTGGCCGAGTAGTCTAAGGCGCCGTCTCAAGATCACTTACCTCTCACCTCTCACCGCTAAGGTCGAGTCCCGCTCGCTCCAAAAATTTTATATGAGAAAGTTTGCCAGTTACTTGCGGAAGGATGGTGGTTCTACTCAGTCTGACTCAGTCCGAGATCTTCCTCCACCATCATCACTGGATATACCATATATAACACTGAAATATGCTAAAAAGTGCGTTAAACCCCATTAAAAAAATGAAGCACAATGAAATGAGTATTACAAGTACAGACCCTTAACCGCTCAAGTATCCCAATTACACGCAAACGGAGTGCACTCAGAGCGTAAGCGGAGCACTAGCGTAGCGCAGACGGAGCGCAAACGAAGTGCAGATTGAGCGCTGACGGAGCGGACCTGGACCGTTAGCGAACGCTGGATTTTAAAAAAATAATAAACGCACTCCTGAACGCATGCAATAGATCGAGTGCATTCAGACACGCTGAATGCACTCGGATACGCTGTGTGCACACAGATGCGCAGTACATGCAATATACGCTAGACACAGTAAGATAACTGATAACAAAACTATTCGTGCGCTACTGAGTGCACTCGTTCATTCAGATACACTCTTTTTTCTTTTTTTGAGAGTGAAGTCGATAATCAAAATCGAGATGAAAAAGAAATTTTCTTTTCACATAAATATAGTATATATAAATGTTTATGGTATAACGTATGATAAAACTAATGTTGGTCAACAATTTGTCAATTATAGCATAAATATCAATATTTAGCTAATCAATATAATATGCATAAGATACCTATTATACAGAAGACCACGCACCAACAGTTATCTACGGTTTCAAGGCCGATTTAGTTGCACATTTACATATAATGTGGTTTGCGCAACAAAAATATAAGTAATTATATATATTATATAAATAAAAATGCGGAAAGATGTTACATGAATTCACTTTTTGCCTTGCTATTTCGGTACAAATTAGTTATAGAATGTACAGAACAGGTATATTATTTCGATTACGCGTATACAGCTCCAAATACTAAAGAATCAATGCTTGCGTGAATCAAACAAAACATAGATATGCTGAAAATTATACGATTATGATTCTATTTGTTTGTGTATTTTGAAAAAATAAAAACTACCCATTTTCAATTCAATTTGGAGTTTAATTTTATATTTTCCATTAACATAGTTACACCGACTCTATGCTTAGTTGTGAACAAATCAAAGTGAAAACAATATTCTCGTGCATATCTCATTAAAATATGCAAATAATAGTAATGAATTAATTGTACTTTAAAATATTAAGTGGATCAGTAGTGCAGTGGATAGAGTTCTAGCTTCAGACGGCAGCGTTAGCGAGTTTGACCCAGGCTTTACCCTATGACCGCTCGAATCACAATTCAGTACCAGATTTAATAAGGGAATACACTGGAGAATGATATGTATTAGCTCCGAGCTAACTTCACAATCAAGCTAAATTAAAATAAATGTAAAATAAATGTTCGTATGCCAAAACAAAATAACACGACAGACCGAAATAACACGATAGATACAGGTAATAAAAACTAGTAAACGGATTTTTCTAGCTGACCTTTTTGAGGAGGTGATTTTATATTAACTAAAGAACCTTAGAAAAGGAACAGCTTTTTATCATGCGGAAGGTTTATATAAACAAAAAAGAACTAGTATTCACTGCCTATAAAATAAAAAATATATTGTTTTCCTACAAAATCGATACGCCTGATCACGTGCACGTAAACACGTAACATTTGTTTCCAATATAAAAGCTCTGACAAGGGACAACAAGTAAGAAATGACAACAATATTATTATTAATAATAATAATAATAATAATAATAAAGAAGAAAAAATACTCAGATAATAATAATAATAATAGCAATAATATAATAATAATAATAATGATTCTAATATTGAAAATAAAAAGTATAAAAAGTAATAATTATCATGAAGCAAAATGCTACGATTATCTTAATAATAATAATGATAATAATAATAATAATAAAAAAAATAATAATAATAATAAAAATAATACAAGTAACAATAATAATAGTAATAAATAGTAATAATAATGAAATAAAATGCTACGATAATAATAATATTAATAATAAAAAGTAATAATAACAATGATAATAATAATATTTTTAGTATTCATTTTGATAAAATATTTCTTATTCAATCACATGCCGCGGGTTAAATTACGATTCATTCATATGGCACAAATTATAATCAAAATGAAAATTACACACCGGCAGGGTTCTTCTTGGTCATTGGACCGATAAATCACCAATTAAATATTTATTGACACACATGTGGTTTTCACCATTGGCGTCTGTTTTGATGATTGCCATGCAACTCTGCCTACATAATAGTAATTAAATTGTTTACGACTGACCACATGCACGTACGCACGTATCCAATATAATAGCCGTGACAAAACAATAGATCCAATGATAATAATAGATCCAATGATGATAAAACAAATAATGATAATAATAATACAAATCAAATACTACAATTTTACAAGGAGTTATTAAGGGACATGTCTTTGATTTTTATCAGTTTTAAAATTGTAGGATGGTTTTTATCTTGTGAAATTAACAATTCTGATTTTTAGTTTTATATGTTTATTATACGAACTCGCCATCACGTCATGAATTCATTTACCGCTGTTCTTTTAAAAAAATGTGTTTTATCTGTTTTATGCTAATTTTAAATAAAATATTGGTGCAAACGATATGCTGACATTCATCTCCTGCGGATTGGGAATGTACTTGACTTGTTTATTTAACCCACGGGACTAATGACAGTTTATTAACGGACAAAAACTACAAACTGTCAAAACTGTGTTTATTATCACTTAAATAATCATACCTACCATGCAGAGATTGGAACTAACATTTCAAACTGCATATAGGTTCATAATTTATAATAAATGCATATGTTACGTAAAATAAAACCACTAAATCGAAAGTTTAATGCCCATGCAAGCACATTTATTTGTGTTTTAAATTATTTTTCTTACATCAAAAGTCAATATCCAGATGCCAGCTGTGGTAAATTGACAGCCCTGAATACACACCCCTTAATACGTGTATGTCACACTTTCTACCATTCACGCAGTACTGGTTATATTTTATAACTTGGGGTTTTTCGCTTCGTTAATTATTAACATATTAACATCATGATATTTGCATACTAATTTAAAAGTAGCATTCTGAAACATCGAATAACCAATATCTGATTTGTTGTTAATTGGTTAGCAGTTTCTCTTTTATCTTTTCTTTTCAATCACATTCTGCGGGCTCAATCAAGATTCATCCATCTGGCACTAATTACAACAAAAATGAAATCATACATATCTTCCGTGGTCAATAGACCAATAAGTCACCGCTAAAGCGTATAACTTAATTGACAATGCTCTCACTGGCATGTGACATAACGCAATTAACACCACGAGTGTCCTTGTTGCTGCGTGTCATATAAGTAGCGGTATAGCACAGTGGGTATAGTTTGAAATAAGTTTGATATAGTTTGTCATTTTAAATAATAAATTAACATAAAGCATACTATCAGTATTGCAATAATTTGAGAAACCCACTGAAAAAGTTAATTTCAGGTATATTTATTTACATAATGATAACGAAAATATTGATCAAAACTTATAATATCAGATTCTCATTTTGTTAAAAAGACAAAAACATAAGTTATGAGGTCCTGATTATATGTTGTTTTTTAACTGTTTATGCAGTATTACAATGTAGGATATTGAAAAAAATGTTCACTTCAACAAATTAATAAAAGGTAGGCTTACATAGATATAAGTGCTAGTACCATAGTATTAGTAGTTGCAATTATATTTTTTTACATTAAATGACATGGAATAATGTTAACAACTCCTTTGTACAGTTATACATGACAAAATGATTTGAAAGTAATGTTGTCTCTCAAAATGTATTTCACTGTATTTTCCAACGATTCAAGCGATTTGCTCATTTAAATGAATCTTTAGAATATAGCGTGTATGTTTTATAAAGGACAAAACAAATTAAGTTTCAACTTATTTATTTTACTTCGATTCTGAGACACATTCTTACCTTTTAGGAATATCACGCTCAAAGTCTTCCTGAGTACAAGTACAAAGCATAAACGGATAATGTATCTTGCCCAAGAAAGCTTCGAGACTTAGATCAATATAATGAATGAACATTATATCGTAATTATTACTTTTATCAGAAAGGGACGCTGGCGTTATAATCAATATGAAAACTAGTGTGTGGATGCTAACTTCCATTTAAGTACTGTTAAAATCGAGTTGACATTGTGTAACTACATTAATTAGAACAGGTTGATTGTAGAAATAAGCAAATCAAACAAAC
The DNA here is from genome assembly GCA_029582155.1 of Panopea generosa. Lineage (NCBI taxonomy): Eukaryota > Metazoa > Mollusca > Bivalvia > Adapedonta > Hiatellidae > Panopea > Panopea generosa. The sequence continues at coordinate 43,443,525 of CM055899.1, forward strand.
ATGTTCGAGAGGAGACCTAGCATTCAAAGAACATCACCAAATTACCAGATTATAAAGTGTATTGTCAAACCCTAACAATATTTGTTTCCTTTCATACATGTTGATATATTTACTCGAGCATGTCTGTGTTTTACAACATAAATGTGTGCATGTTGTCGTATTTGTAAGAGACTATTCTAGCGGAAGTACTTTTATTTACACTATCTCAATTAATGCTGTGCATTGGCATTTTTCTCATCTACGATGCGTATCGCGATACTTCATTTTCAGAACGATACGTATCACGATAAGTATTGCTTGTGAAAATAAAAGGCGATGAGTATTGCAATATTTAAGTCGAGATGCGATGCGCATCACGATATTGATTTTTAAATTGTATCTTATGAAATCACCATGATTGTGTATGTTATAGCTATGCTCGTTTGCAACTTAAAAGTTGTTTACTAACACAGAACAACAGAACTTATGACGCTTCATAACTGCGATAGAGATGAAACATAGTTGGATAGTACCTGATGAGAAGGAGATGCTGTCCGTAGCTGGTTTATATCCAAAAATTCGCATTGCTTTTTAAAAAACATTCTTATTTGTTTTTATGAGCTACAGATTTTATGTTTCATCAAGAATTAAATTGCGATGCACGATATTTGACAATCGTGTCGATGCATCGTAGGTCTAAAGAATGCAATGCATTGCAATCTATTGAAATTTCTATTTCATCGACGGAAAGGTGAATTGCAATCCACCGATGCATTGAAATATCGTTACACCTGTAGATGCTGGGTCTCCTGATTGTTTTATATTTGTTTACTCTTCGGATTCTCGAAAACAAGACGATGTCTAAATTGAGGACTTAAAGTCGTTTCATTGAGTGCTCAACATGAATTATAAAGTGTTTGGAATCAATTCGAAGCAGATTTAGAATTCACAACGAGCAATCCTAGGGCTTTACAGATAATATTGTAATGGATCTCTCGAACATAACGATATATTAAAGCGACCGGTAATTCTGAAGACAAATCAATACGATTGGAGTAAATTACAGTTAGGGACCATGTGATAAAACAATGGCATAATTACATCGGTGTCATTAAACTGATAAGCAGTGTCTGTAATTGACAGCATGGGCAATTGTGTGTGCACAATATCTCAAAAGAGTCGCTACAAACATTTACAATTGACAATATTAAGACTTATCAAGACATAAATAAAGAGGTATAGATACATGTGAAGGTTTTACTTTGATAGTTGACTGACCAAGCATGCACAGACAAAATGAAACAATAAATACAAATGATATTACAGGACAAAATAAACACCAATGGAATAGGACATTATACTGAACATGCACTGTCTGGGTCCTGATTTATAACACATTGGAGGACATAAACGTCAAGTCTTAAACGACTGATGAATAAATACAAGGTTATGATGATATGGTTTTTAACATGACTCTTCACACTGAAATACAAATATTCCCAAAAATATATGAATATATTTTGTTCAGACTTTAGATTAACAAACACGTATCATAGATAATTGTTTACATGAGGGTTATTGTTACACTATCGCTTTTAACGAATATGCGTTAATATTAACTTTATATATTTAATGAAATAACAAAACTGGTTCAATATTATTAGTAAGCATTTATTTTTGTAGAGAGTATTTATTTTGTATGATTGGATCAGGTTTACAAACATATTTATTATACTGAATTGGCCCTTGCAATACTTCGCTTAAAAGACAAAATAATACACAGTAGCCGTGGCAAAGACATAAATTGCTTATATTATAAATAAAATGAAAATAGCACTAATGTACAATTTGAATTGAATAAGAAAATAATGTGAAATATAATAACCCAGTTAACATTATTTTCTACGATTTTATATTACTTGTATATTATTAATAATTTATTTTCCCCGTAACAAAGAGTTAAAATACATTTGATAAATACCATAGAAACCAAAACGAACATCGTAACTTCTGAATGATCGTATGACAATCATCTTATTTCAAGGTTTTAGCTAAAATTGTCTGTAGATGAAGGCTGTAACCGGTTATTCACCAGGATACACGTAGTTAAATATGTGAACATGTTTTAATTCACCGCTATTTGTAGTCTATGAACAGTGGCAACCATCATTACATGTTCTAAACTAGAGGTATATTAGATTATTTTTTGTAAGTTCATTGGATTCAGCTTTCCTGGTTGCTTCGTTATACAATCCCCTAATGCAATGTTTGTATTTGTCGGCAGCGAATAGTTAAATCTGGATCGATACACAATGACGAGTTTAAACAGAATATGGCATAAAATAATATGTGACATTGCCTTATATAGACAAAGAGGTATAAATATTTTTATTAATTACATATAAACACAACATTTCTAGAAATGTAGAAATATTTTTATCTTTCGTTATTTTTCTTTACTTAGTGTCGCAGTTTTAAGAGTACGACTCTGCGATCACAAAAATATAACTAAACGCGTTTATTTTATAAGTTGCCGATTTATCTCACAATTGTATTTTAAAGACACTCAACGTGCATGCTTTTCCACTTGAAAATCGTTCTTTCAAAGATGGAACGTTAATTTCCAATTGGAATGTCCAATTTTCAATCGGTAATTTCCAATTGGCAAAGGTAGTCCATTTTTAGAATCCATATCTCTTTGCGCTGATCGTCTGCAAAAAAAATCGATATTTGTCTACTACAGGTAATCGCTATTGGAAATGTCCAGAAAATAACGAGCGATACTTGCCGAGACTTTCGTAACATATCGACAATTTCCGTTATTTTGTTTCGTTTTATTTTTTACTTTATGAAATTTAAAATAAATAAAATGGTAAAAATAACTTATGTATTAATTTCAGCAAGAAGGTATCATTGCAAAATACACAAAACGCTAACAACACTACCATAAGAAATTAGTCTATCAAAACTTATAAAATCTTCAAGTTTAGGTCTGTTCAGTAGGGTGTCCAATATCTTTCCCATTATTCATAGTAATTTGGTTACCGACAAAAGGAATATATGCGACTAGGACTATTTTAATTCTAATTTCATTGCTTCCATGTATTCTATATACATGTTAGCAAACAGAAACAAATCAAACAATTAAAAAGATAGTATAGTCGTTGTAATATATCATTTTCAAAAAAACACACACTAACATAAAATAAACCTAACGCTACAATAATAAAACTTAAATTAAAAAAACCTTCGAATATTTATTAAATCCCGGCTATCAGTACCTGCAAGTGCTTCGATTTTTTATGCTTTAACTCTGTTCATGGTCGTCATATACTTGCTATAAACTAAACATGTATGATTTCATGTCTTTAAGCTAATCATTCACTACCGCGTATAACGTCCTGTAGTTTGTTCATGGTCGTTATGTTCTTGCTATAAACTAAACATGTATGAGTTCATGTCTTCAAGCTAATCATTCACTACCGCGTATTACGTCCTGTAGTTTGTTCATGGTCGTCATTTTCTTACTATAAACTAAACATGTATGAGTTCATGTCTTCAAGCTAATCATTCGCTACCGCGTATTACGTCCTGTAGTTTGTTCATGGTCGTCATTTTCTTGCTTTAAACTAAACATGTATGAGATCATGTCTTCAAGCTAATTATTTACTACCGCGTATTACATCCAGTTATTTGTTCATGGTCGTCATTTTCTTGCTATAAACTAAACATGTATGAGTTCATGTCTTTAAGCTAATCATTCACTACCGCGTATTACGTCCAGTAATTTGTTCATGGTCGTCATTTTCTTGCTTTAAACTAAACATGTGTGAGATCATGTCTTCAAGTTAATCATTCACTACCGCGTATAAAGTCCAGTAATTTGTTCATGGTCGTCATTTTCTTGCTATAAACTAAACATGTATGAGATCATGTCTTCAAGTTAATCATTTACTACCGCGTATTACATCCAGTAATTTGTTCATGGTCGTCATTTTCTTGCTTTAAGCTAAACATGTATGAGTTCATGCCTTCAAGCTAATAATTCGCTACCGCGTATTACGTCCTGTAGTTTGTTCATGGTCGTCATTTTCTTGCTATAAACTAAACATGTATGAGTACATGTCTTCAAGCTAATCATTCGCTACCGCATTTTACGTCCAGTAATTTGTTCATGGTTGTCATTTTCTTGCTATAAACTAAACATGTATGAGTTCATGTCTTCAAGCTAATCATTCACTACCGCGTATTACGTCCAGTTATTTGTTCATGGTCGTCATTTTCTTGCTATAAACTAAACATGTATGAGTACATGTTTTGGAGCTAATCATTCACTACAGCGTATTACGACCAGTAATTTGTTCATGGTTGTCATTTTCTTGCTTTAAACTAAACATGTATGTGTTCATGTCTCTAAGCTTATCATTCACTACCGCGTATTACGTCGTGTAATTTGTTCATGGTCGTCATTTTCTTGCTATAAACTAAACATGTATGAGTTCTTGTCTTCAAGCTAATCATTTTCTACCGCGTATAAAGTCCAGTAATTTGTTCATGGTCGTCATTTTCTTGTTATAAACTAAACATGTATGAGTTCATGTCTTCAAGCTAATCATTCGCTACCGCGTATTACGTCCAGTAATTTGTTCATGGTCGTCATTTTCTTGCTATAAACTAAACATGTATGAGTTCATGTCTTCAAGCTTATCATTCGCTACCGCGTATTACGGCCTGTATTTTGTTCATGGTCGTCATTTTCTTGTTATAAACTAAACATGTATGAATTCATGTCTTTAAGCTAATCATTCACTATCGCGTATTACGTCCAGTAATTTGTTCATGGTCGTCATTTTATTGCTTTAAACTAAACATATATGAGATCATGTCTTCAAACTAATCATTCACTACCGCGTATTACGTCCAGTAATTTGTTCATGGTCGTCTTTTTCTTGCTTTAAGCTAAACATGTATGAGTTCATGTCTTCAAGCTAAACATTCACTACAGCGTACTACGTCCAGTAATTTGTTCATGGTCGTCATTTTCTTGCTTTAAACTAAACATGTATGAGTACATGTCTTCAAGCTAATCATTCGCTACCGCGTTTTACGACCAGTAATTTGTTCATGGTTTTCATTTTTTGCTTTAAACTAAACATGTATGAGTTCATGTTTTTAAGCTAATCATTCACTATCGCGTATTACGTCCAGTAATTTGTTCATTGTCGTCATTTTCTTGCTATAAATTAAACATGTATGAGTTCATGTTTTCAAGCTAATCATTCGCTACCACGTATTACGTCCAGTAGTTTGTTCATGGTCGTCATTTTCTTGCTATAAACTAAACATGTATGAGTTCATGTCTTCAAGCTAATCATTCGCTACCGCGTATTACGTCCAGTAATTTGTTCATGGTCGTCATTTTCTTGTTATAAACTAAACATGTATCAGTCTTGTCTTCAAGCTAATCATTCGCTATCGCGTATTACGTCCAATAATTTGTTCATGGTCGTCATTTTCTTGCTATAAACTAAACATGTATGTGTTCATGTCTTCAAGCTTATCATTCGCTACCGCGTATTACGTCGTGTAATTTGTTCATGGTCGTCATTTCTTGCTATAAGCTAAACATGCATGAGTTCATGTCTTCAAGCTAATCATTCACTACCGCGTATGACGTCGTGTAATTTGTTCATGGTCGTCATTTTCTTGCTATAAACTAAACATGTATGAGTTCGTGTCTTCAAGCTAATCATTCACTACCGCGTATTACGTCGTGTAATTTGTTCATGGTCGTCATTTTCTTGCTATAAACTAAACATGTATCAGTTCATGTCTTAAAGCTAATCATTCACTACCGCATATTACGTCGTGTAATTTGTTCATGGTCGTCATTTTCTTGCTATAAACTAAACATGTATGAGTTCATGTCTTCAAGCTAATCATTTGCTACCGCGTATTACGTCAAGTAATTTGTTCATGGTCGTCATTTTCTTGCTATAAACTAAACATGTATGAGTTCATGTCTTCAAACTTATCATTCGCTTCCGCGTATTACGTCCAGTAATTTGCTGTAAAGATGTTTAAGTTACCAATTTGATGGGAAACTATGGAGATTGAACCGAAAATTAATTTTAAAAAAACCTCTTGAAATCAAGATTATATCGTGACTGGGAAGCATTGCGTGTCATGAATTCAATTGGGTCACATACTATTTGTGATATTCATATATTTATTCAGATTGTTTGCTGAAGTAAATGTTGTTTTCCTTACGATGACATTCGCATAAAACTTGTGTTTGTGTTATGGTATGGTGTTTGCGCCGAACCTTTTATTTCAACACTAGATCATGTCACTTGATTGAGTTACCATCGCTAAATAACGAATTTATTAATATTATTATTATTATTATTATTATTATTATTATTTTTATGTATATAACGGCGGTCATTTCAGGTATTGTTCCTTGGTTCTGCAAGATGTTTACTTTTTTTCCACACGTATTTAGAGACAACATCTCGTGTAACAAAGTGCATGGCCAATCATTAGTAAAGCTGTGTCCTCGCGGTGATTCGAACCCACGTCCCGGTGTTCTTTTGCATTAAATCAAATATTTTATTACAGATGAATACAACCTGCTCCTATATACGTAAATATCATATTGCAAATAAATAAAACATATACTTGACTTAACGCGCATGAGAAACAGGAAGACAAAACAACGATGGTGAAAAGTAGAAACGTCGATGGTGAAAGCATGAAACTATGATGGTGAAAACATGAAACTAATATGGTGAAATATCGAAACTACGATTGCGAAAAGTCAAAACTACGACGGTAAAAAGTCGAAACAACGATGGTGAAAAGTCGAAACTAAAAAATAATTTCGTCTTTTCACAATCATAGTTTCGACTTTTCACCATCGTAGTTTCGTTTTTCGACTTGTCTTAATTTAATAAATATGCCGCGATGTCCCCAACGCACACCGTAAATTATTGCTGAGGTATTTCTTTACACACCGTTTAAAACATGTCTACGTTGTAATTAGGAAAATAGCTTAATTCTAAGTCCTAGTTAATGTCTGTCTACGCAACAATAAGGCCGTTCACATCTATAATATAGTGTTATATAACGGTATGACCTAAGTATGTCGTGCAGTCTTGGTTTTAGAGCAATGTGCTAATTAATCCCCAAGTAATCAAATTGTTTTATTACAAGCTATTTAGTGACAGACATCGTCTCCGTGGCATCATATACTGCATTTTATTCCACTGATTGTATCGAGGTAGTATTGTTTTATTGTTTGAACCGTAGTTTTTGTGTAAAATGAAACATATTATAATCTTGGGAATGAATACATACGTTTTGGTTGCTGTATGGTGCTTGCAAACATTTTCAGTCATATATGACTGTGTCTTCCTTGGATATTATTCTGAGCGCTGCATGGTATGACCCATTCCAGTCACATTATTCTGATCCCTGGCCACCCAGACCAACTACAATTCTCTTACTACTGAGAGCCTATTGAAGTACCATTTTGGCATTACCCGGCCAGGAATCGAACTGGACACTCTACCCTTGACCGCCGCTGAGCTTGAATATATCGTCATACCGTTTGAATTTATTAATCACTAATCTGAGATAGTTTATGTGTTTTAGTTTTTTTTTTGGTTTTTTCTTCGCTGAGTGCTTTGTTGTCAAGTGAGAGCTCTCGTGAGTATCATTTAGAAACTTACCGTCATTCACCCAGAAGATTGAATAAACTGTTTATTACATTCCAATCGTTTAGTATTTATGTTTTGTTTTACACTGATCCCGTCCGGAAACACCTCATGAATATTATGGGCGTTTTGAAAATACTACGATTTTTTTTATATGGAGTCTCGTGTAAATCAATACGCAGTAACTATGATACAATACTTCCGCTCTATACGTTAAAGAACTATACATAACATTGGTCTTATTTTATTTAAATGCTATCGTTTCAATAAGAGTTTAATATACAAATAGCCCACAATCTCATTTTAGAAGAGGCAAGGTTAATAGTTATGTATTTATAACGAAAAGTACGCTTCCGCACAGATAGGGCAGTGATTAGGTCTAGTCAACCATTTTGAAAACTGGTCCACTTTTCTGGAGTATATATATTTATTGTGGTATTAACAAAATTGGCGAAGAAAAGCTATGCGAGACAGTTTCTTGGAAATGGAAAAATATGTTGACAGACAGTGGGTGGAGAGTGGGTTCAACTATTCCAAGTTGTTGAAGAATGACACTGTCATACATTATTGTGAGATACTGTCATATATATTTTTTATTATTGTGAGTTACTCAAAGGACTAACAATAACAACAACAAAGACGAAAAACAAAAGTCAGGACTATTCACTGTCACTGTCAGGGTAGATGATGGGCAATATGCGCTTAAATTTCTTTCGTGGTGGCTCTTCATCACCATCATTGATACTACTACCAGTATTGAAAATGAAAGTGCCTCCATTAGTTGTTGTTGTCTCAAAATATGTTGACATCACTTGCTGACCGTAAGCATACGAATCCTTGGAAGATGCCGCTTGATCTGCTGGGTCAAATGAAGACGGATATGGTGAACAGTTGACTTGGTGAGTTGATTTTTCTTAAGTTTGTTCCGAATAAGTCGATACTAAAGGCCCAACAAATTTTGTTTTACCCAACGCCTTAGATACCATTTTTTGTTTTTCATTGTTCATTCGACTGTAGTTATTAACGCTTTGTACATTTTTATGACCACTGATTTGAACCGTATCTGTAGGTGCTAGTTGAAGATCGCAGCATCTCTGAACTAGATGTTTTCTGTCACTGTGATTTGTAATTCGTCTGTCGTTGTCAATATCACTGTTCTTTTATATTTTTTGTTAGCTGATACATTTTGTTGATGCCCTTGGGACTGTTTTTGAACCAAGCCTGGCCAGGCTTTGGCTCGTTTACATTGATAGCCAGGAAAAAGGGCGATACTGGTGAAAGCATATTGGCAGGCCTTTTTGATGCATACATCTTGAATGCCTTTACGGGACATCTTTCAGGAATATCACAATTCCATACTATTGGTTTAAATTTCCTAACAATTGTGTCCAAACCGGTTCTTGTTTTAATGGCCCGCTCTTTAACGTGAACCAAATATTCATCCCCATCTTGTCTGAAGCCAGCTAAATATATCCCCATTTCAAATTTTATTTTGCTCCTTGCCATCGCGCATCCCTAAAACCAAAAAAAGTTCAAATGCAACATGTTTAAGATAGCCAGAGGAGAGTTTAATCCCAATATGCCCTCGTTGAATAATTTGTCAATGCCACTGTCCGTTAACTCATCCAATTCTTTGGGTTAATTTCCATAATCTTTCGCCTTCAGTTCCTTTTGCTTTGCTATCAATGCTGCATTGCTGTGAGGGAAATCAAAGTTATTGGGCACTCTAACAGTGCAACCACAATTTTGCAAGTGTTTGTCTAAACTTAACATGAAACTTCTTAGAGAAGATGGCTCATATTCACTCTTGTCCTTGACTTTTCTTGCACCTAACAGAAATCTTCCAAAGTAAATATCAAGTTCCTGTTGTGGAAGTTGTTAAATATTCCTGCTCTCATTTTGAAATGAAAGAAACGCTTGAAACTGGTTCATGTCACTACGGGTTTTCTTTTTTGCAACCTCATTTTCTTGATCTCCAATAAATCTGGATGCTTCTTCATCATCGTTTACTACAAATCGTCAATTGTCTTCATCTTAAATCAAACAAATGTTTAATAGTGAATTATGTGACTCTTTGCTTAAAGAAAATTATTTAAATTTATTTTCATTGAGTCTGTCGTGCTCTATTGAGTCTCGTTTTACTGTTTAACTTCAATAATGATATCACTCATTAGAATAGGTGATATCACTTATTCAAATATGTGATATCACCTACTCGAATGTGATATCACTTATTCATATTCGAATAAGTGATACCACTTGTTCAAATAGGTGATATCACATATTCGAATGAGTGATTTCACTTATTCGATTAATCAAGCAAGAAAAAACAGACTGATCCCTGCTTTAAATGATTCAACATTCGAAACAAATCAGTGATATCACTTATTCGAGACTTGCTAATCTTTCACACGTGTGTAATAACAATTCTGTGAATTTACGGTGATATCTTTCACTGAGAGATACTTATCTTTCTCCGGTAAAAATGTAATAAAAATTATTTGCAAGTTAATTCACAAATCAGCACGATGAGAAGCATGCCATGTGACGCACAAATCAACACGATAAGGAATATGCCTTGTGACGCACAAATCAGCACGATCTTGAGCATGCCTTGTGATGTACAAATTAGCACGATGAAGAGCATGCCTTGTGACGCACAAATGAGCACGATGAAGAGCATGGCTTGTGACGCACAAATCAGCACGATGAAGAGCATGCCTTTTTACGCACAAATCAGCACGATGAGGAGCATGCCATGTGACGCAAAAATCAGCACGATTGGGAACATGCCTTGTGACGCACAAATCAGCACGATGAGGAGCATGCCTTGTGAAGAACAAATCAGCACGAAGAGGAGCATGCCTTGTGACGCACAAATCAGCAAGATGAGGAGCATGCCATGTGACGAACAAATCAGCACGATGAGGAGCATAACTTCTGACGCACAAATCAGCACGATCAGGAGCATGCCTTGTGACGCACAAATTAGCACGATGAAGAGCATGCCTTGCGACGCACAAATCATCACGATGAAGAGCATGCCTTGTGATGCACAAATCAGCACGATGAGGAGCATGCCTTGTGACGCACAAACTAGCACGATGAAGAGCATGCCTTGTGACGCACACATCAGAACGTTGAAGAGCAATTGCCTTCTGACGCACAGATCAGCACGATGAGGAGCATGCCTTGTGACGCACAAATCAGCACGATGAGGAGCATGCCTTGTGAAGCACAAACCAGCACGATGAAGAGCATGCCTTGTGACGCACAAATCAGAACGTTGAGGAGCAATTGCCTTCTGACGAACAGATAAGCACGAAGAGGAGCATGCCTTGTGACGCACAGATCAGCACGATGAAGAGCATGCCTTGTGAAGCACAAATCAGCACGATGAGGAGCATGCCTTGTGATGCTCAAATCAGCACGATGAAGAGCAATTGCATAGTGACGCACAATTAAGCACGATGAGGCACATGCCTTGTGAAGCACAAATCAGCACGATGAGGAGCATGTCTTGTGACGCACAAATCAGCACGATGAGGAACATGCCTTGTGGCGCACAAATGAGCACGATGAGGAGCATGCCTTGTGACGCACAAATCAGCACGATGAGGAGCATGCCTTGTGACGCACAAAACAGCACGAAGAGGAGCATACCTTGTGACGCACAAATCAGCACGATGAAGAGCATGCCTTGTGGCGCACAAATGAGCACGATGAGGAGCATGCCTTGTGACGCACAGATCAGTACGATGAAGAGCATGCCTTGTAAAGCACAAATCAGCACGATGAGGAGCATGCCTTGTGATGTTCAAATCAGCACGATGAAGAGCAATTGCATAGTGACGCACAATTCAGCACGATGAGGCACATGCCTTGTGACGCACAAATCAGCACGATGAGGAGCATGTCTTGTGACGCACAAATCACAACAAAGAGGAGCATGCCTTGTGACGCACAAATCTGCACGATGAGGAGCATGCCTTGTGATGCACAAATCAGCACGATGAGGAGCATACCTTGTGACGCACAAATCAGCACGATGAGGAGCATGCCTTGTGACGCACAAATCAGCACGATGAGGAGCATGCCTTGTGATGCACAAATCAGCACGATGAAGAGCATGCCTTGTGACGCACAAATCAGCACGATGAGGAGCATACCTTGTGACGCACAAATCAGCACGATGAAGAGCATGCCTTGTGGCGCACAAATGAGCACGATGAGGAGCATGCCTTGTGACGCACAGATCAGTACGATGAAGAGCATGCCTTGTGAAGCACAAATCAGCACGATGAGGAGCATGCCTTGTGATGCTCAAATCAGCACGATCAAGAGCAATTGCATAGTGACGCACAATTCAGCACGATGAGGCACATGCCTTGTGACGCACAAATCAGCACGATGAGGAGCATGTCTTGTGACGCACAAATCACCACAAAGAGGAGCATGCCTTGTGACGCACAAATCTGCACGATGAGGAGCATGCCTTGTGACGCACAAATCAGCTTGATTTGGAGCATGCCTTTTGACGCACAAATCAGCACGATGAGGAGCATGCCTTGTGACGCACAAATCAGCACGATGAGGAGCATGCCATGTGACGCACAAATGAGCACGATGATGAGCATGCCTTGTGACGCCCAAATCAGCATGATCAGGAGCATGCCTTGTGACGCACAAATTAACACAATCAAGAGCATGCATTGTGACACACAAATCAGCACAATGAAGAGCATGCCTTCTGACGCACAAATCAGCACGATGAGGAGCATACCTTGTGACGCACAAATCAGCACGATGAGGAGCATGTCTTCTGACGCACAAATCAGCACGATGAGGAGCATGCCTTGTGACGCTCAAATCAGCACAATGAAGAGCATGCCTTGTGACGCACAAATCAGAACGTTGAGGAGAAATTACCTTCTGACGCACAGATCAGCACGATCAGGAGCATGCCTTGTGATGCACAAATCAGCACGATGAATAGCATGCCTTGTGATGCACAAATCAGCACGATGAGGAGCATGCCTTGTGATGCTTAAATCTACACGATGAAGAGCAATTGCCTTGAGACGCACAAATCAGCACGATGAGGAGCATGCCTTGTGACGCACAAATCAGCACGATGAGTAGCATGCCTTGAGACGAACAAATCAGCACGAAGAGGAGCATGTCTTGTGATGCACAAATCAGCACGATGAGGAGCATGCCTTGTGACGACGCACAAATCAGCACGAATATGAGCATGCCTTGTGACGCACAAATCAGCACGATGAGGAGCATGCCTTGTGATGCACAAATCAGCATGATGAGGAGCATTCCTTGTGACGCACAAATCATCTTGATGTGGAGCATGCCTTGTGACGCACAAATTAAAACAATCAAGAGCATGCATTGTGACGCACAAATCTGCACAATGAAGAGCATGCCTTCTGACGCACAAATGAGCACGATGAGGAGCATGCCTTGTGACGCACAAATCAGCACGATGAGGAGCATGCCATGTGACGCACAAATGAGCACGATGAGGATCATGCCTCATGACGCACAAATCAGCATGATCAGGAGCATGCCTTTTGACGCACAAATTAACAGGATGAAGAGCATGCCTTGTGACGCACAAATCAGCACGATAAAGAGCATGCCTTCTGACGCACAAATCAGCACGTTGAGGACATGCATTGTGACGCACAAATCAGCACGATGAGGAGCATGCATTGTGATGCACAAATCAGCACGATGAGGAGCTTACATTGTGAGGCAAAAATCAGCACGATGAGAGGCATGCCTTGTGACGAACAAATCAGCACGATGAGGAGCACGTCTTCTGACGCACAAATCAGCACGATGAGAGGCATGCCTTGTGACGTACAAATCAGCACGATGAAGACCATGCCTTCTGACGCACAAATGAGCACGATTAGGACCATGCCTTGTGACGAACAAATCAGCACGATGAGGAGCATGCATTGTGACGCACAAATCAGCACGATGAGGAGCATGCCATGTGATGCACAAATCAGCACGATGAGGAGCATGCATTGTGACGCACAAATCAGCACGATGTGGAGCATGCCTTGTGACGCACAAAACAGCACGATGAAGAGCATGCCTTCTGACGCACAAATGAGCACGATGAAGAACATGCCTTGTGACGTACAAATCAGCACGATGAGGACATGCATTGTGACGCACAAATCAGCACGGTGAGGAGCATGCATTGTGATGCACAAATCAGCACGATGAGGAGCTTACATTGTGACGCACAAATCAGCACGATGAGCAGCATGCCTTGTGACGCACAAATCAGCACGATGAGGAGCATGTCATGTGACGCACAAATGAGCACGATGCTGGGTATGCCCTGTGACGCACAAATCAGCACGAGGAAGAACAATTGCCTTGTGACGTACAAATCAGCACGATGAAGAGCATGCCTTGTGACGCACAAATCTGCACGATGAGGAGCATGCCTTGTGACGCACAAATCAGCACAATGAAGAACATGCCTTGTGACGCACAAATCTGCACGAAAAGGAGCATACATTGTGACGAACAAATTAACACGATGAAGAGCATGCCTTGTGACGCACAAATCAGCACAATAAAGAACATGCCTTCTGACGCACAAATCAGCACGATGAGGAGCATGCATTGTGACGCACAAATCAGCACGATGAGGAGAATGCATTTTGACGAACAAATCAGCACGATGAGGAGCATGCATTGTGACGCACAAATCAGCACGATGAGGAGCATGCTTTGTGACAAACATCAGCACGATGAGAAGCATGTTTTCTGACGCACAAATCAGCACGATCAGGAGCATGCCTTGTGACGCACAAATCAGCACGATGAAGAACATGCCTTGTGACGTACAAATCAGCACGATGATGAGCATGCCTTGTGACGCACAAATCAGCAGGATGTGGAGCATGCCTTGTGACGCACAAATCAGCACGATGAAGAGCATGCCTTGTGACGCACAAATCAGCACGATGAGAAGCATGCATTGTGATGCACAAATCAGCACGATGAGGAGCATGCCTTGTGACGCACAAATCAGCACGATGATTAGCATGCCTTGTGACGCACAAATCAGCACGATGAGGATGATACATTGCGATGCACAAATCAGCACGATAAGGAGCATGCCATGTGACGCACAAATAAGCACGATGAGGAGTATGCTTTGTGACGGACAAATCAGCATGATGAGGAGCATGTCTTCTGACGTACAAATCAGAACGATGAGGAGCATGCCTTGTGACGCACAAATCAGCACGAGGAAGAACAATTGCCTTGTGACGTACAAATCAGCACGATGAAGAGCATGCCTTGTGACGCACAAATATGCACGATGAGGAGCATGCCTTGTGACGCACAAATCAGCACGATGAAGAACATGCCTTGTGACGCACAAATCAGTACGAAGAGGAGCATGCCTTGTGACGCACAAATCAGCACGATGAGGAGCATGCCATGTGACGTACAAATCAGCACGATGAGGAGCATACCTTGTGACGCACAAATCTGCACGATGTGGAGCATGCCTTGTGACGTACAAATCAGCACGATGAAGAGCATGCCTTGTGACGCACACATCAGAACGTTGAGGAGCAATTGCCTGGTGACGCACAGATCAGCACGATGAGGAGCATGCCTTGTGACGCACAAATCAGCACGATGAGGAGCATGCCTTGTGACGCACAAACCAGTACGATGAAGAGCATGCCTTGTGACGCGCAAATTAGAACGTTTAGGAGCAATTGCCTTCTGTTGCACAGATCAGCACGATGAGGAGCATGCCTTGTGACGCACAGATCAGCACGATGTAGAGCATGCCTTGTGACGCACAAATCAGCACGATGAAGAGCATGCCTTGTGACACACAAATCAGCACGATGATGAGCATGCCTTGTGACGCACAAATCAACACGATGAAGAGCATGCCTTGTGAAGCACAATCTGCACGATGAAGATCATGCCTTGTGATACACAAATCAGCACGATGAGGAGCATGCTTTGTGATGCACAAATCAGCATGTTGAGGAGCAATTGCCTTGTGACGCACAAATCAGCACGATGAGGAGCATGCCTTTTGACGCACAAATCAGCACGATTAGGAGCATGCCTTGTGACGCAAAAATCAGCATGATGACATGCCTTGTTACGCACAAATCAGCACGATGTGGAGCATGCCTGGTGACGCACAAATCAGCACGATGAAGAGCATGCCTTGTGATGCACAAATCAGCACGATGAGGAACATGCCTTGTAATGCACAAATCAGCACGATGAGTAGCATGCCTTGAGACGAACAAATCAGCACGAAGAGGAGCATGTCTTGTGATGCACAAATCAGCACGATGAGGAGCATGCCTTGTGACGACGTACAAATCAGCACGATGAAGACCATGCCTTCTGACGCACAAATGAGCACGATTAGGACCATGCCTTGTGACAAACAAATCAGCACGATGAGGAGCATGCATTGTGACGCACAAATCAGCACGATGAGGAGCATGCCATGTGATGCACAAATCAGCACGATGAGGAGCATGCATTGTGACGCACAAATCAGCACGATGTGGAGCATGCCTTGTGACGCACAAAACAGCACGATGAAGAGCATGCCTTCTGACGCACAAATGAGCACGATGAAGAACATGCCTTGTGACGTACAAATCAGCACGATGAGGACATGCATTGTGACGCACAAATCAGCACGGTGAGGAGCATGCATTGTGATGCACAAATCAGCACGATGAGGAGCTTACATTGTGACGCACAAATCAGCACGATGAGCAGCATGCCTTGTGACGCACAAATCAGCACGATGAGGAGCATGTCATGTGACGCACAAATGAGCACGATGCTGGGTATGCCCTGTGACGCACAAATCAGCACGAGGAAGAACAATTGCCTTGTGACGTACAAATCAGCACGATGAAGAGCATGCCTTGTGACGCACAAATCTGCACGATGAGGAGCATGCCTTGTGACGCACAAATCAGCACAATGAAGAACATGCCTTGTGACGCACAAATCTGCACGAAAAGGAGCATACATTGTGACGAACAAATTAACACGATGAAGAGCATGCCTTGTGACGCACAAATCAGCACAATAAAGAACATGCCTTCTGACGCACAAATCAGCACGATGAGGAGCATGCATTGTGACGCACAAATCAGCACGATGAGGAGAATGCATTTTGACGAACAAATCAGCACGATGAGGAGCATGCATTGTGACGCACAAATCAGCACGATGAGGAGCATGCTTTGTGACAAACATCAGCACGATGAGAAGCATGTTTTCTGACGCACAAATCAGCACGATCAGGAGCATGCCTTGTGACGCACAAATCAGCACGATGAAGAACATGCCTTGTGACGTACAAATCAGCACGATGATGAGCATGCCTTGTGACGCACAAATCAGCAGGATGTGGAGCATGCCTTGTGACGCACAAATCAGCACGATGAAGAGCATGCCTTGTGACGCACAAATCAGCACGATGAGAAGCATGCATTGTGATGCACAAATCAGCACGATGAGGAGCATGCCTTGTGACGCACAAATCAGCACGATGATTAGCATGCCTTGTGACGCACAAATCAGCACGATGAGGATCATACATTGCGATGCACTAATCAGCACGATAAGGAGCATGCCATGTGACGGACAAATAAGCACGATGAGGAGTATGCCTTGTGACGGACAAATCAGCATGATGAGGAGCATGTCTTCTGACGTACAAATCAGAACGATGAGGAGCATGCCTTGTGACGCACAAATCAGCACGAGGAAGAACAATTGCCTTGTGACGTACAAATCAGCACGATGAAGAGCATGCCTTGTGACGCACAAATATGCACGATGAGGAGCATGCCTTGTGACGCACAAATCAGCACGATGAAGAACATGCCTTGTGACGCACAAATCAGTACGAAGAGGAGCATGCCTTGTGACGCACAAATCAGCCCGATGAGGAGCATGCCATGTGACGTACAAATCAGCACGATGAGGAGCATACCTTGTGACGCACAAATCTGCACGATGAAGAGCATGCCTTGTGACGCACACATCAGAACGTTGAGGAGCAATTGCCTGGTGACGCACAGATCAGCACGATGAGGAGCATGCCTTGTGACGCAAAAATCAGCACGATGAGGAGCATGCCTTGTGACGCACAAACCAGTACGATGAAGAGCATGCCTTGTGACGCGCAAATTAGAACGTTTAGGAGCAATTGCCTTCTGTTGCACAGATCAGCACGATGAGGAGCATGCCTTGTGACGCACAGATCAGCACGATGTAGAGCATGCCTTGTGACGCACAAATCAGCACGATGAAGAGCATGCCTTGTGACACACAAATCAGCACGATGATGAGCATGCCTTGTGACGCACAAATCAACACGATGAAGAGCATGCCTTGTGAAGCACAATCTGCACGATGAAGATCATGCCTTGTGATACACAAATCAGCACGATGAGGAGCATGCTTTGTGATGCACAAATCAGCATGTTGAGGAGCAATTGCCTTGTGACGCACAAATCAGCACGATGAGGAGCATGCCTTTTGACGCACAAATCAGCACGATTAGGAGCATGCCTTGTGACGCAAAAATCAGCATGATGACATGCCTTGTTACGCACAAATCAGCACGATGTGGAGCATGCCTGGTGACGCACAAATCAGCACGATGAAGAGCATGCCTTGTGATGCACAAATCAGCACGATGAGGAACATGCCTTGTAATGCACAAATCAGCACGATGAGTAGCATGCCTTGAGACGAACAAATCAGCACGAAGAGGAGCATGTCTTGTGATGCACAAATCAGCACGATGAGGAGCATGCCTTGTGACGACGTACAAATCAGCACGAATATGAGCATGCCTTGTGACGCACAAATCAGCACGATGAGGAGCATGCCTTGTGATGCACAAATCAGCACGATGAGGAGCATGCCTTGTGACGCACAAATCAGCACGATGAGGAGCATGTCTTTTGACATCGTACAGATTCTTCCCGAACTGACTTTATTATGTCAGTAGCATGGAGCCCACTCAGTGATGCGTCGTAAATAACGCTTCTGTTCAAGGAGCCAATTCAGTGGTGCGTCGAAAATAACACTTCTGTTCAGGGAGCCCATTCAGTGGTCCGTCGAATATAACGCTTCTGTGCAGGGAGTCCATTCAGTGGTACGTCGAATATAACGCTTCTGTTCAGCGAGCCTATTCAGTTGTGTGCCGAATATAACGCTTCTGTTCAGGGATCCCATTCAGTGGTGCGTCGAATATAACGCTTCAGTTCAGGGAGCCCATTCACAGGTGCGTCCAATATATCGCTTCAGTTCAGGGAGCCAATTCAGTGGTGCGTCCAATATAACGCTTCTGTTCGGGGAGTTCATTCAGTTGTGCGCCGCATATAACGCTTCTGTTCAGGGAGCCCATTCAGTTGTGCACCGAATAAAACGTTTCTGTTCAGGGAACCCATTCAGTAGAGCGTCAAATATAACGCTTCAGTTCAGGGAGCCCATTCAGTGGTGCGTCGAATATAATGCTTCAGTTCAGGGAACCCGTTCTATGGTGCACCGAATATAACGTTTCTGTTCAGGGAACCCATTCAGTAGTGCGTTGAATTAATGCTTCAGTTCAGCGAGCCCATTCAGTGGTGTGTCGAATATAACGCTTCAGTTAGGGAGCCCATTCAGTGGTGCGTCGAATATAACGCTTCTGTTCAGGGAGCCCATTCAGTGGTGCATCAAATAAACGCTTCTGTTCAGGAAACCCATTCAGTGGTGCGTCGAATATAATGCTTCTGTTCAGAGAGCCCATTCAGTGATGCGTCGAATATAACGCTTCTGTTTAGGGAGCCCATTCAGTGATGCGTCGAAAATAACGCCTCTGTTCAAGGAGCCAATTCAGTGGTGCGCCGAAAATAACGCTTCTGTTCAGGGAGCACATTCAGTGGTGCGTCGAATATAACGCTTCTGTTCCAAATTGGTGACGCGTTTTTGTTTTCACATATTTCATAAACATACTCAATACAATTGCTAGTTCCTGTTTACGGGTTGCTTTTAATGGATTATGCTTTTGTCATAGAATCTTGTGATGCGGAAGTGCGTGTATATTTCTTTTCTATAAATATTTCAAAAAGTCAGACTAAAGATATTTAAGATGTTTACATTATGCATGTCCTAAATCATGTTAATAGCCGTTAGCTAGAGAAGGCATCTGAATTATAGATATATCATAATTATGAGACAATAGAATCCTGTTTATTCATGAAAGACGATCCCAAGTTACGTTCTCCGTGGTATTAAGTGGTGATTTATTACGACAAACTGCAAAACCTTAGGGTCATTGGTGTGTGAAGTATTAATACATTACGAGTATTAATAATGTGCGTGTATGGACTTTTGGATTAGCTGAAGGTAACACAAACACTGTCGTTAATGTAATTTTTATGTGTTTCGTGTTTCTTTATGGTCTCATTTCACAGTTGAATTTTGTTCATATTTCTTTATAAGACAAGGTCTAGGATATTACGATAAACAAATATTCCACACATTTTTTTCTAGTACGGAAGCAGGAATGTATACTCACATTAAAATGCACAATAGTTGGTAGGTTGACCAGAAGTATTCATAAGATGACGCAAAACATTGTATAGATATATTTCCAAAAATAAGTTATATACGTACAGTTTTGACAAGCATATTATACTTATGGTGAATAAGAATGATAATATGACTTCAAACGAGATGAATTGCCGAGCCGAGTACTTAAATACCGCATTTCAAAACGCATATATGAGTAGTGTATTTAATTAAGATATGACATGACCATCAAACCAAGACAAAACTTTCTTCTCCTGTTTTGGTTTAGTTTAAACTGACTGATTTTCTTACAATTGCGAAACAAGTTTTACAACGTATACAAATAACGCTGGAAGTCTTCCTGCTAGAACCAGTACAAATCATATTCGGAAAAAAAAAAGTGTCATGTGTTACATTATAGGTTTGAATTGTAGATGTACATATTATGACAGGTTAGTACGATAGGATGACAGTTTACTGGAGATAAATAATAGCCTACGGTTATCTTGATGTATAGTTTGACAGAACATTTGTGGGCTGGATTTTAAAGTCCGTAATTAGAATACTGACCAATAGAAAACTAGAAATGAATTGACCAAAGATAGAATAGTTGGTAATTCATTCAGGGACTGGTTTTAGTAGAGATAAGTCCTTCAGTCAGAAGGTAGACACGAACGGGTTAGACTAGTTTAGACTAGGGTTAGTTTAAACGAGCGATAGCGAGTTTAAAAATGTTAGGTTGTGACTTTGAACTTATGCGAACTTTGTAATTATGTGAATAAAAATTTACTTGTTATACAAAGAACGTTACTGAGTCGATTATACCACACATGCTCAAGGACACCACATAAAGCAGTGGCGGAGGATCGAACCCACGACCCTCTTTTCAAGGGGCCGATGCTGTCTAGCGCTCCACACTATCTTGTTCTTCAATTTCACTCTCAAAATTTTAACAAATTTTACAAATTCATTGCAGTCGACAATATAAGCGTTAACGAATACTATATATTTTTAAAGGCGTACAGTATATCGACACATTTGAAGAGATATTTAACATAGAAAACACTACAGGATACATGCTGCAGACATATAGAGACAACAATACAGGCTGGCAAATAAAATACAATACAATATATTGTATATGAGCCAAATTGCTACATATGCTTCAGAAAGCACATAGCAATAAAGTGATTAAAAGAAGAAAAGAGCAGAATCAGATTTATTGGTTAGATTAATGAGAATGAGAAAAATGCAACATGCAATATCGCACCCGTCCTTTAGCGCCCTGGTCACCAACAGTGTTGCCTTTCTGAAATGTGTATTTGTCCATGATAGCAAACTGCAAACCGGCATACAACTGATTACTAACCTTAGTTCGGAATACATTTTAACTATTGAAATTCATCTTTGTCATGATACATGTCACTTACCTTAGATAGACATAGTTTTGACTCTGAAAATTGTCATTTTTCATGATGACCTAGTAATTGAGTCGACAAGAAGTCTTGACTCTGAAATTTGTATTTGTGTGTCATGATAATTACCATTTACTTAGTAGGGTATACAGTTTTGGTTTATGTACTTTATACATGTTTCGTCTCAATTAGCAAAAACCCTTCCAAATATGCATATTTGATAATCTATCTGAGACATTTTACAATCCTTTTAAGTCATTTTGTCTTATATGGTATTCTTAATGCTCTTATAAATAGTTCAAAAGCCAAAAAACACACCATACCCATGTTAAACTAGCGTAATCCATTCGAAAAGGTCAGTAAAATTGAGTAAAACAGATCTTTTTTTGTTTTAGATTTTCGTAAAAACACACAAAAACAACAACAAAAAAACACAAACACTCCAAAACATTTATTTTGTTATCAATCATGTGTTATCCAAAATGCGTACTTACTGCTTCTTTGATATTGGTTAATAATAAAAATTTTAATAAAATATTTATTTTCTGAGGATAACATATTTGGCTATATAGCCAGTCTAACATATGGTCCTCTAAAACATACAAATTATTTACAACACATTTAAACATAAAATTAACATATCAAATATAAAAAATTGCTTTGGTCTAGAATCTTAATAATTGCAAATGTAATTAAAATTAACTGGAAAATCGTATTTTTATGAATATGTATAGTTAATAGTACGTTAGTATGTTTTAAAGATCAATTACATAAAACAAATTTAAAGTTATGTTTATCAATTCAAATATAATGAGTATAAGAAAGATAATTCAGATATTAGAATAGTGTATAAAAAACATAGTTTATAAGTATTTAAAATATATTTTATTACACGATAAATTAGTCTTAATGGCTTTCTACGGTAGTTTTATGTGCTCATGATGTACTAGACATAAGGTGTAACTTTAGTGAAGCTTTAAATGAACTAAGTGATTTTGAATGGCGTTTTGATGTTGGTAGCTTGTTCCATTCTGTAGGACTGCATATAGACAACGCCATGTAATATGATGTCGTGTGAGATCAAGGAACATGTTATAATATATCACGTTTTTCACAATGCTTTGAAGAACATCTAGACAACAGAAAATTTATATACATGTATAAAATTAAACACAATAACTAAATAAATTATGTACAATCTAATATTGGTAGAAAAGAAAACTTTAACAAATAAAATACAAAACAAATTCAAATGTTTAAGAAGGCATTAAAAACTACTTTCTGTTTTTATCATAGACCGAATTAGTTCATTAATATTTAAGGGAAATCACATTGAAATGCTCACTTGGTTATAACTCTACTTTACAACAATCGCACCAAAATATTTTTATATCGCTAAGTCTTGTGAAAAACAAGCGCAATAGGAATATAGTTGATTTTCAGTCTTTTAAGAACTCAAACCATTTTTAACCGAATACAAAATAACGGAATTCTGAATTATTAATAACTAGCAGACGGTTGTGTCACATTTATAGACAGAAGACCGTTGTATAAA
The DNA here is from genome assembly GCA_029582155.1 of Panopea generosa. Classification (NCBI taxonomy): domain Eukaryota; kingdom Metazoa; phylum Mollusca; class Bivalvia; order Adapedonta; family Hiatellidae; genus Panopea; species Panopea generosa. Next base: position 43,466,816 of record CM055899.1, read on the forward strand.
AGTTTCTCGATAATTGCACTGATACGTGTGTGCTGTACTAGAGTCACTCTTCTAATAAAACGTGTCAATGTATAAAAATGATTGTGAGCTTACGTATGTCACATTGTTAATAGAAGGTGCTGTCGCTTAAATTTCGTAATGAACTGGCCACAAACCAGTTTGTATTTCATGTTTCTTACAGCAACATTTGCTCTGAGTAAATAATGCATATATTCGTTACTAAAACTGTCATATCCATTTGCAACAACACGATATCGGGGTTCTACTATTTACACACTAATCATGCATGTATATCGGAATAATAAATAAGTATAATTATTAATTCAGTCGATGCTATTTTGGCGTATTGTGTCGGTTATATAGTGAGGTGTTCATAGATTCAACTCGTAAACGAAACAATGGCAATGTATTCAACATTTACGGCATCGATACATGTACATACATGCATGCATTATCAACATTAAATTACACTAAGATAAACACGTCAAAAAATAAATTCTATATTAATGAATATCATTTGAAGGGACAATGTCAGTATATTTCAAAATTTTAAAATTTGCTAAAATCATATATATTTAAACATGCCAATATAATATATCAATGCCATCTTACATTCATGTAATACCATCTTACATTCACTTACAAAGGCCTAGTTTGTAAGCGTAAGAATCATGTTACCATGACAATAAGGCGTATCTATGTAGTAAGACGTTAAGGGAGAGAGCGTGCACCACTTTGTCGACAAAATTTGACTCGCGACAACTTTAGATAGTTATATGAACAAAAAGTGCATTTAAAAGTTGATCTATGTAGTTTTTTTAGGACTGATTGATTCAGAAAACTTCATATTTTTAGCAAAATTTGCCACTTTTGACCACTTAAATGTGAAATGTTGTCCCATTTTATTACATTTCTTTAGTTCGTGAGTTCATTTCAGTTGCTCAATGTCTTTCTTTTAAAATGCTTCTGTGTTGTTTAAGAGTGTGTACATTGTCTAAATTGTGTAATATTTTAATGTACTTTGCTTAATTTCATAATAAATTCAGTGTTTTAAACTTGCTCTTATATGGAAATTGCCATTTAAATATTAACATTAAATCAATTGCCAGTTTCAAAATAGGCTAAGTGTTGTCTTTGTACTCTAAATATTTAGAAATAAGAAAAGACTGATGTGCAGTTATTCGCTTATTAGTTGGGGAGCATTTGGTGATATCGCGTATAGAATGGTGCAGTTACCACAAACATTTCTAGGCAATAATTTATACAAGAAACTGATATAAGATACTAGAAAATACAAAATTGTATGATTCTCCAACATATTTGACAAAATTACAAAATAAAATAACGAGCGACATGTCGCTACAACTCGCGACACATTATCGACTACTCGGACGTGTTTATCTTTCTCAACCGAGATTATGTTGACTCTATATAAATGAAGTGGATGGTGTACATTTCTATCACGGGCAATAAAAAATATGCTTGAATTGGTGTAAAAAAATGTATGTAACAGCCATTCTGGACACTTTACATGGTGAAAACATGCCCACATGGTTTGATCATGCAATTGTAGCCTTTCCATGAAAAGATTTGAAGACAAAAGGTGATTCTATGATAGAAAGTTACAATTGTAAACAGAAGCAATGACTGTTTTTAGCATTCCTGGAAATATATGACAATTTGTAAATATCATAAGTATTGTCAAGTTGATAGAAACAATAAAATGATTCCCCAGTGCCTGTTGTCATACACTAATGTGTTCTTCTTTTCACAGCATCACTGCTTACAAAGCAAAACAATTGATTGATATAAATCCAATTTACTTTACTTACATTTTCATCAATATATGGCCATAATATTGTCAAATATTTTGTCAAAATCCACTGATTTCTCATTTCTCTTCCGTTTACCACTCAAATTAACAAAAAACAATTCCATAGCAGGAATGTATACCCACATTAAATGCACAATAACTGGTAGGTTGACCAGGTTGACCTGAGATTTTTTGACAAAAGAAGTCTTCAAATGCTCATAAATATATACATATGTTGAAATCCTATTAAAGTCACTTTTTTAACACCAGTGTTGTCTTACTGTAGTATATACTCTGCCAAATTTTGCTCTACTCATCTGCAGCAAGAAATCACAACTACTATGAAACATTTTTGAAAATATTTACTATTTTCTACTATATTCTACTAGCATGTCAAGTTTAGTATGTTTAGAGATAATTAATAGGTAATGCATTACATATTGAATGACCCTCGTAGTAAGGTTTATTATGAGATTTTTTAAATAAATTTTAAGAATCCAGTGATTTTGGCATGGTCACGAGCTCGTATTCCTGCTACAGCTTATATGCAAAAATGTACAAAGGGTCTTCATATTTCACATGCACTTGTTACCGTATTACACCATTGGGCCGATATCCAGAAAATGGTTTTTAATATTGGTTTTTTTTGTTGAACGAAATATTATGTTTATTTGATCAAATACATATAAAAAAAAGATACACATCATTCCCGGTTACGACTTATCGTTATCAGGCTTCTGTTTTACAAATAGTTTACTTGGATATTTAAAATAATGAACATAAGAAAAGCATGATTGAAGACGGGTTCCAGTAAAAGTGTATTTGGTTTCATTGATATTGAGAAAAAACTGATAAATAACCAGTCAAAATCAAGTTTTTGGATTCGGGGGTCGAACTCGTAACCTCTATCCTGACACTTTAATAATAACACTACCGCTTCGCTTAGATATGTTTATTTCTTGATTTACGGGTTGCAGCAGTGTAATAAACCCATGACATAGTTTTGATATTAATCTAGTGTAATATTGAGCCTCGCATAATATTTGTTTTCCAAATCGTTTAATAAATACAATGATAAATAAGCACCTATGTAAGATCCTTTATTTTTCTATTTGATGCTATTTCGTTTGATTGTTTGTTTGTTTATTTGTTTGTTTGAATATTTAGCCTCGTTTTGTGCCAACGAGAGCTAACAGTCAATCATTTAACCCAAGTAGTATTTCCTTTGATCCTTGAAGGTTAAGCTTGTCGAGTACACTCATTTCCGCAAGTTACGGGTCGTATTCCCGGGTGAATCCGACTTGAGACACGAGTGATAACATCAGTAAATATATATTTTGTAGCGTTAAGGGACACACGGCAGATTTGGTATATTTTCACTTTCATCATGTTTTGCATATTTGGAATCATAATATTCATAATTGGTATAATTCGATTTCAAAATTCTACATGACAATATCACATCAAAAGTTATTTGCTAGATAAAATCAAATTCAAAATATTTCAAGACACTCATTGGTTCATACCATCCAAATATGGTTATACAAATATATACACAGATCGTGATTATATTGCCTCTTTGCTTGTAACTATTAATACATGAAACCTGTTTGTTACATTTTTCCATATATATAAGATTATTGATTAACTTACATTTTGAAAGAAGTACTACTTTAAACAAATAATTTCATTTTTGTAACAAATAGCAGTCCCGCAGAGACTTACATTGTATAATGCACTGAACCTCACAATAGAACTATATCTTTGAAAGATTAGCACTTTCATTCTACTTGAGAGTGCTGACAGTTATGGTGTAATTCAATATCCAATATGTTTACTTGCTTCTTTTTTACTGCTGCTTTTTCCAAGAATTATGTCAAAGCAAGGTCTTAACAAATGATATACAGCAATGTTGTGAATGTGATAAAATGGATATAAGGACTGCAGTGAGTATGTGGTGGATTGGCTTGTATGCCGTACTTTATCAATTAAAATCAGTAATAAAGCAGTTACTTTAAAAAGGACTTGAGATGTACGCTAAAAGCATGTGTTCTAACTACTTGTTTTATGCGCACGCGATGAGAAACATGATGCTCACAAAGCACTCTTTAGTACCGGAAAGGAAAATAGAGATAACATCTTATCCGATCTCGTTTTTGAAATCAAATTGGCTCGGTCCAAAAACCTTGCGGAAGGACGGTGGTTCTACTCAGATTCATTCTGAGGTCTTCCTCCGCCAATAAAACAAGATATGCCGTATGTAATCTGACATGTGTTTAAAATGGCATTAAACTCCATGAAAACATACAAAAACAAACAACACAAAAAAAGAAGAATTCCGTGGAATGATATGTCTCGCTGTGTACGCTTTGACCGTTAATACACACATGGTAGAGAAAAAATAAAATACAATGAAAAAATGGCCGCATGTATCTGTTAAGCTCAAAAAATATTGTTTTAATCCAGTGGTAACAGAGAAATGACATAACAACTTCCATTATGTATTAAAGAGTGGTTAATTACAATAGTTATTTGATTTGATGAACTTAGTAACAGCCACGATTTTCAAAAATATGACTCAACAATTTGCATTATATTCATGCAGGAGTTATCTAACATGGTTAATGTAGTAGGTTTAATGACTATGAATTTTTTTTTTTTTTTTGAATGGGGTTTAACGCCATTTTCAACACATTTCAGGTTATATATGGAATATCCAGTTTTACTGGTGGAGGAAGACCTCAGACTGAGTCAGACTGAGTCAGACTGAGTAGAACCACCGTCCTTCCGCAAGTAACTGGAAACTTTCTCACATAAAGTTTTTGGAGCGAGCGGGACTCGAACCTACGACAATAGCGGTGAGAGGTAAGTGATCTTGAGACGGCGCCTTAGACCACTCGGCCACGGAGGACCCTAAATGACTATGAAATAATGTAGGAAGTCTTGTATGAAGTTTCGATCAAATACATTAAGTGATTTTTGAGATATGAACTTGATGGTAGTTACACACACAATTTTGACCAGTATTTCTAAGAAAAAAACATATTTAAAAAAAATACTTTAACCAGTATTTCTAAGTAAAACATATTTAGATAAAAATAAATAAATAAATTAAAAATAACCAAAAAAAAGAGAAAAAAAATTAAAAATAAAAAAAAATTAAAAGATATCTAAATAAATGTACTCAGCATCTGCATTTTATTATTTATTATGTTAGTTATAACTATGATCCAAGTTTGAATGTCCTAGCACCAATACTTATTGAGAAATAGTGTAAAAATGAAATTTTTACGTTGGAGGTAAATGCAGAGTACAGCATCAAACAATGGCAATGAACAATGAAATGTAGGTCACACTCAGCATCTGCAGTTAATAATGTAATGCAGGGTGTAAGTTGTAACTATGATCAAAGTATGAGTGTCCTAGCACTTGTACTTGTTGAGAAAACGAAAACTTAACGTTGGAGGTAAATGCAAAATTCAGCATCAAACAAAGTCAATGGACCATGCAATGTAGGTCATACTCAGCATCTGCAGTGTATAATGTGATGCAGGGTGTAAGTTGTAACTATGATCCAAGTATGAGTGTCCTAGCACTTTTACTTGTTAAGAAATAGTGTAAAAACGAAAACTTAACGTTGGAGTTAAATATAAATGTTTGACGCCGTCGCCGTCGACGGAAAAGCAACACCTTTATGTCGCTTTCGCTCCTTCGTCGCGGCGAGACAAATATTAGGGTCAAATAGAATTTAAAAATCAAACTATATGCAATGATTAGAATTTTAACACACTGTGAGCCTTCGGCGCTTGTAGAGATTTAAAGTTGTAGATTTTGTTTTACTATTCATATACAACTCTACATAACTTAATATAATTCTACAAACTCCGTACAACTCTATACAATATCATGTAACTCTTTATAACTCTTGAATGATTGCTAATAACTATTTATAACTCCATATTACTCTTATGTAACTTTATGTAGCTCTATACAACTCGTATATAACACTATAAAACTACATTTAACTCTTATATAACTTTATATTACTCTACAAACTCCATACAACTCTATGCACTAGCATTTAACTCTTTTTAACTCTTATATGACTGTTTATAACTTTATATAACTCCATATTACTCTTATGTAACTTTATATAACTCTATATAACTCGTATATAACTCTATATAACTACATATAACTACATATAACTTTATATAATTCTATATAACTCTTATATAACTTTATATACATTTATATCTTCCTTGGCATGGACAAACGTGAGAGAGGTAAATCAAACGCTACGTGCTGAAAGCCTTGTTTGCTTGACTTGGCCCAAGATATTAACGGTTGTTTTGCGTACAATTAAAAAATCTTCAGTTATTTCAACGGCCGGAGAGAGTACACAGCCCGGTAAGTTGAGGAATAAGCGATACAGTTAACTATTTGAATACGTCGTCGAATCATTTTGCTTATGCCTCAATCGACATTTATGAATTATCTGTATTAATATTGATTATAATATTTGAAATAGGCAAAGAAAAGTCAATGTTGTTCTTTCCTAAAATGTGATTATGATGAATTAAAACTGAAAACAATTGTAAATAAAAATATATCCATCAAAAATATTACGAGAGGCTATTTTGCCTTCTAGAGCTACAGTATGCTTCTGGGAACTGGCAATATTTCTATATGCATATTCATTAGTAACGTAATATAATTGCTTTAGTACTCCAGTTAGATAGATAACAAATTGATGTCATTTCATATTAATCAACATTACTAACATTGAGATTAATATATAACTCACTTAAATGGTAATTCATAACATTGTAGTAACGATCACTTGTCTCCCGCGAGCGACAATTACAGAGCAATGACATACGACCACGCTCATTGATCAGTTGCTTCAGCGGAAGTTGAATTACGTCACTATTTGGTAAAATCTTTAGCGCGCCTTGCACTGGGACCCGGCTGGTAATACTATGCTTTTACGTAAGTGAATAACAGAAATGAATTGAAATATGTCATGAGCTGGAACAGATGAGTAATTCTCTATGTATAATGTTTTGTCTGATTCAAAACGAGTTTTAGGAGGTCGCAAAAGTATGCACGTATTTAAAAAAACACTGAACTTCAGACAATGACCCTAGCTGCAGGTGCTGGTTTCCATTATATTTGAAATAAAGAACTGTGTCTGTACGCTCGGGTAAATTAAAATGAGCTAAATGAGTAGTTAAGGAGCTTTCAGATTTTCGTGTTGAATTTTATATTTTAGTGCTTCTTCTAAGAAATCATTATCGTTGTTGCAGTTTTATTGATATGGATACATTGAATGATACAAGCCACAGTTATGTCTATTTTTGGAATATTTTGTTTTTCTTATTTTGGCATCTTTTCTTACCAAAGAAAAAAGCGGTAGGGGTAACTTTAGGTGGAAGAAATTTTTCGTTATTTCAAAAAGTTTGAAAGTATGTATTAAACGTTTTGTAAACTAACACATATCAGCAACATACCCTGTGATCAGTTTCATCTTAGAAAATAATAAATATCATTTTTACATGAATTAAAATAACGTATAATTTCTTTCATTTTGACGAGCAAACATTCTTAAGCTCGTGTAATCAAGTTGGAATGTAACTTAAGTTTGTAAATAAGAAGGAAATAAATAAAATAAGCAAAATGACAATGACAGAAAATAAAAATATTGGACATATTTCTTGATAGTTAACACTACACAAACAACTAGAGTGGTGTTGTTTTTCAAAATAATAATTAAATTATGTTTAATCAAGATAAAAAAAATGAGAATGCATATAATAAGGAAATGAATGCTGTTAGTTTCTTGAACAATAAATATATAAAAGCCCTTAATCCGATTGTTTACAATTAGAATTTAAATGAAAAAATGGAATGATATAAACATGAAAACAGAAACAACATTTAAATGGAAATCAACACATACTTTATAACCGTGCTACATAAAAATGACAACAAATTTACGCAGTAACTACATGCAACTAAGTAATAAACCTGTAAGTTTATTAAATATTGATAGAATACTGCTACCAAAACACTGCAAACCACATAAAAATGCCGATTAAAAACATGCATATGATCAAAAGAATCCCCCAACACTTCAGGAATCATTGTCACAAAAGACAAGAAAGATTCGAAAAGAAAGATTATAAGGCTCAACATTTATTCCAATATAATAAATGAATAATGCTTAGGCAAAAGAAAACAAACAACATATCTATATTAGGAAAACGACATTTATTAATTAATTCGATTTGCCAAAATTATTTTAGCCACTTATTGTTCGAAAAGGAAATACAAAAGAGGAATAGTAGACATTTAATTAAATAGAAAATGTTCGTGTTGCTGTGGGCTGCAAAACAGATAAATATAGTATAACTGTAATTTGAAAATGGATAATTAAAAATGAACCGCGTTTGCTATTTTCGTGATTTCCATTAAGTTCGGCTTGGTGAAATTGTTATTTATTTATTCGGAAAGTAGAGAGGAATGGAAGGGTGTTCATATGGCGCCTTAAGGATATATGATATGTCAATAATTTTCCGAACTAAAAATTTAAAAAATATTAGCTTTGTTAGGATTAAAAACTATACAATCGAATAACATAAAAGCTATTATAGCAAACTGCTATTTATATATCTGATTGTTTAAAAACAATTTATTGGTAAAAAAAGGTATTTTAATATAGTAATATATGCTAAAAACTATAAGCGTACGTTATATAAATTATACTGGTCTTACCTGCAAACTTTTCTGTGAACATCCTCTCAGAATCTGTTTCCTGAATCTTAGTTTAAGAAGATCTTAACAAATAATTGATTGAAATATTGAATTGTAGTAATATATTGAGTATATAAATATAGTCAGTAGATATGCAAATTTAAAAATAATCTTATACTAGATATAAACGGCATACCTGATTATTTTTATCAAAGTCAATTCGTTGTTGTTGTTTTATGGAGATTTTTGACAATTGGAGTATGATATATTTTTTAAAACTATGTTTGAAATTGTTAGAAGATTGTAAAATTTTAAATTGAAAAATAAAACTTTTAAATAAAAATACAACATTTTGAAAACAAAAACTGTGGGCTAAAAAAAATTTTTTTCATAAAATATGCGTCTATTTTCAATTATGTAAATTAAAAATACATTTTTTGGTGTTATTGTTGTTTTAATATATTGCCTATGGTGTTAAAGCATTGTTTTTTGGCATAACATATCAGAACAGCTCGAAACTTGTTTTTTAAAACTTATACATAAACCGTGTAACCAATTACACGGCACTTACTTTGTTTTGTTGTGTATATATAAACACACTAATAATGGAAATAGAATACTGAAAATAATACATTATTTTATTGTAGCAAGTAAGAAAATAAAATGTCACCATTGTTTGCATTGTTAACAAGCAACTATAATAATAAGCTAACCCCGAAAGGCTTGATGTAATGGAAGGATCCATCGGCACACTCAAGTTGTTAAAGTATATTTTATTGGTAGAGGAAGTAAAGCCTGAGAATGAATCTGAGTAGAGCATTCCTTCCGAAAATAACTGGTGATCTTTCTAGCAAAGTTTTCGGAGCGAGCAAGACTCGAACTAACGACGTAAGCGTTGGGAGGTACGTGAACATTGGACGACGTCTTAGACCACTCGGGTACGTATGAACCTTTATATAAAGCAATATTTCCAATTTTAAAAAGAAAAAGCATATATAGAACTCAGATGCCTCATTAAGTGTTGTATAAAGGTATACACTATGCTTTTGCTACACTGCGCTTATTGTAACATGTTAAAAATATTCTGACGATAAAATTTAGAAATAAAAGTAGGTTTTGCTACTACGAGCATACGATTGTTATACTGCCTCATGCAAAATGTATAGTGGAAACTATCTAGAGTGTAATCCTTTACAATGAGACATTAAAACACGTGTGCATTTTATAAAACAAATACTTGATAGTCTGCATTATATTAATTATGTACTAACAGCTTCCAAATGTATTGAAAAAGTAAATGCAAGAAAGAGAGACAAAATCCTTATGCATTCCCGGCGAGCATGCACCATAAACATTCGCTAAAGTAATGCTACATAATTCCAAATACATTCTCAAACTATAACCTGAAAAAACCAATTCACATTTTAATACCAAAATTAATGTAGGAATACATTTAGCAGGTTTATTTTTAAAAAGATGCATCAGTGTAATTTTAGTACTAAAGCTTTAAATTCAATCGCTGTATATAAATTTAACTCTGACTAAAATTTAAACACGCATAGCGTTTTAATATTGTAAATCAGTAATCAAAATATAATATGTGTGCAAAATTACGAGATAGTACGTTCACTGAGCTTATTAATGTCAAAGCTTTTACTTTTTGTGAAGCATCTCTTGCATCAGGGAAGAATTTTCCTTAAGGTCTCACTTAAGAATTACCTCCCTAACATGACGGTAGCAAGGTTATTTCGCAAAAGAATGGAGCTGTGTAAAGCGGTTGGGCAATATTTTGGTTGAAAATGCATAAAATGTCATATTTCTTTATGCATATGGGAACATTGGAACATTTTCATGATTTCTGCAAAGTATGGATGACATTGGGAAGTGTTTGATGATGCTATAACAGTTTAAAGATGTGAAGTGATACACTGCAACAAATGGGCAGAATTGTCAAAAATGAAGGGGTGCCATCAAACCATCGAAATTGTGAAAAAGCAACCTGGTCAACCCCATGTTTTTTTCTGCATAATAGGAACAACATCTATGGGAACAAGGCACGTTTAGAATCATTGGTAATGTATCCAGTACTCAAGAAGTGCATGTCTCTATATGTAGAAAAGTACAACATTGATTATTGTTTGAGACGTTAAATGTTAAAGGTCTTTGAATGTTTACATGTCAGAAAAGTTATTTATCAAACACAATAAGTCTCCATTAGCTGTTTTCAGTCTGTCGAGTGCTTGCACGCAGTGTTTATTGTTGTTGTTATTTTACTATATTCTTGCTGTGAATAAGAAATACGGTAGACGTGTGTATTTTGATTCTTGGGAAAAGTCACGAATTGTGGTTTAATTGTTTGTTTGTTAGATAAATTCCTGAACAAAGAAGAAGATTTTGAACATGCGTATTAACGGAAGAAATTTAATAAAATGTTCTACAGTAAGTTAAAGACGACTGAAAACTCACAAAACTAGTTTCTGCATAAGTTCAAAAATATTTTAAATGCTATGAGTTTCAGAAAATAGATGCAATGTAAATCGTTTTTGACCGATCTGTCAAACTGACGGGGATTATAACAACAATTAATGAATATTTGTGAATTTTAACAGCGAGTGTTTTCTGCTTGAATATGTTTTGCCATCAGTTAAATATTAACATGACTTCATATATATATATTGGTTTACAATACCCTCTTGCCATCAATAATAATAAGTATATGTTTTCTTTTAAATATATATGTACAGCACTTTAAAGCGGCAAAACTGATAGTTATATTATACCAAATCGATCAAATATTGATTGTAATATTTTGTAAAGGTTGTAACTATTTGGATGATGCAAAATGCAGTTGTTTTTGTTAAAACATGTATTTAAACTTGATATTATCACCGATATTTCATTTAGAACTGACTTCAATGATTTGTTAACGTCCGGACATATGATATATTCCTTTGAACGTCTCACACACCAATTAATTGTGTACTGTTCTACATATAGAGACATGCACTTCTGGAACACTGGATACATTACCAATGGTTCTAAAAGTGCCTTATTCCCATAGATAGTCCTCTGTTGGTCCAAATATGCAGAAAAAAACATGGGGTTGACCAGGTTGCTTTTTCACAATTTCGATGGTTTGATGGCACCCCTTCATTTTTGACAATTCTGCCCATTTGTTGCAGTGTATCACTACGCATCTTTAAACTGTTATAGCATCATCAAACAGTTCCCAGGGTCACCCAAACTTTGCAGAAATCATGAAAATGTTCCAATGTTCCCATATGCACAAAGAAATATGACATTTTATGCATTTTTAAAAAAGAAATTACCCAACCGCTTTACACAGCTCTAATTTCTTGGGCGTAATAATCTTGCTACCGTCATGCAAGGGAGGTAATTGTTCAGTGAGACCTTGAAGAGTAGATATTGTCATGACATGTGACTGAAATTTTTGTCGAACAAACCTTTACCATTTCTAAATATAAAAGTACGCCTTTTGAATTCATCGCGCAACTGTTTTCGAATTCATGCACCAAAATAAGATGGCGGTCACACATGCATAAATCAGTTTCGGACGACTCGAAAACAGGAAAAACTGCCAAATTTTTTTAGCCATTGTACCTTAATAAAAATAATTCTAGAAAAAGAAATAGTTTGAAAATGTCCTTGTATTGCCTCTTATAGGGTATCTATCTGACTGCATATTCATTTTATTGTATATGCAACATTACATAACTTAAGTGTCAAAATACATGACCATATATGGATAAATAGTTGTTTTTGCTTCAAATAATGCTCCGTTTTGTTGCAAAACTATATATTTGACTTTTTTTATATCTATAACAAACAAATATTAATGTTTGAAGGTGCCCAGCAATAATTTGCATTTCACTGACACTAACCATGCCCCCTTTTTCAATACATGAATGAATAACATACTTTTGTACATGCATTAGATTCATTATCAACTATGAATATATCCCTTACCAATTGAGGTATCTATTAGGCATATATTAAATTCCTATACTATTTTGTTTATTTTATCAATAAAAATAGCAAATGAAAGTAAAGTGTTCATGAAAATCACTTTGAAGCAAGAAAATGAAACGATAAATGAAAATGAGACAAAATATGGATACAGCATATTTGGCTGGACCGATAAGCTCATTGCAAAAAGACGGTTTGCTAAAGCGCATCTCTTTACGACAAATTAGTTTGAAATAAATAAATCAAAGAATATCGCTATAAGAAATATTTGTCGCGAGATGACTCGTTTCTTTACAGATTTTCCAAAACTAGCATAAAAAAATGGGCAGTTAAAATAGAGTTGTTGCAATAATTATATGAAAATTAGAAATTGTCATATTTGAGAATGCTATACTGTTGAATGTGGAGAAAAATGTTGTACACATTCAATAACAGACATTGAAAAAACATCATCTTCAATGAGAAAAATCTATATTCTATAGCAAGCATCATGTATTTTTATTTGAAAAAAAAGTAAGAAGAACAACCGAAAGAAATCAGATGATGGTACAAAAGTTTCAAGCACAGGTTAACTAAACGCTGAGAAATTATTACGCGAATCTGTTTCGCGTCATTTCAAAGATGTCGCATTTTACCATTTACCTGAATGTCCAAGAGTAGGTAAATACTGTGTATAAGCCAGACCCAGCCGCATAAATATCAACAATGAGGAGAAAAAAATGACAGTAAAACAAAAATGGCAGTCATACGCCATACCATTAAAATGAAACGCGACAGTTTGGCGGTCGGTATATTGAAAACTGGATACAGAGCTGTTGATAACAAATATCAATGACAAAATAATGAAACAGGAAATTTCTCCATAATTCATGATCAATATAATATTAATTGATAAACAGCGACATAAAAACAATATTGCTCATACGCGACCAACCGTATTGTCAAAAAGCATGCGCTAAAGAGTGGAAACAGTATCGCGACAAATGTTACCATTTTTATGTGGGTGGGGTATGAATTATACATAAATAATGAGTTTCTAACACAAAAAAATGGTTTAACTTACATGAATCATGAAATCTGGATGCAGTGAATGCTCTAGACATGCTTTTGTTGTGATATATTAGCATCACTGTCTCTCTGTGTGACTTTCAAGTGTTTTTAAGAGCAAACTTCTATTCATTTTAGCCAGGATTTTGAGACAGATGGCTAAAATCAAGTCTTATCACATGATGCAGCAAAGCATATTTGCATACATGATCGTTTCTTTTTCAGTTAAATAGATGATCTCACTTTTTGTTCCTTCCATTGAATTGAATAAATCCTGATTCCAACATTTCCATGACAAATTTTCAGCTGCTCAGTCTCATTGCCCTATTTGCTTTACTGTTTTAGCTTCAAGTTTGGTTTTGCCTGTGTGACACTTCTCTATTACACTCAAAGTCATCCATTTTTCACAAAAAAATACATTTATTTTTCAATTTAGAGGTTTCAAATACAGTATTTCCCATAGAAAGTGACATATTTTCAAAAAGAAAGTAAATCTGAATCACAAAGATGCAGTTTCTTCCCAGCGTCTACCGAAAATGATCTGATTCTTGAACGTCTCACACACCAATTAATTTTGTACTGTTCTACATATAGAGACATGCACTTCTGGAACACTGGATACATTATCAATGGTTCTAAAAGTGCCTTATTCCCATAGATAGTCCTCTGTTGGTCCAAATATGCAGAAAAAATCATGGGGTTGACCAGGTTGCTTTTTCACAATTTCGATGGTTTGATGGCACCCCTTCATTTTTGACAATTCTGCCCATTTGTTGCAGTGTATCACTACGCATCTTTAAACTGTTATAGCATCATCAAACAGTTCCCAGGGTCACCCAAACTTTGCAGAAATCATGAAAATGTTCCAATGTTCCCATATGCACAAAGAAATATGACATTTTATGCATTTTTAAAAAAGAAATTACCCAACCGCTTTACACAGCTCTAATTTCTTGGGCGTAATAATCTTGCTACCGTCATGCAAGGGAGGTAATTGTTCAGTGAGACCTTGAAGTCTAATTGTTATGTCTGTGGATTGGCGTTCTGTCAATAGATTCCAACAACATGAAAAAGAAAATTTCTATAATTTATATCTTTGCACATATCTAGCGATAGTTCTAATACTGAATGCCGACGGATTTGCCGAGTAGAATACGATGGGGTAGGAACATTTACGATACTTTTCGTCAGCGAAGCAGCTAATTTACAGGCCTTAGTTTCATGAAACGTCTTAACTTGAGATTTTTTTTAAAATACTCTAACTTCATTTACATTAATCAATCTATATGTTTTCCTTTACCAATGAATAAAGGTTGGTTCTTACTTCAGTTCTGAGTAGTAATTTAATGTGTAATACTTCATGTAATTATTAAGAGAAATGTACATTTATGAGTTTAGGAATATCTCAGTTTGAGATGTTTAGTGAAAATGACACCTGATCAGTAAACTTAAATTTTTAAATAAACAAAACATATGTAAAATACATATATTCACGTTTAACGGTGATATCTGCCATTATTATTGCATCGAAAGCCATGAGAATTCACGAACATGCTTGTCATTGATAAACAAGTTGTTTCATTCTTTTTAACTGAAATATACAAGTAGTTTGGTGTACACACATATTCTGAGCAGTGTTTACCTAGTAACGGAACCGTTGGGGAGCCTGTGTAATAACCTTTCTCAAATGTGTTATTACTATGCTGCATTTGTTAATATCTTAAAACTAGTTTAATAAAGAAAAAGTTGACTCATGTCTATTAACAACTGACACAGATTTGTTCCATATTTACATTTGCAATAAATGTATACTGTCTACAAGAGTTCAGTTTTATTGTACATACGTAATACAAAAGGATCTTGATCAAAACGTTGCTCAAATAAAACTGTATCGCTTGACTTCTATCTACACACATATCATAATGTAGCTTTGGTATTGATACTATGTGTTCAGAGGTTAGTTGCAAAATACTTGGCTGGTTTTGGTTTAAACATGTGTTATTGCATAATTCACTTAATAAGCAAACGGTCTGTGCCGCGAATTCTAGTAACATTAGTTGCGATCCTCACCTTTCAGTATACACTAACACTGGAATCAATGTGGAGTGATAACATTTAATATGATATAAACCAAAAATCAAATAATGTTAACAGATAAATAAAAAGAGAAAATAATAAAAAAGTAGGAAATATTAAAAAAGAGAATATAATAAGAAATACATAATATATAATATTGTTAAGTGCTGTCATAATTTCGGCATCGGCATCGGCATCTGATGCCATGAAAGTCAAGTATAAAAAAGTATAAAAAATAGTTCGCTGTTATGGTTCGCTGGGGCTTGATCTAATGCTAATGTGTGAACATTTAAACTGGTTATTTGAAGTTTAGTTACCAATTTTAATAGAACGCAATCACAATCATTTTGGGAAGCGGGACATCATTTATCGCGACAATTTTTTCGGATATATTGCACTGTTTAACATTATACTTTACATATTAAATACTAGTTTAGCGTAAAAGTGAGATGATGTTGTAACTCTGAAATATAATGCATTTAACATGTGTCCTGTCATATCTCTTTTTCTAAATGGGGTGTTATACCATCTCCAAGACATAACAAATAATACATTTTCTGATTTGAACTACTGTCCTTCCGCAAATAACTGGCCTAACGATCGCAGTAGTGCGCTTGGATCACATAGCCACAGAGGACCTTAAATTCATTTCTATAAGGAAATTGAATGAGAGTTGTTTGATATGTTAATATCATGTATGTATTAATGTACACTTTTTTGTCATTTATAAAAGTTTAAACGGCATCATTTAGCTATTTATTCATGTCGGAAAGTAGTTTCGCTTCTTCCGAACATTATTCAAATTCGACGGACAGCACTAAGCAATGCATGTGGAGAAATATGAAAACACTATGAGTGTATTACAGTTGACATAGGCATTAACCACATACAGTAACTGATAAAAAAAAGTACATATAGTAGGAACCCACGTATTGTGTATGTTATATATGATTTTGTTGGAACAGAATAAAACAAGAAACAAAACAATAACTTTTACAACATGGTGTTATTTTATTAATTAACTGAGTTAATATGATACAGTTGAAAACACAACTAAAGTACAACATATAAACCTGAGGTGTTGTTTACTTTTGGAATAAGTTATTCATAAGAAATTTGAACTTATTCAATGTATCAAAGAACTATTATATGTCTCTGAGATCTGAGATATGAGGATTCGGCGAAGAAATAGAGCTATGTTCATCTTACGTTTCCTTAATGCCCATCAATAACTAAATTTGTCTCATGAAATGAGACAGGTGCAATTGATATAATTCACTTTTATTTTCCAAATATCATTGCAATTATATGTAGGGACAAAATCAAGTTATATCACGTTGATTTCATATATAATTCGGCTGGTTTCATAAAACAACCATATTTCCTTTGTCATCATATATGTCCTTGTTACGATATATGTTATTACGATATATACTATAGCACTATGTCTTTGTTACGATATATGTTATAGCATTACATGTGTGTCCTTGTTACGATATATGTTATAACGATATATGCTATAGCACTATGTCTTTGTAACGATATATGTTACATGTATACCACTATGTCCTCGTTATGATATATGTTATAGCACTATGTCCTTGTTACGATATATGTTATAGCACTATGTCCTTGTTACGATATATGTTATAGTATTACACGTATGTCCTTGTTACGATATATGTTATAACGATATATGCTATAGCACTATGTCCTTGTAACGATATATGTTATAGCACTATGTCCTTGTAACGATATATGTTATAGTACTATGTCCCTGTTACGATATATGTTTTAGCACTATGTCCTTGATACGATATATGCTATAGCATTACGTCCCTGTTATGATATATGTTATAGCATTACATATATGTTCTTGTTACGATATATGTTATTACGATATATGCTATAGCACTATGTCCCTGTTATGATATATGCTATAGCAATATGTCCCTGTTATGATATATGCTATAGCACTATGTCCCTGTTATGATATATGCTATAGCACTTTGTCCCTGTTACGATATATGCTATAACACTTTGTCCTTGTTACGATATATGCTATAGCACTTTGTCCTTGTTACAATATATGCTATAGCACTTTGTCCTTGTTACGATATATGCTATAGCACTTTGTGCTTGTTACGATATATGCTATAGCACTTTGTCCTTGTTACGATATATGCTATAGCACTTTGTCCTTGTTACGATATATGCTATAGCACTTTGTCCCTGTTATGATATATGCTATAGCACTTTGTCCTTGTTACGATATATAGAAAGTGATGACAAGTATATGCAAATAATAATTAAAATAACTAAATATTTTCTATACACAATACTCGTTGTAACGCTGACAAATCTGATGAACATGAACCCATGTGTCCATAAATAAATCGAATAATTTTGTATTTCAACCAAACTTCATGACTGGAAGTATATTTTTGATATATCAATGCGCAGGTATATGTTGATTCGACAGCTATCATGAGGATCGCAACAACATAATGTGTAATAAGTTATGGCCTTTGCAAGTACATCACATTACATTAACATGGCATTGTAAGAGTAGTAAGACATGCCTTTTGAATAGTCCCATTTTCATAAATTAGATCATGTACATTTGATTTGTATTACACTTTACTAACTTTACATTGCATGTTATCAACTGCCAGGAAATGCACTTGACCTATGGGTTGTTCTAAATAATTTGGCCTTAGTGATCAGCATGATTCTTATGAATTGCTGTGTTGATTTCTTAAAATAATTTATTCACTGTCACAACACATGTTCACACTGATGTATCGATTACTAGCAACATATAATAATAATGGTATTACTGGATGTTTGTTTTAAAATATCATGTATCGATTACTAGCAACATATTTCAGAAATTTCACCAGACTTTAAAGCAAATGTTATTTATCTGTTTTATCTTTTTCAAATTGTATGAGCATGGGCTTTGATAAGTGTTTTTTATGAACTTAATATAATTATCTTACAATAAAACATACTTATCAATATGTGTTAAGTTATGCGGGTCTTAAGTCAGCAATTGGTCAACTAACACTTATCACTTTGGTTGAGAATGGAAGTTGAGTTCCTATATAATAATTTTAGTTACAAAGGTTCACGTATACATGAACCAGAGATAATCTATTCATCTCCCTGTTCTTGTATATACACTTGAGATCTACATCCAACAAAACCAAATATCCATTGAACTGACTGGTAAATGTATAACTAGAGACACTCTTTAAATGTCTCTGTTCTAGCACATATACTTAAGATCTGCCCCCACCAATAAAACATATCCCATGCACTGCCTGGTTAATGTATAACCAGAGAGACTCTTTTCATGTCCCTGTTCTTGCACATATAACTTAGAGCTGCCCCCACCAATACAACATATCCCATATACTGCCTGGTTAATGTAAAACCATGAGAGACTCTAGTCATGTCCCTGTTATTGCACATATACCTTAGCTCTGCCCCTACCAATACAAAATATCCCATATACTGTCTGGTTAATGTATAACCATCAGAGACTCTATTCATGTCCCTGTTCTTGCACATATACCTTAGTTTTGCCCCCACCAATACAACATATCCCATATACTGCCTGGTTAATGTATAACCATGAGAGACTCTATTCATGTCCCTGTTCTTGCACATATACCTTAGCTCTGCCCCTACCAATACAACATATCCCATATACTGCCTGGTTAATGTATAACCAGAGAGACTCTATTCGTGTCCCTGTTCTTGCACATATACTTTAGCTCTGCCCCCACCAATACAACATATCCCATACACTGCCTGGTTGATGTATAACCAGAGAGACTATTTATTTTCATGACCCTGTTCTAGCGCATATAACTTAGAGCTGCCCCCACCAATACAACATATCCCATATACTGCCTGGTTAATGTATAACCATGAGAGACTCTATTCATGTCCCTGTTATTGCACATATACCTTAGCTCTGCCCCTACCAACACATAATATCCCATATACTGCTTGGTTAATGTATAACCAGAGAGACTCTATCCATGTCTCTGTACTTGCACATATACCTCAGATCTACAATAGATACTACCAATATAAATTAGTTCATTTACTGCCTGGTTAATGTATAACAAGAGAGATTATTTTAATGTCTCTGTTCAAGCACATATAACTTAGAGCTGTCCCACCAATAAAACATATGTACTGCCTGGTAAATGTATATCCAAGAGAGACTATTTTCATGTCTCTGTTTTTGCACATATAACTTGGAGCTGCCCCATCCACTACAACATATTCCATATACTGCCTGGTTAATGGATAACCAGAGAGGCTG
Organism: Panopea generosa; assembly: GCA_029582155.1. Lineage (NCBI taxonomy): Eukaryota > Metazoa > Mollusca > Bivalvia > Adapedonta > Hiatellidae > Panopea > Panopea generosa. The sequence goes on from CM055899.1 coordinate 43,486,837, forward strand.
TATTCATGTCTTTGTTCTTACAAATATATATCAGATCTGCATCCACCAATACAACTTATCTCATTTACTGCCTGGTTAATGTATAACTAAGAGAGACACTATTAATGTATGTTCTTGTACATATATCTCAGATATTCATCAAACATTTCTCATGTACTGCCTGGTTATTGTATAACATTGTATAGTATTTTTCATGTTTCTGTTTTTGCACAAATACCTTAGATCTACATCCACCAATACAACATCCTATTTACTACCTTGTTATTGTATAATCACATGATTTCGACTCGTGCCTATTGACATATTATGATTGTATATTTCTGTCATATTTACATTAATTGTATTATACTTGTTAGATTATTGTTGTTGTTTGGTGTTTAGCGTCGCTTTCATTAACTTTTCAGGCATATAGCGACGGTGTCTACTTGAGACAGTATTCTGAGTGCTGCCACGCTTCAGCATTATGCCCCAGAAACATGGTATGATACCTCACCTAGTCACATTATACTGATATCTGGCCGACCAGACTTAAAGTTATCCTCTAAATGCTGAGAGCCAAGCGATGAAACTTCTTGTACCATTTTTCATAGTGTTTGATATGACCAGACCGGGGATCGAACACACTACCTTCCCATGCTCTTCCACTATGCCACGCAGCGGTTTTATCATAGGATGAAATATTAAGCCTCTGTTGAAATGTGTGTTCTTGATATTTTAAAACAAACATCCAGTAATACCATTATTATATGATGCGAAGGGAATCTGTAGATCAAGGTAGATAATACATAGACACCATGTGCCTGTACAGGTTTATTGTTAGCTAGCTCCCTTTAATGATATATATCTAAGATTAACCAGCGTTGCATGACTCATGTTATATAGATCAGCCATTTTGAAATAACAAATACTTCACTCTTGATGTTTGCCATATGCCAATATATAATAACATAGTTGTGTGCATAATTATTCTGTATTACGACTAAGCATTTACTTTTTAATTATCAGTTTATTTGAAAGTATTTTAGGATAAACATTTACTCTGTATGAAAGTATTTAGTTAAAATAATTCGCTGTAACTTTCCTCAGAGATAAATCTAATACGGAAGTTTAAAATTGATTTATACTGACAATTTGAAGTCAATCTTTGGATTTTAATGGAACGTAATTTGTTTAGAAATGGGGGACTTAATTGATAGTGATGTTTTCGAAAATTACAGTCAACTTGCTTTTTCGGGGCTTTGCCCTATAGGCCGTGAGCTAAACAAAAAATTGGTACCATTTTTCTGGCAAATTCCCCCTATGATTTTTTGAAAGATATATATCTCGACACCAAAAAAAATCTGGGGGGACATATCTCGGGCACAGCTTAAGGTCTGAAAATGAGCAATTCCAAAATGGCTTCCAAAATGGCCGCCAATTTCTTAAAAAATGTCATTATTTATAATATACATCTGATTTTCAAATTAACTGCATAAATGTATGTGTTTTAAGCTACTTATCACATTAATGTATGAAAATTGTAATGTTCTTCATTAAAACACACTCTGTTGAAAAATAAATGAATTTTTGTTATTAAAAACCTAAAACATCAACACTAAGAACACATTTTTGCATTAAAATTGTATAAATTTTATGTTTTTTATATGTTAGATGGTATATGTCCTAATAATTTAATCAGATATGATATAAGGTTTAAAGGGAATAATAGATTTTATCAAAATTAGGTGTTAAACTCTTTTTTTTGTGAATTACAGCAAAATCAAAGTGGGTGGGGTAAATCGCACATTATTTACACAATTTGAAAATTAGTCATAATTTATATACATATATTGGTTAATCATGTTTAACATTTATTTCTAACGAAATTAATTCATGAACACTAAAAATTAATGAAAATACAAACTTGAAATATTTATACATTAGTATTAAACAAGAAGCCCATGCAAGTCGATCACCTGAGTAAAGGATTGACCTCTGTGGAGGCCCTAAATTTGACAAAAGGGGTCCAGATTGATCAAATTTTATACAGGGTTACCAGAAAATACTAGATGTAAAATATTCAAACTACATACATTGTGCTTATTAACACTTTGTAAAAGTTAACCTCTGTGGAAGCCCTTAATTTTTACCCCAGTAACCCGGTTTGAACAATCTTGATAAAGGACTGTCAACCAATTGACATACAACATATAACTTGTGGGGTATATATTCCACAAAAATACTTTTGTCATTCTAATATGAACAAATTCCGAATACTTATGTCTACAAGAAATGAGAAATTATTGCAATCAGTTGCATGTTACATTTATTACGCATTCGAGAAACGTAAAGAATTGATGATGATATAAAAAAAAACCTGAAGATACAATATTCTATTATCTATATGCCACATCCAGGATACTGCTTATTACAATGCTCTTAAAATGATTTATTGTTGACATCTTTTTTACATCGTGTACAATTTCATAATTAACATGTTTGTATTATGTGTTGTGGACTGGAGGCCTTATATCACAATAAACTTTGTTGTTGTTGTTGTAACTTGCAGAAGATTGAAAAAAGCTATATTTACCTATAGCATTCTCATATTTACTATAGAAATGTTTTAATACAAGGCCTCAGTAGATCCCAGTCCATTTATTAGAATAAAGAAAACTCTATCATAGGGATATTCTATAGGAAATATGAAAACATTTGACCTACATTCTTGAGTTGAAGCTTTTTGAAAATTCACATTTTCATTTTTTTCTAATCGAAGTGGTAGTCTAGTGATAGAGCTTCTGCCTCGCATGTGGTAGATCATGGGATCGAATTCCGGTCGAGTCACTCCAAAGATTTAAAATGGTACTAGAATCTTCCTTACTTAGTGCTCATCACTTAGAGAATAAGACTGGTTGACCTGTTGTCAGTGTAATGTGACCGAGTAGGTATCATGCCATATGTCTGTAACATGATATTTCAGTGTGACAACGCTAAGAATATTGTTTGATTCAAGTAGACACCATCTCGATATGACTGAAACAATTTTGAAAGGGACACTTAACACCATACAACATTAATCCCTTCTCTTCTACCCCTGCTGGTCCCTTATTGATATTTATTCCTCTTTAAAGGACCCAGTCCGAACTATACGACTTAACAATGCTCAAGATCTGAAGATGATACTTTTGAAAATCCACAATTCCATCCCTTTTTAGACCCCTGCTTAAACTTTATGGAGATCATAAGATCACTGTTAAAGGACCCAGTTCCAACTGTTATTACTAAACAATAGAGTTCTCAAGATGAATAAGATATAATTCCAAAAATAGATAAAAAAAACAAACCATTCAGCTCCATGGGTATCTAACTTACATGTCAAAATATCAACACTTTCGTTGGTTATATTTTGCTGAATGCAAGCCAATCCCAGGTCTGTATTTAATTGATTATACTATTTAAAGAAATACACTTTTTATAGCAGGGTGAAGATATATGCACTTAATCCCTTAACTACAGTATGTATATTCTAATAAAACCAAACGTCCATAGCAGGATAAAGGTTAAAGGACACAGTCGTCCCAATTGTTATGATTAAACAATGATCCAGCTCTTAAGATGATCAAAATATTTCCCTTTTCTGGCCCCCCAAAGAGCCCTAACCCTTTCATTTGAACAAACTTGAAACCCCTATTCATAGGGAAATCTATACTGAATAAAAACGAATTTGGCTGGTCGGTTATTGAAACTTTATTAAATTAAGATTTCTCGTGGCCAGGACCTACTATGGTCATGACATAAATAAACTTTGGAGATACTTATTGCAAAAATCAAAGCCAGGTATTGCACTTTCCAAGAAGAATTTTGTTGAAATTTTGAATAAGAAAACAACTGATAAGCCTCTGGGACGGGTCCAGCCTTGGCACCAGGGTCTTGATTTGAACAAACTTCGCGTAAGAATGCTTCCCTTAAAATTTGGTGAAAACCTATCGATCAATATCTGAGGAGTGATTTATAGAAATTGTTGACATACATTCGAGCTAACAGGTATTTAAGTGATCTTAAGCAATATAAAAGCACCTTTTAAGTGATTAGAAACAGTCGCATTTTTTTTTCATCTGTTTTCCAACTGTCAAACAAAAAAATTATCCTACCTAAACCATAGGCATTTAAATACCCATTCGGACATGCGGACAGACAGACAGATGTATGTATGGACGAAAAGCTATCTTACTAGCTTATTTAAGACTTATCCATGTTGATTTTGAAGCACAGATCATTCAAAAGGATGACAATTTAGACCAAGAAATATACTTGAGAATAAATGGTTGAGCTCTTTTATCAACAGCTACAGCAATATCTACTGCCATTGTAATGATGCTTAAAGTGATAAGGAAATGGAAGAGAATGCTTTATTTATGCTTTAACATATCAAGAATACAATCTTTTGAAAGAAAATCCATATGATAAGTTTTACGACATATTGCGAAGGAAACACCTAAATACATTCGGAAGCGTCCAGAAAACAAATCAAAATATTTTGTAAAGAATGCATTCTCGAGGTTGATAACCAGTTATTTAAATACATGGTTTTGGTAGCGTCTAGCTGACATTTGGTTGTGAAGGAAGTACTTCAAAATCCACCTGGACCATTAACCTTGGTATTGGCTAACTGTCATGGTATTCTTAAGAAAACAAATAAATCTGCACTTGCAAGGAACATGTCCAACATAGATCAGTAAGTGTTAGTGATGCTATGATGATTGTCAACAAAATAAGTGTTGAGAACCTAATGTTTGGAGATCTGTCCAAAAACACATTTGATACTGCAATGCAAGAATAGCTTTAGAGCTATTGTGGTATTTGATGTAAACTATAATGCAGAGATGAATAATAGAAGCTCGGGTAGTGGATTGTGGATCTGTAATATCAATAGAGGACAACCAATTCAGCAATAGAGATGCCTCTAAGGTTTCCCAGAAGGCAAGACAGCATTAACCAATTTTCTTGTTGATGTTGGAAGGTCCCGTACTACTTTGCCGTTCTAGGTGACAAAGAGATGTTTGCATGATGTTTACATCATAATACAAATGTTATAAACTAACGCATGATACTGTTTGTCATGTGGAAGAGCCGGCATCTTCAAACTGAAACTCGCACGCTGCTAAATGCTGCTACATGCCAGTCAACACTTTAACTCTATTGCCATTGAATCAGAAGATGTGTTTATGCTATGTCTGGCACTTTACAGGGAGATCGAGCATATATTTATCAGATGTAGGACCAAGAATAGACAGCATACAGAGACATATGGAAACTCTCTTAGTGATAATGGAAGTTTTTCAAGCATTTACCAGATGTGAACCAGTGTGTGCTTTCAATGGTAATGGAAAGGTGTCTGCAATTAGATTTGTTATGAAGTCCAGTGTATTTCAATCAGCTATGTTTAAGTTAGGTGAAGAATGGATTGTACTACTTTGCGAGCTGATTGCATCTCTCCAAGACTTCAAATGTAGGATATATCTGCAAAGGCTACTGATACTAAAGTGAATAGCTTGTGCAACAAGATGTTTCGGGTTTGAATCAGGAAAACTTCCACCCTGTGAAGGCACATTATATCTCCACTCATTGCGAGAAAATTATCAGACATCTGGCGTAGAAGCCTAATATACTTTACTGAAATTCAAGTCCAAAAGATCACGGATGGTTCATGGAAGATGGTTAGTTGGAAGCTTAATGCATGAAGTGATATTCTGCTACACAGGTTGTTATAGAATTCATGTCTCCTGCAAGTACGCTAGATAATGTAAATTACCAACATGCCATTGTCTGTTAAATGCACTAAAATGCTCATCCGTCTGCAAAAATCGAGTAAGAGTTTTGATACGGAACATAGGGAAAGCTCTGATGGAGAGAATTGCAGTAATGGTGACATGTACGCTATCCAACTACTTCTTGTAACAACGGAAATGTACAGAATGGATTAAATACACATAGTGTTTTATTACAGTATAAGATTATGTTACTTTAAAGTTCACAATTGCCTGAAACAGAAGTTTATTTTGTGTAAAATATTCCTAAAAAAACATTCCATATTTTGCGAGTGTACCTATATGTATCGTCATTCTTATTCTGTTATATGGAAGGCATTAGCAAGCTTGTATGATTTAAATTACAGTTCATATGATCAATTTAAACTTGATAATTATATTTTAAAAAAGTGAATAAATACTACTTGTAAATGTTACGTTTCACATTTTTGTAACGTATTTTATGTTATATAAAGTTATAAAAATTTGTTTGTATTGTACTAACATGTTTCCACAGAACATTTATAAAAGCATCAGGAGGAGACGATATCATTTGAGTGTTAATATGAATCAAAGCCTGCAGGAATTTGATCTGATCCAATTTAAACTTGATCATTATATTTAAAAAAAAATGAATCAATACTACCTGTAAATATTACATTTCACATTTTTGTAACGTATTTTATGTTATATAAAGTTATAAAATTGTGTTTGTATTATACTAACATGTGTCCATGGAACATTTATAAAAGCATCAGGACGAGATGAAACCATATTCAATTTGGTGTTAATTTGAATCCAAGCCTGCAGGGATTTGATCTGATCCAATTTGAGCTTGATAATTAAACTTTAAAGAAGTGAATGAATACTACTTGTAAACGTTACATTTCACATTTTTGTAACGTATTTTATGTTATATAAAGTTATAAAAATGAGTTTGTATTGTACTTACATGTGTCCACAGAACATTATATAAAAGCATTAGGACGAGAAGAAACCATATAGGTGTTAATAAGAATCAAAGCCTGCAGGAATTTGATCTGATATTTTAAGATGATTTTTGGAACGATTATAACTGTTTTTATCAGATGACTGTAACGTAAATATTGTTTAGAAGAAATTACTACTAATTATAAATTACATATTTTAAACTTATCTGATACAGTTGTGTTTTATTATGTATTTTTGTTTATGTTAAATGAATATTTTATAAACAAATCTAGGAAAGGATTTCAATAGAAATATCGGAAATCAATATTACTTCTAAAAAGTAACGTCAAATGTAATTGTAACGTAAAAATACAACATGATTACAAAACAATTGCTTAATGTGGTATTTTATATCAGAAGAACATTTCTGCTCTTGTTTAAACAACATTGGATAAAACATATAACAATTATTCACTGCACGAATGCAACTGTTTTGTATACCAAAAAAATAAGAAATTATTTGTAATGATTTTAATGAAATTACAGTTACCATAGAAACTCACTAAAATCAGACACTAAGCTGTGCCTCAGATGTGGCCCCCTGACTTTTTCATATACCAAAGACATGTATCTATTCAAAAAATAGTATAGCAATTTGCCAGTCTGATTGGTACCAATTTGTTAAATTTAGGGTCTTAGCTCACGGCCTACTATAGTGTAATACACTTTACACATTCAATTGCGTTTATGATAAACTTGTTGTCTCTGAAGCTAACAAAGCATAAAATATTTATAAATTTAATAATTAACCAACATTTTGACATACAAGGTAATAATCATGAGCTTGCTATCGATTCATGTATACATACAGTAGAACTTCGTTTGCTCGAACATGAATGGCTGCAACTTCTCATTTAGCTCGAACCACTTATCTGATCACAGCTGAATTCCTGTTTCGATGTATATACATTTACAGGTATGGTATGAGGTTGAAAAACATTTGAATCGAACAAACCTTAACTTGAACTAATTTGTCCAGTCCTTTCTGTTTCGAGATATCGATGTTCTACTGTATAAATATATATATATTTATATTTATATATTGACAAGTCAAATATAGGTATGTGATTATCAAGAATTATAGATAAATATTTTTTAAACAAAGATGTCATGGATTAATTCTTATTTGTATGGGCACTTGAAGTATACTATTTCTAAAATAAATGTATAACCATGTTGACTCACATTAATATCCCGTTGTTAAATATACACGTCAGGTATATATTCTGCAAACCTAAACGATTCTTTTACGACAACATCATTTATCTTTATCATTTGCATATGAGATAGTATAAAATGGATATTTTAAAACAAAGGAAGCGGCAGTACATATGGAATATGATTGTTACGCATAATATATTAATTTCTGCCGTTTATCACAATAATGTACGAATTGAGCAAAAGACACTTTATCGGCATATACCTAGCACTGGTTCTACCCACGAAGATTTCGAGCGTGATTTACTTAAGTTGTAAGAACTTGTTTCACAATCGAAGTGAAATAAATTAGTAACTAATGTACGAACTATCAGAATGTATAGTTATTATTGTTTCGTTCTACCGATCGGGATATTATTGCGTGCTTTACACTACAATAAAAGCACAGAATCCTAGCATTAACTTTATTGTTAGCCATTGCTATTTCGTTTCATGATATATTTGCAAGCCTTAACAACGAATAAGGGTTATATTTACTTAAAATAACTATACGGCGACATACTGGCATTTCAATATACATATTTCATCTACCAGTACCTTATCTACAGACACTTTATGCAATAAGTTACGTTTTGCATCTTGTTAAAATGGAAACATGTGCCTATATCAGGTCGTTTAGTCATTGTCTTAAACAAATCACTCATTAAATCTTTTATTCGAAGTCTATTGTAAATCTCACTATATTTAGATGCGGGAAATCTATTTTAGTTTAACCTTAGTGTGTAAGCCAAGTTAGGAAGTCTCTTCTAACTAAATATTTAGGTATGTTTTAATGCATGTTTTAAACTGTTTTATCACCTCAATTGAAAAACAAGGCCTATGTAATTTGGTTTTGAAATATTTTCAATTCATAGTAGCTGTCATTTCTTACTGCAGATGAGTAGAGTGTTGGTATAGCATATACTGCAATAAGACATCACGGGTGTTAAAAAGTGGCTTTTATAGGATTTCAACATATGCATGTATTTATGAGCATTTGTGGACTTTTTTTTCTTCAAAAAAGCTCAGGGTGTCACTGCACCCTCTTTTTAAAAAAACACGCGGTCAGACTAACAGTTATTGTGCATTTTTATGTGGGTTTTCATTCCTGATATGAAAAAAAAAACAAAACAAAATAATTCTATGTGGAATTCTTTTCTTATCATGGAAATCCTAGAGCTTATTTTATATAGAACAAAGAACAAAATCCAACTGTGTAGTGAAACCTTTAGGCATGCTATATATTGAAAACAATAATACATCCAGAGATACATTGAATTAAAGATATGATTGCATATACAATGATATTTCCCTGGACTTTTGAAGCATACAAACACATGTTTCTTCTTCCTTTTTCAGTCAGTCTACATTGTAGTGGCCAAGTTATTTTCGTATTAACAACATGGATAATTATATGTTTGAGCGAGAGCAATAAACAAGTTTTAACAATATCAATACATGTATTCCATATTTCCATATATACACTCTCTCGATCATACTCTTTCACTCATGTTTTAGCTGTCAATCTTACATGTATGTTTTAAGCATTTAGTTTGAATAATGGACCTCACAATAGAAGGAAGAAAAAGCTCTGTGTGCACGGTTACATATGATACAGAAATAATGATAAGAATAAAATGTTACATAATTGATGGTGTTATTGTCAGGGTCTATTTACTTGTTTCATTTGCTTTAATAGTACAATTCTAACTTATTAATTGTGTTTATTTTAACTTTTTAAACATTTTACCAGAGTCTGGATGAAAGGAAGGTTTAAGTATGTTGAGAAGTGCAGTAATAGATAAATAAATGCAGAAATTGATATACCAACACATATTGATAAAAATAAAATGTACACATTTTGACTGTATGACCACGAATACGCAAAAAGGATACCATTCAACATTCTGTTTTGGCCCTTTCCAAAATATAAGAAAAAATATTACTTTTAATCTACACAAAGCTTACCTATTGTGTATTTACATAAGGTGGATACGTAATTTTCAAAATAATGAACATCTATTACAATTGCCGCATTTATCTTTAAAGAAAATGTTGAAATCCAGTTTACTCATGTTGTTTCATTAGGGGTAAAAAGACCCGAATTGGGAGATATAAGGGACTGGGAGAGACTTAAATGCATTATTTACATTTTTTGTTACAAATGTATTGAAGTATAATAATCATGTTAAACCATTTACTGGAGTTATATCCATTTCTTTAATAAAATTATCTAAACAAAATTAAGGATTTGCATACACATTGTGGATACGTTCATGTTATATCATTTAGATCTGTACAGTTGCAGTTTTCAGAGAGTCTCAGGTCAAATATGGTCAATTTATTCAACGTGGGACTTATATGGATCCAATGTTTTCGATTCCACAGTGTCCGCATATAGCCCATATGGGTCATATAAACCCTTGCTTGCTGGGATTTAGTTAAAATTAATAAAATATTCCATTAAGATAAAGATGCATTGTCTGTTATTTATTGTTTGTTGTTGGATTTTATATTAAGTTTCTCACTTTAGTTGTTACAATTTGGTTAAAGTGTAAGTTAACTCACCTAGTGACAGTACAGCGAATACATGTTCTTAGAGCTGTTGGCATTTAAATGATTGTACATATCCGTGGACGTATTGCAAAAATAAATATTTTGTTACAATTCATATTTGTCACGTGCACGACTCTGTGAAATGGCACCTTTAATCCGGGTTTGATCCAAATAAAAAACATCTAATCATCCATTATAATTATTACTTTAGAAATTTGTGATTATTTGTAACGAGTTTATTTATACATTAGACATCTAAACATGTTTACTTTGATATAATTATAGAAATATTCTAGTAATACCATATAACGTTGTTTAGATAGCTATAATAAGTTTTCGTGAAGTTTTGCAAGAAAGATGGTTGTTATTTTACGCATTTTCACAACAAATAAAATCACAAAAGCAAGGTGTGTGTTTCCGTTATGAAAACTAAAGAGAGTGATAGTCGTCGAATCTACGTGTGAACCTATTACAATGAAAGAAAATACATTAAATACAAGTGTAAAATGCAGGAAGAACGATGGGGTTGACCACATTGCTTTTTCACAACCCTTCATTTTTGACAATTATGTTCATTAGTTCTTGCAGTGTATCAGTACGCATATTCAAAATACTGTATCTTCATCCAACAGCATCAAGTGTCAACCTCATTTGTCACAACTAATGACAATGTTCCACTCTTCTCATCTGTAGAAAAAAAAACATGATCATTTTAAATATGTTCACTAATGAAATGCCTAACCACTATACACAGCTCGAATTTGTTAAGCACAATAATTGTGCTACCGGTATGTAAGGGGTGTAATTGGTAAGTGAGACCTATTACTAAGAATATACGTATAAGTGTATACTTACACAAACATATTTAGAGGGAAACTGACAATGTTGAAGCACGAAATTTCACATCTCTGAAGATGCTAATATAGTCAACTAGTCTACAGATTAATGCTTTCGAAACCTACAAACCTTTAGTACAAACCATGCATGCAAATTGACTATGTTCACTTAAACCACTGTTGAGATACATCGCTGAATAACCTTAAGTGAAACACGTCAATGTTGAATTCTAATTTACTCAATGTTCACACAGCTAACAGTTATTCACACTAATAAGCATACACACATTTATAAGTTTATAAACAGAATTTCACAATAAATAATGTATGTTCATTCACACTTATTAGCATACAAACATATGTGAATATTAGTTTATAAATAGAATTTCATAATAAATAATGTATGTTCATTCACACTTATTAGCATACAAACATATGTGAATATTAGTTTATAAAGAGAATTTCATAATAAATAATGTATGTTCATTCACACTTATTAGCATACAAACATATGTGAATATTAGTTTATAAAGAGAATTTCATAATAAATAATGTATGTTCATTCACACTTATTAGCAAACAAACATATTTGGATATTAGTTTATAAAGAGAATTTCATAATAAATGATGTAAGGCCATTCACACTTATTAGCATACAAACATATGTGGATATTAGTTTATAAACAGAATTTCATAATAAATAATGTAAGGCCATTCACACTTATTAGCATACAAACATATGTGGATATTAGTTTATAAAGATAATTTCATAATAAATAATGTATGATCATTCACACTTATTAGCATACAAACATATGTGAATATTAGTTTATAAATAGAATTTCATAATAAATAATGTATGATCATTCACACTTATTAACATACAAACATATTTGAATATTAGTTTATAAAGGAACTTCATAATAAATAATATATGATCGTATGGGGTTTTTTTAACTAATGTCACCAACTTCGGAATGAGAATGTATCTAAAAATATATATTTGTTTCGAATATGTTTCTACCAAACCGATTAAAACTGATGAAAACAATATAATTATTAATCAAATATATAACCACGATTATAATAAAAGTATGTGGTTTAAACATATTTTATAGCTTAATTCACATAATAAGCAAACGGATTGGGCCACACGCTCTAGCAACATTTGTTAAGGTTCTCTTTCAATATACAAAATCAAATTATAATCAAAATGGCAGTCATAGCATTAATTAGGATATAAACCAGTAATGACAGGAAATGAATAGATAAGAAAGAAAAAATAATAAAAGTGGGAAAGAAGACAAGAAAGACAGAAAATCATAACATGTTTTTAATGATGTCCTAATATCGTTCTGATGATCTGGATTTGAATAAGAAAAATACCATTTAGGATATCAATGACCAAGACTAAGTCAAAACATAATTGCATGATTGTGTTGTATAAACGTTTAAGGTAGTTTGCAGCATTCCTACCTGATATTTTGACATCTGGCGTATGTTATCAATACTCTCAACACTTTACTATGAAGTATCAGCTTACGTTTTATCTTTGTTATTTTGTATAAAGTTCCGCAGTTTTCTCTTTAACAGTGCTTATTAGCGCTACATATTTTTTCGGACGAATTTCGCTGTTTTCCTCTTACAAAATGGCCAATATTAATTGAAAATTGTTATCAATCACAGTTTGTTTTATTTCTTGTGATAAAGTTATAACTTTTACACAATAAATTAATACTTTCATAAAAATCGTCCAAAAAATACTTACCGCTACAGGTGGCTGAATAAAAAAACTTCTTTTTTATCGGGATTAAATTTCATTAACCCCTGTTTAGTGGAATGTCATCAACATTTAGTAGAGTTAGACAATTGCTATAGATTTTATAACATGGAAATAATTTTATTTAACTTCCCAATATTTAAATTTATGTTCATGCAATATCAGAAATAAAAGCACATGTTAACGTGCAGATTTGTTGATATAACCTCCTCAAAAACACATGTTAACGTGCAGATTTGTTGATATTACCTCCTCAAAAACACATGTTAACGTGCAGATTTGTTGGTATTACCTCCTCAAAAACATACCTTGAATGATGGCGAAATAATGTAGATTTGACAAGTAAATTGATCACATATAATTAATAGGCAAAACTGTTTCCCATTGATTTTGTGTTGATCTATTTACATCTGTGTAATAGTGAGCTTTCCATCCAGTTTTTTTTAAACATTGCTTTCTCTAAATCAATGTTAGTTTCTGTTATCAACATTTTTACCTCAATAATAAGAATATGTTAAATATCATATCCAATATATACCGTATATACGTAGGTTGTCGAGAAACAACGTGGCATGTTCTATATTACGGGAAGTAATAAATTAACTTTTATAAGATTTTCACATCCATTTTATAAAATTTCATATTTGTGCAAAAATTTTACAAAGGTTTAAATATACAAATACAACAACAATATTTGTAATGAATACGAGATGAGTTTATAATTAGTAGTTTTCGGTTATCATTCAATTGGTATATTTTGATTTGGAAATCGAGGTAGATTGAAAACTTTCTCCTGTTAATAACAATTCCATCATGAAAATGTTTGCTAATTTCAGAAACTTTATCTGAATATGTATATTTACAATTTCATATAACTGTTCAATTGCGGTATCATTAACATAGGTGTACATATATATTGAAACAATAAGAATGTTGGGCAAGGTTAATAGTTGAATTGTTCATTGATGTAATTAAATGTTTTACGTCTCTAAAATAGGTACCCAGCTAGTGTGTACACATTTTAATCCAAACATGAAGCTTTGAATGAGCATGTGTTTTAGTTAATGACATCAACTTGAAACACGCGACTATCGATGCGTATCGCAACATGGGGTAATTTCGGATAGATATGTCAACATTAGTTTGTGTTGCGAGTTTTCGTTACAATGCTGTGTAAACAGCACAGGCTTAGATAGGCGTGTCAAAACCATCATGATGACAGGTGTGAATACGTTGATATCGCAAATTCACTTGATTAAAATACAAATTATAAGTAGATATATATCTATTAGAAAACTGAAATATTGTTTTAATAAGCGTAGTTTTAATATACTTCCTGAAAAGAGCTGATAAAAATATGTCACACTGGTGTGAAATATGGCGTCTACTCTAGAAATCAACATATTCGTCAAAGAAAATGGTTCAACTCTAGCACCATCTCACTGGAGAATATTTATTGCACATCAGTTAACACATTGCCTCGGTAAAAGACAGGCATATTTTATGCAATGAGATAGATCGAAGGTTAAACGCATTAACCGTATTTAAATTTAATAATAAATTAATGCACTTAATTTCCTAATTAAAGTTAATTTGTATTGATAAATAGTAAATAAAAACACACGAGAAAAAAAACATTTTATAAATTTATATAATAGATTATGAAATATAGGTCTAAGATTCCTCAATTCACCATATGTATTTGTCCGTTACGGCCAGCACGTGTTCAACAAAAAAGCGCTGGCAGCTAAAGTGTAGACAATAGTCGGAACGTTCTATTATTAATAAAGTAGTGTAACTGTGACAGTCGAGCCAATAAAACAATTTAATTAAAGTCATCGGATATCATTTTGATTTTCAAAACATATTTAAGCTAATATGAAAATATATAATTATAAAACCTAAAATACGCGATCCTTTAATAAGTTCACATATATTGTAAACAAATAGACATATATGTCTATAAACTACAGATTCCCGTGGTATTCGAAATGAACGCTACCTAATGTCAATCTGGTTTTATACGGATCAACAGATGAAAAAGTTCATACCTATCGAATGGATAAACAATTTGACAAACATTTAAATACATAATATTAAAATCTGATCAATAAATATCTACATACGACGTAAGTCTAACCATTTAAGTATATATTTATTACACTAAGTTGCTTCATGAAAGAAGATCAAGTTATTAATAATAATTTGTGTTGTAATTATCTTCTACTACTACTACACTATTATTAATACTACTACATGTACTACAACAACAACTAATACTGTTACTAATACTGGTGCTGCTGTTACTACTACTTCTACTCATACTACTACTAATACTACTATTAATACTGCTGCTAATACTATTATTACTACTACTGCCAATGCTCTGATTCTGAAACTACTACTACTACTACTACTACTACTACTACTATAACTACTACTTAACTACTACTACTACTACTACTACTACTAATACTGTTGCAAATAATGTTGCTGCTATCAATACTGCTACAATTACTACTACTACTACTACTACTACAACAACAACTACTACTACTACTACTACTACTACTACTACTACTACTACTACTACTACTACTACTGATGCTGATGCTGCTTCTGATGCTACCACTTCTACTTCTACTAAGAATAATGTTGTTGCTGCCATCAATACAATTAATACTACTACTACTAATACTACTACTGTCACTACTACAATTAGTGATATTGATACGTCTGCTGCTGCTTCTGATACTTGTACTACTACTACAACTACCACTACCAATACTACTACTAGTACTACTTCTATTACTACTACTACTACTACTACCACTATTACTACTAGTGCTTCTACCACTTCTACTTCTACTACTACTACTTCTACTTCTGCTACTACTACTACTACATCAATCATAATCATCATCAATCGTTATTGTATGCAGCAACAACAGAATAATCGGTTTTATCAATATCAGTAGCAACAGATGTTACAGCACTATAATTATCACAGTCAACTGTATCAACAGAATCATCATATAGTCAAATCACTAACAACACAACTGTCATTATAAATATCATCTTAAAATCATTATATTATAACCACCACTTCGGGCTAAGACGGAAGCACGTTTGACTATCAATCCAATGACCATGTGTTCGAATCCTCTTCTGGCCACACTCTGTATATCTATAGACGAATCCCATTGAGACGCAATGTCGTATAACAATTAACATGGGAAAAGTGGCCGGGCAGGTACTCGAACGCACGGGCCCTGACTTGAAGGTATAACCGACTAAGCTTAGCGGGACCGTCTAGATGGTACTGTAATCATCATAATACATACTCAATGCTGATTGGCTGCAATGTATTTAACGAAATATAGGCCATTTTTTACTCTGATACGTTTAAAAGGTTTCCAGATAAATGATTTTTTTTCTTTCTTATGTATAAAAATACACTTAATATAGGAGATACCCACACAAAATCGGTATTTGTCATTATATTGTATATAGGCGGAAACCTCTTAATAGTGACAGTGTTGTTGTGAAACTTATTTCATGCATTTGAAAAAACAACGGGGATCTGATTTCTTTTTTTTTAACAGAAATTGGTGTACACTAGTATTTTATGTTTCTGTTTTGGAAACCTTAAAGTTGTCCTCACAGGTCATGGATATGACATCACGGCGTAAACTGAATAAACAATTTAAAAACACCACCCTGTCGTTTCAACCACATATCATAAGAATATAGGTTTCACTTTCATGCAGAGAGATTTGGTAAAAACGTTTTTAAATTGAAAAAGGAAGAAATATACTATTAAATACTATATAAAATAACTACGACCGAAAAAAATGATCACCTATAACCTTATTAAAGCTCTTTTTATATAAAAAAGAAAAATCACAATATCTGTTTAAAATGATTTGCTTTGATAAATATATATTTTTTTAAATTGAACAGCCCCTTCAATAGATACACTATCTGAATGTAGGACAAAAGCCCGTATTATATTGTATAGAGAGAACTTTATTTCCACTCAGTTAGTGATTCATATCTACAGGATGGAATGCTCTTGTGGACCGAAACAAGACATTGTATACAAGGAACTCAAAATATATTGTTCAGCAATCTTCGATAACATAACCGTACTAAATCTAGTAATTAACAGAATACATAGTCTCATTTTGGAAAAGTCATAATCAGGAATTAATGATTTAATCACTCACTCACTCACTCACCCAACCCACTCACTCACTCACTCACTCACTCACTCACTCACTCACTCACTCACTCACTCACTCACTCACTCGTTTATTCATTGATGCATGTATGCATTTATTATAAACATATATTTAAACTCAAACGACTTAATTTCTAGTTGTCGTTCTAAAAATAGTAGTATCACATGTACATAATATACAATTTACCGCTAACGAAATCGATATTTTAAAATATCTATTATCAATTTCTTTTCGGACAAAATGGTTTCAAGCATACTTATTCATAAATCAAAATAATGTAGATTATTTTAAACAGTACATGTACGTTTTGCAGTCATTAAAATATTGCTTATGTTTCTTATTTTGCTACAACACGTGTCAAATATGCATTGTGTAGTTCATAAAGGAAGATCAACACGACGCCGCTGCAATAAAGGGAGTTTGAGGGCGGTTGGGGGTGAGGGGGGAGGGGTGGTGTGTGTGAGGGTGTGGGGGGGGGGTAGTCAGAACCCGTCTTGCAGTCTATAATAAACCTGGATAGTCGACTGCTAGACTAAATTTACAGGGACAACAACACTGTCACTAATTCGAGTTTCCGCCTATAAACAATATATGACAAATACCGATTTTGTGTGGGCATCTCCTATATTAAGTGTATTTTTATACATAAGAAAAACTTGACAAAAACATTTATCTGGAAACCTTTTAAACGTATCAGAGTAAAAAATGGCTTGTATTTCGTTAAATACCTTGCAGTCAATCAGCATTGAGTATGTATTATGATGATTACAGTACCATCTAGACGGTCCCGCTAGGCTTAGTCGGTTAGACCTTAAAATCAGGGTCCGTGCGTTCGAGTACCCGCTTCCACTCTTTCCGTGTTAATTGTTATACGACATTGCGTCTCAATGGGATTCGTCTATAGATATACAGAGCGTGGCCAGAAGAGGATTCGAACACATGGCCATTGGATTGATAGACAAACGTGCTTCCGTCTTAGCCCGAAGTGGTGGTTATAATATAATGATATTAAGATGATATTTATAATGACAGTGTTGTTAGTGATTTGACTATATGATCATTCTGTTAATACAGTTGACTGTGATAATTATACTGCTGTTACACCTGTTGCTACTGATATTGATTAAACCGATTACTCTGTTGTTGTTGCATACAATAACGATTGATGATGAATATGATTGATGATGATTATGATAATGATAATGATGCAGATAATGGTAATGATGGTTGATGATGGAGATGATGTTGATAATAATGATAGTGATGATGTAGTAGTAGTAGTGGTAGTGGTAGTGGTAGTGGTAGTAGTAGTAGTAGTGGTAG
This sequence comes from Panopea generosa, assembly GCA_029582155.1. Taxonomy (NCBI): domain Eukaryota; kingdom Metazoa; phylum Mollusca; class Bivalvia; order Adapedonta; family Hiatellidae; genus Panopea; species Panopea generosa. Next base: position 43,505,552 of record CM055899.1, read on the forward strand.
TGGAAGTGGTAGTGGTAGTAGTAGTAGTAGTAGTAGTACAAGTATCAGAAGCAGTAGTACTAGTAGTATTAGCAGCATTAATAATAGTAGTAGTGTGAGAAGTAGTAGTAGTAACAGCAGCACCAGTATTAGTAACAGTATTAGATGTTGTTGTAGTATTAGTATTAGTAATAGTGTAGTAGTAGTAGTAGAAGATAATTACAACACAAATAATTATTAATAACTTGATCTTCTTTTATGAAGCAACTTAGTGTAATAAATATATACTTAAATGGTTAGACTTACGTCGTATGTAGATATTTATTGATCAGATTTTAATATTATGTATTTAAATGTTTGTCAAATTGTTTTTCCATTCGATAGGTATTAACTTTTTCATCTGTTGATCCGTGTAAACCAGATTGACATTAGGTAGCGTTCATTTCGAATACCACGGGAATCTGTAGTTTATAGACATCTATGTCTATTTGTTTACAATATATGTGAACTCATTAAACGATGGCGTAGTATAGGTTTTATAATTATATTTTTTTCATAATAGCTTGAATATGTTTTGAAAATCAAAGTGAAATCCGATTACTTTAATTAAATATATTTATTGGCCCGACTGTCACAGTTACACTACTTTATTAATAACAGAACGTTCCGACTATTGTCTACACTTAAGCTGCCAGCGCTTTTTTGTTGAACACGTGCTGGCCGTAACGGACAAATACATATGGTGAATTGAGGAATCTTAGACCTATATTTCATAATCTATTATATAAATTTATAAAATGTTTTTTATCTCGTGTGTTTTTATTTACTATTTATCAATACAAATTAACTTTAATTAGGAAATTAAGTGCATTAATTTATTATTAAATTTAGATACGGTTAATGCGCTGAACCTTCGATCTATCTCATTGCATAAAATATGCCTGTCTTTTACTGAGGCAATGTGTTAATTGATGTGCAATACATATTCTCCAGTGAGATGGTGCTAGAGTTGAACCATTTTCTTTGACGAATATGTTGATTTCTAGAGTAGACGCCATATTTCACACCAGCGTGACATATTTTTATCAGCTCTTTTCAGGAAGTATAGTAAAACTACGCTTATTAAAACAATATTTCAGTTTTCTAATAGATATATATTGACTTATAATTTGTATTTTAATTAAGTGAATTTGTGATATCAACGTATTCACACCTTTTATCTCGATGGTTTTGACACACCTATCTAATCCTGTGCTGTTTACACAGCATTGTAACGAAAACTTGCAACACAAACTAATGTTGACATATCTATCCGAAATTACCCCATGTTGCGATACGCATCGATAGTTGCGTGTTTGCAAGTTGATGTCATTAATTAAAACATGTTCTTTCAAAGTTTCATATTTGGTTTAAAATGTTTACACACTAGCTGGGTACCTAATTTAGAGACGTAAAACATTTAATTATATCAACGAACAGCTCAACTATTTACCTTGCCAAACATTCTTATTGTTTCAGTATATATATATGTACACGTATGTTAATGATATCGTAATTGAACAGTTATATCAGAGACATAATACACATGTGTATTATGACTCTGGTTATATGAAATTGTAAATATACATATACAGAAGTTTCTGAAATTAGCAAACATTGTCATGATGGAATTGTTATTAACAGGAGAATGTAGTTTCCAATCTACCTCGATTTCAAAATCAAAACAGACCAATTGGATGATAGCCGAAAACTACTAATCATAAACTCAGCTCGTATTCATTTCACAAAATTGTGTAATAATTAAGCGTTAATCGAAACACACATTAACATATTGATAAAGTGAAACTGATAAACGATACGCATGCGCATAACACAAACTAAACGGTAAAACGCTGCGCATGCACAGAAAAGAAACGGATAAAGGTGCGCGTGTGCATAAGCACCATAAACCGTTAGTTTCCAAACGAACGAATTAACCAACGAACTAACGAATCACAAACTTGGTCGGAACGGCATTGAAACGTAAAACTCGGTAATAAAACGGTTCCCATACTGTAACAGTTCTTTAAATGATTAGATGAATTATATACCCATATTTAACCAAAAAACTTACAGATGTTTAGATGATATTTGATTTCCGTTTTTATAATCCGTTCCATGAATTATAGAATATTCTTATCCGTTACTACCCCAGATATATAATGTATAACAGATTTTAACGCGATCATCTCGTGGAAATATAAATCGATATTGATACACAGGAGCAGCTCCATTCACTTTCTTGACCATGGTATATACATGGACATCTACTTTCAACACGGTTGTAAAATAATTGTCATTTCATTAAAGTCAGTTGTTGGCAACTGTTATAAAAATGTTTGGAAAAAGTGACAGATTTTCAATATGTCAGTCTACTGCATGGTAATGCAGCAGCACATACGTGTGACATTGTAAGGTTGTTTTTGATGCGAAATAATGATAACCTCTTACCACACCCTCCCTAATCTCATAATCTAGCTCAGGATACTAAAATCTTGGCTCAGCCGTTAGCCAGTGCCTCAAGGGTATACCTAAACCAGCCTTACCATTTCAAAAGTGGATTAACAGGTTGAAGTTATGTATTCCAAATCACCGATAAAACTTTGAAGGGATATTAAGTTCGTTATTATATAGTAATAATAAATAATTTGCTTCGTATTATTAAATATTAGGCAGTACATATTACATATAGAACTGCACTCGTAACGCTTTTAACAGAATTGTTGAAGCCTGGCTGCCCATGTACGTAACCTTTGCAACTCACTTTTAATGAGGCCCTCCCTCCCAGGGGGGATCTTTTCCTTGGAACTCTTAAAGTACTTGTCATTGTTCCCTGATCCCCAATTGTAGTTGACATTGTTCCCCACAGGTTTTTCGCCTAGATCTCTAAATTTAGCCTGTGATCCCTGGATCCCTGAAAATAATAGTCAATGTTCCCCAGATCTCTAAAAATAATTGGTGATGTTCCACAGATCTCCAAAACACCTGAGAGGGTCTCTTTATTATTGCTAGATTTAAATCAACGAAAAAGACTAGAGGGCACTTACAGTACTGTTTTAACATAAAAGTGTAATTGGATATTAACTTGACACATGACTCGCCCGACGACTGTATTTGTGCAACACACTACATTTGTAGTCTATAATTATACTTAAATATATAACTAAAAAAAATATTTCTTTGATATTCAAAAGATGATCAATGTTAAAGAAAATATACGCTTGAACTATTTTATGTCGTACTAATTTATTCATTTTCTCGGTTGTACTGCGGTCTTATTCCCGCATTCCGAAAACCTTTACTTCCACCAACTTGAGCTTGCATCGTCCGCCAACTTGATATGATCCCGCCCATACATACAAACTCCGACTCCTACTTCAATATTATATAACTGTAAATTAGACATTGACTGACAAGAATTCCTGAATTATTTGGTTACATCAGCACAGTTAAAGCAGTTTTAATTTTATCTAATTGATATTATTTTACATTTTAATGATTTAACCCGGATTAATAATTCTCATATTCTAGCCGATGTATGATTTTATTCCATATGTGTAGGGGCAGTCCCTGAGTGATTCAATTATTGGGAATGGTGCTGCGTTCTAAAGAATTTTTATAATAAACAAATAGTTGTCATTCAATCCAATTTATACTCTTTATTAATGTTTTAATTAAGAAAAAAATATAGGTTATATCAAAATAGTTCCCCAGGTTTCGTGAGAGGGTATCTTCTGCTTTGCGGAAACTTTGATATTTAAAAAAATCAAATGTTGTATTCCAGTTAAGGTAAATAATAGTTATTATTAATCCAAGATATTTTAATAATGTTATTAAAACAAACACAAGACAATAACTAACTATCAGATGTATTTAAAAATCGAACCTCCAACGGAGTTCAAACCCAGTCCTTATAGGCAAGCCAAAACGTGGCAAGAGTGTATGTAGGGGGCAGCCTAATAATAATTTTTACTTTCGATCTTTATTGTGGAAAATTTGATATCTTAATAGTTAAATAGTATATATTTAGCTAATAATACGAGTAAAAAAAAAAAATAATAATACAGAAATAATAAATGTACTAATTTCAAAACGTGTTTCTCGCACTCTGATTGGTTTATTTAAATCAATCACATAGTTTTACAATCGTCAAGTGGTTTGCTTGATGGCAATGATAATTGTTTTGACAATATTCCTGTGCAGAGGTTGGCGCGTTACAACTGATAAATTGAATGCTTAATTAAAATATTTGCAAATTGATCATGTTGACCATTGTTACAGAAATGTTTTTTAGATATATATCCACATATCTTCAGTCTATTAGCAAATTTAATTTCGCACTTCACTGTAGTGTTACTTTCTGTTTAATTCTGATTTTACATACGGCAAACAACATTCATTACTTCTACGCCGATTATCTTTTTTAAAGATATTTCTTGTTTGTAATATGATAATATATTTTAACAGCTTAAACATAAACGAGAATGTAGATTGTACATTGCTATTAAAGGGAGTTGCCTTGCATTATACAATGTTATGATTATATCAAACGGTTCGCATGGATTTTGTCAATGCAATTTGAAAAGGAATTGTTGTTTTTTTTGTTTTTTTTTTGTTATTATCACTTACTGCTATAGCAACCATTTGTAATCATAGCAACCAATCGTAAAAAGCTTACCAGGGTTTATGTTTAATTGTTGCAACATGCGACAGCAGTCATGTGATGTTTTCCTAATATTTAACAAACCGGTAAAAAAGGACCCATGTCAGAATTAAATGTTGAAATGTGACCCGGGTCAATTTTCAACATTGAAAAATGACCCTTGGGGTAGCCTCGTTTTGCGAAAACAGTTATCCCAAGGGAAGTAACTTTTATCCAAACCTCCAACCCATGTAAGATCCTTTTAATCTTAGATACTGTAAACAATATGTATGCTTATCGAACGTTTCCTTCTTTTTGTTCTCTGTCTACACCATTCAACACGTTTGTACATACTGACTATGTATACTAGAATAATAATAGTAATACTTTAGAACATTTATTTTGGGAAAATCACTACGTAAGAGCCTTTTGGACTCAGGTCCATAACTTTTGTTTGTATTTCAAACAATCAACCTTTCAACATCTGTTTTCAAAATATATCGTTCGGGTTATATAACTCTTCATCAGTTGATTTACTTAACTGTATAATATTACTTGCTAAATATTTCATATTTAAGAATAAATACACGGAGACAGTTCCCAGAACTGAAGCATCCATACCATATCTACAAAACAAAAACAAGCAAATAAAAAAAATTATTGCAATAAACAAAAATTGAGGTCACATGAAAATAAATTGGGAAACATATGAACTATAATGACGAAAACTATACTGCATACAGCTTCTCATCTTCTCAACTGAAAATTTCTACTTGCCTTATCTTTGCTCTTTCTCTACTGTCCTTTATTTTCTTTTGATATTCACCCTTCAAATATTACTTGTAAGACATTGCATGCATGTTATGTTATCTAAAGGTATAATGTAATGTGTTAAAAAAATTATATAGCTTGTATTGATACATGGACAGTTTTTATATAACATTGTATTATGTCTTGCATGGAATAAAAGATATTCATCACAAAAAAAGAATAATAATTGTAATATTTTTAAAAACCATGTTTCGCTTTATTAGTTGATAATCTGTGGAAATGGCGGGGTTGTGTGCTCCCTTCAACTGGGTTTAAGCTCCCAGTTGGCATATATTACACCTGAACGTTCCAATGCTGTAGCCCCTGTTCAGATATTGTACTGTATTTTACTATGTGTATAATGAGTTTCGTGGCTGTTTGCTTTGAAAGCTTCTCAAGTTGGTCCTATATTTTCTTATATAAGTCTGAGTTAATTTAGTTGTTTAAATATTAATGCATTATTTATTTTCATGCAAGTTTGCAACAATTCCGATTTGTCCCCAGTCTTGGTGAAGTTTATGTCAACCAGTGACCAGTGTTACAGGAAACCCTCTCACCATTAAGAAGACAATAAGTATTGTAATAAATTCATTTCAAGTAGTGACCAATGTTACAGGAAACCCTCTCACCATTAGGAAGACAAGCAGTATTGTGATCAGTTTATGTCAACCAGTGACCAGTGTTACAGGAAACCCTCTCACCATTAGGAAGACAAGCAGTATCGTGATAAGTTTATGTCAGCCAATGACCAGTGTTACAGGAAACCCTCTCACCATTAGGAAGACAAGCAGTATTGTTATAAGTTTATGTCAACCAGTGACCAGTGTTACAGGAAACCCTGTCACCATTAGGAAGACAAGCAGTATTGTGATAAGTTTATGTCATCCAGTGACCAGTGTTACAGGAAACCCTCTCACCATTAGGAAGACAAGTAGTATTGTGATAAGTTTATGTCAACCAGTGACCAGTGTTACAGGAACACTCTCACCATTAGAAAGACAAACAGTATTGTGATAAGTTTATGTCAACCAGTGACCAGTGTTACAGGAAACCCTCTCACCATTAGGAAGGCAAGCAGTATTGTGATAAGTTTATGTCAACCAGTGACCCATGATACAGGAACCCTCTCACCATTAGGAAGACAAGCAGTATCGTGATAAGTTTATGTCAACCAGTGACCCATGATACAGGAACCCTCTCACCATTAGGAAGACAAGCAGTATCGTGATAAGTTTATGTCAACCAGTGACCCATGATACAAGAACCCTCTCTGCATTAGGAAGACAAGCAGTATCGTGATAAGTTCATGTCAACCAGTGACCATTGATACAGGAACCCTCTCACCATTAGGAAGACAAGCAGTATCGTGATACGTTTAGGTCAACCAGTGACCAGTGTTACAGGAAACCCTCTCACCATTAGGAAGACAAGCAGTATCGTGATAAGTTTATGTCAACCAGTGACCAGTGTTACAGGAAACCCTCTAACCATTAGGAAGACAAGCAGTAATATGATAAGTTTATGTCAACCAGTGACCAGTGTTACAGGAAACTCTCTCACCATCAGGAAGACAAGCAGTATTGTGATAAGTTTATGTCAACCAGTGTTACAGGAAACCATCTCACCATTAGGAAGACAAGCAGTATTGTGATAAGTTTATGTCAACTAGTGACCAGTATTACAGGAAACCCTCTCATCATTAGGAAGACAAGCAGTATTGTGATAAGTTTATATCAACCAGTGACCAGTGTTACAGGAAACCCTCTCACCATTAGGAAGACAAGCAGTATTGTGGTAAGCAGACTGATTCTCAAATATATAACTCTGCTTTCACAAATGTGTATGCTTGTCTTATTCCAATCGTCCGTTGCATACAAAATCATGTTATTGTTTTTTAGGAATTCCTGTAGAGCCCATCCGTTATTGTATACTCATTATTTGCGGAAATTGGTTTATATTAGAGTTCGTATCATGAAAACCGATTCGGATCGCAACGTCCAGACAATATATGCGCATGACCACTTATAATTGGTGATGTATATCAAGTTTGGATTGAATTAATTAATTAGTTAATATTCATACATATCAAAATTAATTTCAAATTTCCATTTGTTCATTAGTCTCTTACAATGTATACACTTAGCAATATCAAAGTTTGAGATTACAAGACAGTCGAAAATGTATTACAGTGAACACGCATAAAACAGTTTAAAAAGAATATTCTTTATTCAATTTGCTTTTATTCATTTTATAAGACACTGGAGTTATTTGCCTAGGCTCCGTGTACATTGTTGTCCAATGGTCTTATTAATGAACGTACTCTCTTTGTTGGTGTCCATTACGATCCTGGGGGCCAGTTACAAGCTGAAACAGCAAGTTATAATTAAACTCTATATTTATGTACTAGTCATATAAGCAATGGTAAATGATATGGATGAGTAGTGATACACGTATGAAGAGGTCGCATTAACTGTGTGTCTCATACTTTGTTGTTATGGGGTTTAACGCCATTTTTAACACAATTAATATTAGACATGTATATGGCATATCCACTTTTATTGGTTGAGGAAGACCTCATAAAGAGTACAAGTAAAACCACCGTCATTCCGCAAGTAACTGGCAAACTTTCTCAAACATTATCATATTTTGAATCATGAAAGAGAGCATGGGGTTAAAATCTAAAGGATTTTGATCATAATTACAAGTGTTTGAGTCTTTATAAAGAGGCGATATTTATCATTTGGTCAACCGAGAACGCGACTTCTACATTGCATCCTACAACATATGTTATGGAACAGAATTCAACATGTCCTTTACTACCATTTAAATACGTTACATATCAGAATGAAGCTAGCCGGTCCTGTACTGCCATTTAAATACGTTACATCTCAGAATGAAACTAGCCGGTTCTGTACTACCATTTAAATACGTTACATCTCAGAATGAAGCTAGCCGGTTCTGTACTACCATTTAAATACGTTACATCTCAGAATGAAGCTAGCCGGTTCTGTACTACCATTTGAAAACGTTACATCTCAGAACAAAGAAAGCCTGTCATTTAATATTATTTAAATACGTTACAGCTCAGAATGAAGCTGGCCGGTCCTATACTACCATTTAAATACGTTACATCTCAGAATGAAACTAGCCGGTCCTGTACTACCATTTAAATACGTTACATCTCAGAATGAAGCTAGCCGGTCCTGTACTACCATTTGAATACGTTACATATCAGAACAAATAGAGCCTGCCCTTTACTACCATTTAAATACGTTACATATCAGAATGGAACTAGCCGGTCCTGTACTACTATTTAAATACGTTACATCTCAGAATGAAGCTATCCGGTCTTGTACTACCATTAAATTACGTTACATCTCAAACAAAGAAAGCCTGTCATTTACTACTATTTAAATACGTTACATCTCAAACAAAGAAAGCCTGTCATTTACTACTATTTAAATACGTTACATCTCAGAATGAAGTTAGCATGCCATGTACCTGCAATTAAATCAGTTACTCTTGCTTTACAACTCTGTTCGAACAAAATCAGGAACAATCAGCACGTGATCATACAGTTGCTTTAGCAAACATTTGAGTGACGTCATAGTTTAGTAAGCGTTCAATTACTATGAATTATGGGACAGGTATATAATTCCCTGCTTTTTTTCAATATACTTGAATCGGGATATATCGGATTCTGGGATAGATATTTGCAGCAGACATTCTCAACGTCATGTGTTATATTTATATATTGATTTCGCATAGGTATGATGCAACGAAACGACCTTTAATTCAGCAGTTCTAATAATATATGTTAGTGTAAACAATCTATGGTTGTATAAAATAGTTTGATGAACAAACTTAGGAATGAATCCATTTATTGTTTCTCATATGTTTACATGTTCAATATAGATTCCACTTGCTCTTTTTCTAAGCAAATAATACTAGCTTACAAGCGCTCTGTTCTTTTATTGTGTTTTAAGTTGCTTGGTAAACATGACGCATTGTTTGCACTGGTGAATGTCTGAACCATTTAAGCAGCCACATTAATGATATAAAAATATTAAATTAAATTGAATACTTATTGCTGACTGCACTTCAATTATGTATTCAAGTATATATTCAAGTTTTCAATATGAACTCATTTCACAGTATTAGACATATAGGCGGTAAAATAAATTTGATTCATACTCGATTTGACTTTACTAGTAAAGTACTGGATGCGCTATTTAGTTTAATTGTTCATACTGCACTCAAGAGAAAACGCAACGCAACAAGAGATACGAAAACGAAACACATGGTTTAGTGGGGACTTACTTGGAAACAAAACACATGGTTTAGTTTGGACTTATTTGAAAACGAAACACATGGTTTAGTGGGGACTTACTTGGAAACGAGACAAATGGTTTAGTGGGGAGTAACTTGGTAACGAAACACATGGTTTAGTAGTGACTTCCTTGGAAACGAAAAAAGTACGTAACCAGCAACATCTCAGGTAAACAGCCAATAACATCAACAGACAATTATTAACATAGGGTATGTATATATACGCTGGTGCCAAATATGTTGCGTTTTCATATTACTCGAGTGTATACAAACATATATGTGACTTACAGTCATCCCCGAAGGTCAATATTGTTTTCAGGTTTGTGTGTCTACCAAACTTCATATTTGTGTTTCGTCTTATATCCTTCGTCAATTGTTCTAACGGCAGATCATCCAATGGGTCCACTTTGCTAAAAACCTTGATCATCAAGTCAACGTCGTCTTCGTTGCAAGAATTGTCAGATAGTATCAGGTTGCTGCATACTAATGAACACATATATTTGGTTGGACAGGAAGAGAAGTTTATTTCGACTGGTACTTTATCTGGAGATCCTGGTTATGAAATAGTAAACATTTGGTAAAGATTGGTTATATTTTTACCATTTTAACGCCTCGCCCAATTTTACGAATTAAATAGCAAGCACAAAAAGTGCGCAAGCATTGACCGAGGCTTTCTGTATGGCGATTTATGAGGAGCAGATAATTTTTAGTCGTATCATATTATGGTAAGAGCATTTGATTTTGATTCGGGCAGTATTTGTTTAACATATTCACAATTTTCACCATAAGGAACTGTTTAGGCATGTGTTTGTGAAAGTAGGAGTCTAATTAATTTCGTAATAAAGTTTGAAACACTTTGTAAAATGATCCGACTTATGATCTTCCTAATGTATACCAAAGCTTATAGCTGATATATATCACATGTTTAATTACAAAAACCTGAACGGGCTTGTTTATGTTTTAACGCTAGCCATAAGTAGGAAAGCTGTGTGACGCCAAAAAGAAGGAAATTTTAAAATTAGTATCCATGCATAAAGACAGTAAACTAACGTGCCTATAGACAGACAGACAGACAGACAGACAGACAGACAGACAGACAGACAGACAGACAGACAGACAGACAGACAGACAGACAGACAGACAGACAGACAGACGGACGGACGAGTAAAAGAAACATAAAGAGAATTCTATACTACCTCCGGTGAACCGGTTTATCCTGTATATGGCTTTTTTTTTATAATACGGTGACATCGTACCTTTTCGTGTGATGCATGTTGATGCATTGCTACAAATCAGATAAATATATTATCAAATATTATCAAATATATTATCAAATATATTATCAAATGAATTAACATCAAACGGAATTTCCTATTCGATATCTGTCTAAACTTTAACGATAAGTTCTATCAAATGCGACAGAATAACTAACTTTCAAGTGTACTCGTGATATATATTATTAATTTTAATCTATAGGAGTACTTTACCGAGAGTTCAAATCATTGCACCTACTGTATATAGATCACATATGACCTAATAATAGTATGTAAAATATAAGGAAAGTTTTCTGACCAAGTCGGGTCATGTTAAAGATTTGAAAAATGATATTAGAAGATTCTGCGCTTGGCACTTAGCATTTAGGACAGTTCTAGGTCCGTTGTCAGTGCTAAGAATACTAAACAGACACAGTCGCGATATGACTGAAAATATGTTGATAGCGACGCTAAACACCAACTGCAACTACAACATATCTGAGAACAGGTCTATCAGTTAACAAGAGGCCCAAGAGGGCCATAGCACTTTTTGAAATTATCCTATGCAATAGAAACATCGAGGCGGGGTCATTTTTAGTCCTAGGGACACCATTTGAACAAACATAAAAAACCTATAGTCGATCATCATTACTACATAAACATTTTGAAAATTTGTTTGGCCGTTCATGAGAAGAAGATTTTTTTAAGATTTGGACTATTTTTAGTAACGGCGGCCATCTTGAATTTCAGATCGAAAAAAATAAATTCTGTTAAGTCTCCTGTGTAATAGAAACATCAATGTGCAGTTTCAGTTCAAATGGCCCAGTGGTTTCAGAGAAAGTGCTGCTTACAAACGAAAGACGACAAACGACGGACGACGGACAACGCGCCATCGCATAAGCACTTCTGGCCTTTGGCCAGTAGAGCTAAAAACGTTTATTTCGAAGAGGAAAACAAACTGTTACATGCATTCCAGGCACAATATCGTGGGAGATACGAGTGAATATCCTGCTTAACCATTACCATATGATTATCATGGAAATACACGAGTTAATAATATGGTTTACTACTTAACAGGTACATGTATTTAGGAAGATACGAGTGAATATGTTGGTTTACTACTAAACGGGCACTATGGGATGATACGAGTAAATATCTTGGTTTACTACTAAACGGGCACCATGGGATGATACGAGTAAATATCTTGGTTTGCTTTTGAACGGGCACCATGGGATGATACGAGTAAATATCTTGGTTTGCTTTTGAACGGGCACCATGGGATGATACGAGTAAATATCTTGGTTTGCTTTTCAACGGGCACCATGGGATGATACGAGTCAATATCTTGGTTTGCTTTTGAACGGGCACCATGGGATGATACGAGTAAATATCTTGGTTTGCTTTTGAATGGGCACCATGGGATGATACGAGTCAATATCTTGGTTTGCTTTTGAACGGGCACCATGGGATGATACGAGTCAATATCTTGGTTTGCTTTTGAACGGGCACCATGGGATGATACGAGTAAATATCTTGGTTTGCTTTTGAACGGGCACCATGGGATGATACGAGTCAATATCTTGGTTTGCTTTTGAACGTGCACCATGGGATGATACGAGTCAATATCTTGGTTTGCTTTTGAACGGGCACCATGGGATGATACGAGTCAATATCTTGGTTTGCTTTTGAACGGGCACCATGGGATGATACGAGTCAATATCTTGGTTTGCTTTTGAACGTGCACCATGGGATGATACGAGTCAATATCTTGGTTTGCTTTTGAACGGGCACCATGGGATGATACGAGTCAATATCTTGGTTTGCTTTTGAACGGGCACCATGGGATGATACGAGTAAATATCTTGGTTTGCTTTGGAACGGGCACCATGGGATGATACGAGTCAATATCTTGGTTTGCTTTTGAACGGGCACAATGGGATGATACGAGTAAATATCTTGGTTTGCTTTTGAACGGGCACCATGGGATCATACGAGTAAATATCTTGGTTTGCTTTTGAACGGGCATCACGGAACGATATGTGCTAACATCTACAAGATTCTGCAAAATTTCGGAAACACCCAGCGTATAACGAAATGATAATTGACACTGACTCACCGTCGTTGAAAGTTGAATCTCAAATTCCTGTGCAATGTTCCAGGTTGCTCTGACTGACGTTGTTTGATCCTCATAACAAGTCCATGATGCTCAAACATGTTGCCACCTATCTTTTGAATGTTGTAGAACCCCAGAAGGTCTTTGTCCAAAACCTAGTAAAGATGATCGATTTAGTTTATTTGAATTAGTGCGAGGCCATACATTATACGGTTATAGCATGTCTGTAAATCTGTCACCGTGGTTGCTTTGACCGACAATAACCTGTACAAGACTCATGTATTAAGTACATAAAATCACAGGCTGCTCTCCTGAATGCCAAGTTCCAGGCTATTGGAATTTTCCTTCACATGTATCGACCTCTTTTAAATTATTCTTTAATTAAAATTTAAAAAATGCAGTGGTGATTAAAATTGATCTGAAATTATACCTTAGTAGAGTTTCTACCGCTGTGACGTAAGGGAAATAAAACGAATTCTTCCACAAACACACACACACACACACACACACACGTACGTACGTACGCAATTTGTGTCACGTTACAATATATTTTAAATTCCAAATCAATGTTTTTTAAGGTGTACATAATAATCAAATGGAGTTAAAAGAACATACCAATATACATATCACTTAAACAGTTTCATGTGTTACTCAAAATATTTTTCACTGGTTAAGTAATTTTTTTACAAATGTAACAGATCGATGCTTAAATAGTCTAACTGAATGCAACATGATGTTGCATGGATTCTTTTTATTAAAACTTGACTTTAGTTGTGGTGAAAGACAAATAACAATAAATACAAACAAGTATTACAGGAATTTTCAATGTTGATTTGCAAAATAAATTTTGTTTGAAAATATAAAATATTTGTTGTTTGTTATAAAGTGTCATTTGCTATACCATTGAGAGCTAACATACTATCAGTTAACCAAACCAATCTTTCTAGATATCCTAAGAGGTTAGCCAGTAGTCGAGCACACCTACTTCTGCAAATAATTGCTATCTTTCCCACATAAATCAGCTATGAGAGACAAATTTCAATAAGACGCATTGTTTTGTATCAATTATCACTGAGACTATGACAGGGTGGGGATTCGAGCTCGCGACCCTTGGATTGATAGTCAGGTACGCTTTCGACAGAGCTAACCGGGCCTGGAAAAAATATTTCTTTGATTGATTGATGTACAACAATACCTAATCTTTGTTAATTTTTCCATGTCAAAATTCATTGATTGATAGCTGCAAGTCTGTTATACTCAACGTATTTTATTAACAACAGTATCCTGTACTGGACAACGGTACCCATCACAAAAACGGTAAATATTTGCAATTATACAGATGAAATTGTCGGCAATGACATTAATAATACAATGTCAGCAAGCAATGATCTCAAAGCCAGATGTAAAACACAACGTTGAACGAAATTAAAATTCCTTACCGCCGATTCAAACTCTGATTGTGTTAAAACATCTGGTCCTGTAAAATCCATCTTGATATGCGTCAGGTTGTATTGTTCACACCCTTTACAGCGAGCTGACAATAGCAGAAAATCATCTCAATTGTGTAAGTATCTTATACCGCATAATAAATGAAGTTAATACAAGTATGGACATTACGTAATTCACACAAAGTAGTCGATTCTTACTACGCTCACATACAGAGAGTTTACCAGTAACAGGAACGATGTTGTTGTTGTTAATGTTGTCTGGTGTAGCGTCATTATATCGCGTTATATCGCGACGATGTCTACTTTAGACAGTATTCTAAGCGCTGCCACACAGGAGTTTCAAACCGCAGACACATGGCATTATACCCGACCAAGTCATATTACACTGACATAGTGCCGACCAGACCTAGAACTATCCTCACATTGCTGGGCACCAAGCAAAGAAGCTTCTAGTACCATTTTTCAATTGTTTGGTACAATCCGACCGGGGATCGAACCCACGGCCTTTCGTATGTACGACGAATCCCTAGGCCACAGCTGCGGGATTGGACGATGTTTATTTTCAAATTCATTCACAGGTAATTCTCCACAAACATTACTGTTTTGTGTTGAAAGTGATATTAGTTATATTAATCAATGCCTCAATGCAATATATTGTACCACGAGCTGGCGACACAAACATTATGATAAAGTATGTACACAATGCACGACATGAAGTGTATCTGATTTACTCTTGGTACTGGACTGTATCAATAAAGGTAGGTATTGTATATGTGTGGAGTATATGTGACATACATATGGTACTGTACTATATACATGAAGGTAGGTATCGTATATGTGTGGAGTGTATGTGAAACACATATGGTACTGTACACTATACATGTAGGTATGTATCGTATATGTGTGGAGTGTATGTGAAACACATATGGTACTGTACTATATACATGAAGGTAGGTATCGTATATGTGTGGATTGTATGTGACACATATATGATACTGTACTATAAACATGTAGGTATGTATCGTATATGTGTGGAGTGTATGTGAAACACATATGGTACTGTACTATATACATGTAGGTATGTATTGTATATGTGTGGATTGTATGTGAAACACATATGGTACTGTACTATATACATGAAGGTAGGTATCGTATATGTGTGGAGTGTATGTGAACCACATATGGTACTGTACTATATACATGAAGGTATGTATCGTATATGTGTGGAGTGTATGTGAAACACATATGGTACTGTACTATATACATGAAGGTAGGTATCGTATATGTGTGGAGTGTATGTGAAACACATATGGTACTGTACTATATACATGAAGGTATGTATCGTATATGTGTGGAGTGTATGTGAAACACATATGGTACTGTACTATATACATGAAGGTTAGTATCGTATATGTGTGGAGTGTATGTGACACATATATGATACTGTACTATATACATGAAGGTATGTATCGTATATGTGTGGAGTGTATGTGAAACACATATGGTACTGTACTATATACATGAAGGTAGGTATCGTATATGTGTGGAGTGTATGTGACTCACACATATGGTACTGTACTATATACATGAAGGTATGTATCGTATATGTGTGGAGTGTATGTGACTCACACATATGGTACTGTACTATATACATAAAGGTAGGTATCGTATATGTGTGGATTGTATGTGACACATATATGATACTGTACTATATACATGTAGGTATGTATTGTATATGTGTGGAGTGTATGTGAAACACATATGGTACTGTACTATATACATGAAGGTATGTATCGTATATGTGTGGAGTGTATGTGAAACACATATGGTACTGTACTATATACATGAAGGTAGGTATCGTATATGTGTGGAGTGTATGTGAAAGACATATGGTACTGTACTATATACATGAAGGTAGGCATCGTATATGTGTGGAGTGTATGTGAAACACATATGGTACTGTATTATATACATGAAGGTATGTATCGTATATGTGTGGAGTGTATGTGAAACACATATGGTACTGTACTATATACATGTAGGTATGTATCGTATATGTGTCGAGTGTATGTGACTCACACATATGGTACTGTACTATATACATGAAGGTATGTATCGTATATGTGTGGAGTTTTAGTGAAACACATATGGTACTGTACTATATACATGTAGGTATGTATCGTATATATGTGGAGTGTATGTGACTCACACATATGGTACTGTACTATATAAATGATAGTATGTATGGTATATGTGTGGAGTGTATGTGACTCACACATATGGTAATGTATTATATACATGAAGGAAGCTATCGTATATATGTGGAGTTTATGTGACACACATATGGTATTGTACTATAAACATGAAGGTAGGTATCGTGTATATGTGGAGTGAATGTGACTCACATATATGGTACTGTACTATATACATGAAGGTATGAATCGTATATGTGTGAAGTGTATGTGAAACACATATGGTACTGTACTATATACATGAAGGTATGAATCGTATATGTGTGATGTGTATGTGACTCACACATATGGTACTGTACTATATACATGAAGGCAGGTATCGTATAAATGTATGGAGTGTATGTGACACACATATGGTACTGTACTATACACATGAAGGTAGGTATCGTATATATGTGGGTGTATGTGACACACATATGGTACTGTACATTATAAATAAAGGTATGAATTGTATATGTGTGAAGTGTATTTGACACATATATGGTGCTGTACTATATAAACGAAGGTATGTATCGTATATATGTGGAGTGTATGTGACTCACTCAAATGATACTGTACTATATAAATGACGGTATGTATCGTATATTTGTGGAGTGTGTGTGACACACATAAAGGACTGTATTCTATACATTAAGGTAGGTATCGTATATGTGTGAAGTGTATGTGACATACATATGGTACTGTACTATATAAATGAAGGTATGTTTCGTATATGTGTGCAGTGTATGTGACACACATATGGTACTGTACTATATAAATGAAGGTAGGTATCGTATATGTGTGAAGTGTATGTGACACACATATGGTACTGTACTATGTATATGAAGGTAGGTATCGTATATGTGTGAAGTGTATGTGACTCACACATGGTGCTGGATTATTTAAATACGGATAGAAAGTGTTTATATGTGAAGTGTACATGTATGTAATTCCGGATGGTACTGGACTATATATACTAATGTAAATATTGTATATGTGTGAAGTGTATGTGACTCACACTTGGTACTTGAATATAAAACCAAAGTTTTATACGCTAAAAGTGTATGGGGTATTGGTTTCTAATATTTGAATGATTTACATTTTGTATGTGACTCACCATTGGTACTGTAATCTATAAATGATAATTACAATGTGTATGTGTGAAATGTTTGTGACCCACCATTGGTACTGTAATATGAAATGTTTGTGACTCATCACTGGTTATGTAATCTATAGATGCTAATTACATTGTGTATGTGAGAAATGTTTGTGACTCTCCATTGGTACTGTAGTCTATAAATGATTATTCATTGTGTATGTGTGAAATGTTTGTAACTCACCATTAGTACTGTAGTCTATAAATGATTATTCATTATGTATGTGTGAAATGTTTGTGACTCACCATTGATACTGTAGTCTATAAATGATATTTCATTGTGTATGTGTGAAATGTTTGTGACTCACCATTGGTACTTTAATCTATAAATGATAATTACATTGTGTATGTGTGAAATGTTTGTGACTCACCATTGGTTCTGTAATCTATAAATGATGATTACATTGTTGTGTATGTGTGAAATGTTTGTGACTCACCATTGGTACTGTAATCTATAAATGATGATTACATTGTGTATGTGTAAATTTTTTGTGACTCGCCATTGGTACTGTAATCTATAAATGATAATTACATTGTGTATGTGTGAAATGTTTGTGACTCATCATTTGTACTGTAATCTATAAATGATGATTACATAGTTGTGTATGTGTGAAATGTTTGTGACTCACCATAGGTACTGTAATCTATAAATGATAATTACATTGTGTATGTGTGAAATA
The DNA here is from genome assembly GCA_029582155.1 of Panopea generosa. NCBI lineage: Eukaryota > Metazoa > Mollusca > Bivalvia > Adapedonta > Hiatellidae > Panopea > Panopea generosa. The sequence continues at coordinate 43,524,232 of CM055899.1, forward strand.
TTTGTGACTCATCATTGGTACTGTAATCTATAAATGATGATTACATTGTGTATGTGTAAAATATTTGTGACTCACCATTGGTACTGTAATACATAAATGATAATTACATTGTGTATGTGTGAAATGTTTGTGACTCAACATTGGTACTGTTATCTATAAATGATAATTACATTGTGTATGTGTGAAATGTTTGTGACTCACCATTGGTACTGTAATCTATAAATGATAATTACATTGTGTATGTGTAAAATATTTGTGACCTACCATTGGTACTGTAATATGTAAATAATAATTACATTGTGTATGTGTGAAATGTTTGTGATTCACCATTGGTACTGTAATCTATAAATGATAATTACATTGTGTATATGTGAAATGTTTGTGACTCAACAGTGGTACAGGAGTCTATAAATGATAATTACATTGTGTATGTGTGAAATGTGTGTGACTCACCACTGGTACTGTAGTCTATAAATGATAATTACATTGTGTATGTGTGAAATGTTTGTGACTCACCACTGGTACTGTTATCTATAAATAATAGTTACATTGTGTATGTGTGAAATGTATATGATTCCCACTTGGTACTGGAATCTATAAATGATAATTACATTGTGTATGTGTGAAATGTATATGATTCCCACTTGGTACTGGAATCTATAAATGATAATTACATTGTGTATGTGTGAAATGTTTGTGACTCACCATAGGTACTGTAATCTATAAATGATAATTACATTGTGTATGTGTGAAATGTTTGTGACTCACTATTGGTACTGGAATATATAACTGAGTTTGTATATTATATAGGTATAAAGTGTATACGATTCAAATGTACCTCTGAATCCTATAGATGATGCTACGCCATGTGTATTTATGAAGTGTTTGGGGCTGACTGTGTATACTGGACTATATAAATGGTGTTTTACAATGTATAGATGCATAGTGCATGTGACTCACACTTCGTATCTTTATTTGGATTGTTATATGTAGTAATGCGACAGGTGTTTAGTGAAACTGACACTGTGAATATGTGTCATTTAACGAAATCTTATGAATGTATTTGATTATTATAAGCATATATTCAATACCAACGTTAACATTTAGATTTTTTATTAAACCAGTTATTCAAAAAGTTTATAAAGATACAAACACATATTTTCGTGAGATATCCATAGGTTTATAACAAACGTGTTTTATAAATACATTTACTGATCAGTAATTCTTGTATGCCAATCCGCTGCTTATGGTAAAATTAAAGATGGTGGTTTGGCATTTAATCATATATACTCGGCCAATTCCATCATCCTTTGTTACATGTATTAGACGTCGTAACCCAAGGACACAACAATGATTACGTAAAAGAATCTAGTGTGTGTCTTATTTGCATTGTTGATCGAAATATATCATCGTAGCACATTGAATAATATGATAAAATATAAATATGTATAAAATAATGTGAATTTGAAAAATATTACATTTTCCCAGTTTTAATTACATTCAAATGATAATGCCGCATTAAAATTATATATATTTACCTGAAAGTCCATTTCTCACCAAATAAGTCAAAAGAAACAATACCAACGCCGAGGACATCATTTTAGCTGTGATCTTGCCTATCAATAAATCTAATTTCATTATATACTATACGAAATATATTAGTAAGCTAAGTTGACTCCGTATTATTGAGATCTCGCTATTACAGGTACGTCCCTTTAGTCACGGTTGCAGGAGTTTTGCATTTAAAAATTTAAAGTACTATGTTATTTTGTTTGAAATATTTTCAAAATGGTTTATAGGGACTGTGATTTTCTCTTGTAGACGAGAAAGCAAAAACTGGCAGAGCATATACTACAAAAAGAACTCACTGGTGTTAAAAAAAGTATTTTCACAGATGCGTCTACTTATGAGCATTTTAGGACTTTTAAAAAAAATCTTATGGTGCCACTGCGCTGTATTTAAAAAAAAACATAAGCTGGTTTACTATACAACATATTATGCATTGTTACGTGCGGACATATTCCTGCTATGAAATAGAATAACGTGGAAATCCTACACCTTGTTTTATATAGGACAAAGAACAAAATAAAACTGTGTAATAAGACCTGACGAGTTTATGGAAGATACACTTCCCTTCATTCCTCTTTTAACCAGTTCAACTGTTATTCTATTTTTATTCAACATTGAATGCGCTGCATGCGTCCATTGATATAGAAAAAGTAGTAGTGACACTGAGTTAATACATATTCTTTTTCCTCTAAAACCATTTAATATGCAGATCGTCCCTTCAAATTTTTAAGCATAAACGTTTTGATTGATAAGTGATATACAGAAGTGTTTCAGTCATTGCTCAAAGGATTGTAAGAGTTGTTTACCTTATATATGTTTATACTATGCTGGTGGTATAATATTATTGCAAAGGCAAATACAGTATTTAAACTACTATTTCGACAAATATGTATTTAATAGGATTGCATACATTATATATGTCACTGTTAAATATATTAAAATATAAATGTTGAAGTAGATAGCCGTTAGCTAAAATGTAATTTAAGAAGTTGATTGATGTTATACTATTAAACGTGCCGCCTGCAAATATGTTGGTGACATATTTCTTCCCCATCGGCACATACGTGTACATGTAGTATTAAGCTGACGATCGAATTCGCTCACTTCTTGTACAGAAAAGGTGTCATTTTTTATATTTGCATAGACAGTATCAAAGTAATAGAATGCATCGACATACAACATTGTTGGTACTTTTATCATAAATAATTGCCTGGGCACACTTGAACTTTACACCATACCAAGTAATTATGTGGAGAATGATCGGATATTCGTATGTTAGTCTGTAGAACGGACCCAGCTCTCCCGATAGGGTCAGTTAAATAGCAATTAAGGGGAAAGTCACATTTGAGCACGTTGATTGGTCAGTTGCTTCAACTGAACTGAAAGTTTCAATGACGTTACAGTTTAATAAGCGTTCACTTATTATGGATTGTAGGACAGTAATAGATTTCCTTGTTTATTTGGGGTAATGGACCTAATTCGGGAAATATAAGGTTCAAGAATAGAATAATTAAATGTTGACGAAGGAGTTCCCATATTTTTAAATTTTTGCCAATAATCTGGTGAACTTTCTCATATATGTGACTAGAAATCGATGCATTAGGTACGGTGTGTCATGGACGGCAACCGGGCTAAATGCTTTACGAACTATAACTATAACCTACATTCGAAACAATTGGTTGACAAAACATATTTGACCTTTTGACTGGGTTATCAGGTCAAAAGTCACCACAAGCAAAACTTTTAACAGGACGTGATAATACCACAAATATTCATATTTAAGATATTTGTTAATTGTTTTGACCATCATTATTTGCTTATTTTAAACTTCCAATGGCGTTTGTATAAAATTATAACATGTATTATTCAATGAGGTCATGGGTCAATGGTCAACAACTGAAATATTGAAGAATTTGCTCAAAATACAACATAGTATTTAATTGTTTTAGCCTTATATAAGGCGACTCATGAGGGTTTTGTAAAACATGTCTCTAGTGTCATTATACAAACATAAACACAACATTTCCTGGTGTTATGATGCAAATACCAGGTATACATCTATTTTGAAGGACTTAAAAAGCCAAAGGTCACTATATAGTTTCATGCGCAAAATGTTAAGTTGGAACTAATATATATGAAATAACAATGTTTCTATTTAAGATGTTGTTATGTTTTTTACCAAGAGAACTGATTCAATTTAAATATATCTTAAAATATGCTTAAAGTAATATGTATCATTCATTAAGGTCATAGGGTCAAAGCTCATCTAGTAAAATATTGAAGATGGATTTTTTCAAAATATGTCACATTCTTTTATTGTTTAGCTTTATTATAGGATATTATCAAACTAATGTGAAATGTTTGTTCAATGTCATCATACAAGCAACTGATTATTTTGTTATATATATGATATATACATAGTGGGAATGAACTTGACCGTACATACCTTTCATCCGTATTTTGTACAAAATGGAGCTGCATATAATTTAATAGATGTGCTGTATGGAGCAAACATTTTAAAGGTTATGCTTCCACACATGTAGGATATATTAAGTCAATAATTATGACATAAGGTTTGTCCAATGCCATTACAACAGTGTATCACAATAACAGTTAAGCTTCACAATTAAATATCCTGGTTCTCGAAATATTTGTATAATAAGGTTGGTAGCAATACGATTTGAGGTATAAAACTACCTGATGTTTGGTAAATCTAATAAGAATTCTCATATTTAATATTCAATATTGAGACTGATTTGTTTTGAAATAGTAAAATATGCTTATTTATCAATATAACACAAGAAAAAATTATAATTGAATATGGTCCATGCCATTGTAACCTCTCTAGCTAACAAAACACTGATTACTTGATGCAGAATGTAATCATATGTAACCTGGGACACTTTTTATTATAGAATAATTAGATAAACTTTCAACCCGGAACATCTACTGTACCAGTAAACATTATAATTACGAAATCTTAAGCAACTTTAGATATATACGAGGTGTATTAAAAACTTACTTGGATTTTTGCAATATTTTCAACATTTAATATAGCACAAGAATAAAAATTACATTGTCATAAAAGTAATATTTCCCCTATGCAATTGACAACTTTCGTATTTATATTGAATACGCTTCTGTAGCAATAGCGCTAACAAAAATGCATAGTATGGTTACCAGGAGCTGCCCAATGACGTCAACATGTCAAATTTTTGCATGACGTTTAACTGTCCAAAACACATTTATTAAAGTACCCACTGGGTTCCTGGAATGCAATTCATATATATCCTTTCACCCATTTATCATACACATCTTTAGATCAATCTTCATTGATTTGTGCAACGATACAATAAGTTTGAAATTTAAGTTCATTTAGATTTGACCGGCACAACATTGTGTAAATACTTGACGTCGCTGACGTCATTAGACTGCTCCGGGTAGCTATTACATGCATATGTTTTAGCACTGTTGCTTAGTAACAGTATTCAATATCAATATGAAATATGGCAGTTGCATAGAGGAAATATAACGTTTAATGGCAAAATAATTTTTATTATTGTGCTATAATAAAAGTTGAAAATATTACAAAAGTCAATGTAATTTTTGAACACATGTATTTCATAATCTAGATCAAGACTTTCATTTGAAAAGCAATTCCATCATTAGGCAGTTATATTTTATTATCATTTTATCTAGAGCATTTCCAGACAAATGTATATTAGGTTTTCCGTCCAGCGCAGCAGTACATATAAATGAAACTCCATGGACGGTAATCTATAAATGTTTGAATATTCAAATATATTTTAGGTTGAAACTGTAATAGTTATTCTGCAAGGCTAAGGAAATACAATGGTTAAATTCCTATGTATGTTAGAAAATAACTTTTTGAAATTCAGTGATTAGTTTGCCAAATCGGACTGTTTTAAGTCTGAGCCAAAGTTCAGTTTGAAGAGAAATGCAGCTGATATGATCTGATCCCGAATTCATTTTAAATGCATATAAGGATAGCTATTGTTGAAGTCCTTTTCAAATGTCAATTATTATAGCAACTGCTGAGATGATTTAACGGGCATTGAAGTAACAATTTCAAATAGCTCTGTGACATTTCCTGATGTCGTATCCATGTTTCATTTTAAAGTATGTGGCTTCATGTTCATGCCAATTTGACCTTTTGTTTAAATTAATTCATTTTTGCCTCTTTACTTATTTCAATGTCACTCATTGGAATTCAGAATCATATTTTACAGACATGGTTTGCTTTGGCTCAAAACAATTTTGCGGTTATACACAATGTTAGTATAGTAGATTGTGTATAATATTTAGATGTTAATTAAGTAGTTTCTTTTGAATAAAAGATCATGTTGCATTGTTATTGTTGCGTATGTATTGTTTGTTTAGTCAAATGTAAAATACATTTCCGTTTACTGAGTTGTACGTTAACAACTAGCGGTGCAATCCTGACAGATTACGCAACTGCTCACGTAACGTCATTGTTTACGGTACGGTTTTGGTTTTTAGTCTACTGGCGCCGTGACACTATAATAAACAAGAATTGTCACTGTTAAGAGTCACATGCCCCCCCCCCCCCCACCCACACACACACACACACACACACACACACACACACAAATGGTCTGTGAAAAATAACAATATATGATAAAATAGGTAACGATGTATCCATGAATATCAATAGTTTTATGGACTAATGTTTCAGACTAGACATGCAATTTCATATTTTTTAAACATTAAAGCATGACTTTGACCTTTGTGTGACCTTTACATCTGATGTAATGGTCTGGGGGTAGTTCAACAGTTAAATGCAGGTGAAATATCATCATGACATGCTGATCACTTGTGTCAAGTTATTTTAAAATCCATAAATGTAAGTTATAGATCAATTGTTGATCAACTGATAAATTGAGCCAAGTGATTTTTAAATCCATCCATGTATGATAATGTTAAAGGACACACTTGAAATCTCAAAAAGATTCAAAGTGTTGTCATACATACTCAAAGTGTGACCGTGTCTATGTGTTACTTATGACACGTCATCATGTCATCTTGATAAATTGAGCCAAGTTAAAGATAAAGTCACAGACCAGACGCGCAATATCGAACAATTTGAAAGTGTGATCTTGACCTTTAAGGATAGGTTCTGTGTCTTACATGCAACACTTAATTATGTCATGTTTAACAACTGAGCCAAGCGTTTTTTTAAAAATATATCCATAGATGACAAAGTTATAGATAGGACAAGAAATTTCACACAGACTGATAGTGTTGTCAAACAAACTCAAAGTGTGACCTTGACCTTTGAGGTACGCATGTGGGTCTTACACGTGACACTTTGTAATGTTATGCTGATGAATTGAGCCAAGTGTTTTTGAAATTTATCCATAGGTGACAAAGTTTCAGACCGGACACGGAATCTCAATCAGACTGAAAGTGTCATCAACCGAAGACAAATTGTGACCTTGACCTTTGAAGTGGGATTCATGGTTAACGCGCGATACATCGTCATGTCATGTTGGTCATTTGTAGCTAATATTAACAAAATCCATCTATGCATGACAAAGTTACAGGCCAGACACGAAATCTCAAACAGACTGAAAGTGTTGTCAAACAAACTCAAAATGTGACTTTTCCTTTGAGGTATGGGTATGGGTCTCACTCGTGACACGTCGTCATGTTATGTTGATCATGTGTAGCAAGTATTTATAAAACCCATCTATGCGTGACAAAGTTACAAACTGGATACGAAATCTCACACAAACTTAAGGTGTTGTCAAACAAACTCAAATTGTGACCTTGACATTTGAAGTACGGGTGTGAGTCTTACTCATGACATGTCATGATGTTATGCTGATCATTTGTAGCAAATAGCATTAAAATGCATCCATGCATGACAAAGTAACAGGCCGTCATACAAACTCAAAGTTGTTACAAACATCAATTAAAGTGCAATCAATTAAAGAACTCGTAATGCATTGCCAGTTTTAGAACGCAAATCCAATATCATTACTTCATTTCACAATGATGACGAACTTGCTGTTCCGTTTTCCTCCCCCGTGTCTAAATGTATTTCATTATATCAGTTATGTAATTATTGTGCTTTATATTGTGCTTATAAAGTTTTTAATTTAGTAATATTTTATTGCATCAAATATATACATTACCATGAATAATAACAATAGAAATGAATGTACGTAAACAGTTTTCCGATATTTTATATGTAATAAAAATAATGTTTTCACTTCTAACTGAGACATAAAATAATGTCCAGGAACAGCCAAAGACCTCATTGGAAATAAACATTAGGGCAATCCAAGGTTATAACACACTAGTATGCCCAATGTTGCATTGACTGAATACTTCTTTGAGATTTGCCACTTATTTCATTTAAGTTACCATACTTTTTTACATTGGATTTTGCCAAAGCAGTAGTATTAAAATTGCATTCTGTGATACTTTATATTTAATAAGTTGCAAAATTTAATTAATTTTAAATAATATGATTGATAGTTATAAATTACCTTTTACTAATTTATGTACTTTTTATTTGTAATTGTATATGTTTATTTAATGTTACCTGTATATGTGTGTTTTAGTCTGAATAAACATCAAGCAATCGATCATATGTTTTCCTGATCATTTGATCGTTTGTTCTGAATAAACCCGGATATACATTGTTAATGTAACGTTTAAAAAGAACAGGAAAGGGTCTGGTTTGCGGTCAAAGTCGAAAGTGTTCACAATTTCACCGACGGTTCAATTAGGGGCAGTGACATATGATATTTAAACACTTGGTGACCGTGTCTAAAATCATTAAGGTCTCACTACACAGTTTAATTTTGTTCTTTGTTCTATATAAAATAAGGTCTAGGATTTCACTGGTAAAAACTAATTCCACATAGAATTGTTTGAAAGTGTTTTTTTTTCATAGCAGGAACGTATACACATATAAAAATGCGCAATAACTGGTAGGTTGTCCACGTTTGTTTGTTTTAAAGAGGGTGCAGCGACATCCTGAGTTTTTTTTAAAAAAAGAAGTCCTCAAATGCTCATTAATACATACATATGTTGAAATCCTATTAAAGTCACATTTTTAACACCAGTGATGTCTTATTGCAGTATATGGTATGCCAACTTTTGCTCTACTCATCTGCAGCAAGAAATCACAGCCACTATGAAACATTTTAAAAATATTTCATAACCAAAGAACATAGGCCTATGTTTTAAGAGTAAGAATCTAGACACCGTGGGAAAAAGGGGCGTAACTGTGTAGTGAGACGTATAGTTCAGGCTTGGTGTTTCAATTACATTTCATGTCATACATTTTTAAAAGGTATCTGTAATCTTAATATAATCATCTATCAGAAATTAACCACGAGTACAGGTTAAATTTCCAGAGTAATGTTTTCATTACAGTTATCAAATTCAGAAAAGTAACCATTTAATCTGATTACTTGAGTTATGTGTAAATATTATAACTGATTACAGTTACTGATAACGATAAACCCAGGTCTTGTTCAAACATAATTAAAATGTAAATGAAAGAAAACACTGGATCTAGTTGTTCAAAGCTTGGTTTAGCATAACCCTGGGTAAAGCGAAATTATCAAATCACAATATTTGAGATTTACAGCATTTTGGGTTATCATGTTGTTGAAAATTATGAAAATATGCCATTTTGTTTCTGAAAATGCATTGAACTTTGAACATTTCGGCCCAGATCAATAAAATATGAAAAAAACTTTTACACAACATTCTAAAAACTATTAAGATTTATGACTTACAAAGACATGTACTTATAAACGAGACGGTAAGATATATAACGTATTCACTTTTTTAATATGACAGAAACACGTTTTTAGGATATCTGCATTTTTAACGGGGTAAGATATTTCTATCTCACCCTAGGGCCGAGATAAAATTCTCACGCTATGACGTGAAAACTAATTTATGGCGTAACGTATAAAGAATATGACGTAAATTATATGATTTAACGTCTTAAAAGCGACTGTTGTAAAAATATTATGTCATAATGATAAAATAAGTTAAAATAATTATTTGACACTATTGGTATGCAAGAAAAAGAATGATTTATGGCCTTTTCGATCCGGATAAAAATTTCCATTCTTTGGGACAACTATTTTTAAGGGAACTACGCCTCGTTCCCGCCAAAACAGTTATCCCTCGGGACGGAGTTTTCTATCAGAACCTCCAACCATTATAAGATTCTTATAACATCAAACCATAAACTCCTACAGACAAACTAACATGATAATACATATTAATATTTAACACTATCGCCTCATCAATATGATATGAAAATAACAACACGGTAATAATAGTACAGTTGAACTTATCTGGTCCCGGCCGAATTCCTATTTCGATGTACGAATAAACATGTACTTGTATGATATGATGTTGAACAATACTTGGCGCGAACAACCCTTAACTCGAACTATTTTGTGCAATGTCGTCGTGTTCGAGTCATCGGAGCTCTACATTTTCATTCAGAATATATGGCATACATTACAGTATATATGCATTTATATAATCTTTATCCCAACGTCATTGACATAGCATAAAAAACAATGGGTTAATATACTAACTTTTGGAACGCCAAATGAAATATTTCCTATAACAGAAAACAATAATTTACTTGAAATTTTAGTTTTTTGTTAGACAGATACGAACGAAACCAATCTTCAGATTTGACATTTATAATTTCAATTTTGTTTACATAAAATAGTATGATCAACCTTATTGTAGGTCAAGCATAAACAGTTGCATGTCAATTTCGCATAATTCAGTGAAACAGTCTTTTCATTTTTATACAAAATTTAAATAGATTGCCTGTGAAAATATATATTTTGTAATAAAGAACTGTTATTTCATAATAAATAGCTTACAAAGGTCTTAAATCTGTGAAACATGATAATAGTTATATGTTATATGATACGTATTACTATTCATGTTGACAAGCGTTAAGGATTTGCCTAGTCTGTTTCATTTGAAGCAGATTATGACGTATTTGGCATTAAAAATGTCATTCCAATTGAATTAATTACAATTGAACTATATTCTGAGTAATGTATACATATTACAAAATCATTTACAGATATAGGATTAATACATTAATCTTTGAAAAAAGTATTTTTTTTCCAGAAATAATTTAAACTGAAATATTTTAGAAAACTACGTGTTCACAGAACAAATGAGTTTTCAACTATAACCTACGTTAGAAACTATCGTTGAAAAATGAATGAGCTATCGAATTTACAAAAAATGGTTAAATGACTGACGAAGGACAATAATTTTCCATGGCATATGCCCCAGTGGCCATTGGTCAGTCGACATAAAACTAGCGTCAACGCCCCCTCTATTTTACGTCATATAGTAAAATGAATAAAGTTTTACATATGTGAACTTGACGACCATGTATCAGAGTTTTTTGTGCAATAATGATTGAATGTTCAAATTCAGATGTTTATAAACCCGCGTTTAAATCAACCCCGTCATAATCATCAGAAGTAAAAGCAACACAATTTGTGTGTGTTCTTTTTTGTGTTTTATTTAAAGAAATAAAAAAAAAGAAGTACAATTAAAAATGTTATAAAAAACAATTGTTTTGCTCAATATTGATATATTTTAAATGAAAAACAGTGAAAATCGTCTGAAAAATACGTATAGCTATCGGAAGCTGTTTATGAGAAACTGCGGTACTTTATTTAAAAAAAGTTAAAACAACGAAAGCTGATACTTCATAGTATCAGATTATTGAAAACCTTAAGGTAGTTTGCGGCGTTTCTACCATTTTTTAAATCTGGCGAAAATCATCAATAATCTGTATACTTGTACTACGAAGTCTCAGTTTTCGTTTTTGCTTTGATTTTTAAAATATAGTACCGCGTTTTTTCGTTAACAGCGTCCCTAAGCGGTAACTGTTCTGACAATTACGCCTTTTTTCTCAGAAAAAAAATATCACTTTATATTAAAAATTGTTTTAATACCATTTTTTAATTACATATTTTATTTCTTGTTCTAAGATTATAACGTTTATACAGATAAAACGCAGATTGTGTTACCCTCAATCTAATCATTTGACGGGGTTTAAATCACAATCAAACGTCGTGTGTTTTAAAGTGTTAAATTTTAAAACAAATTCAAATGTATGAAAAAACTAGCGTGAACACCACCTCTTTTTATTCAGTAATGTTATAGTAAAATGAAGTAAGTTGAACATATGTGAAATTCAAGACCTTGTATTAGAGCTATTTTTGTACAATCAGGCATGAATGTTCAAAATTAGTTGTTTTTAAACCTGCGTTTATATCAACATCGTAGTAATTATTGGATGTAATGGTAACACAAACAGTATTTTATCTGTATAAAAGTTATAAAAGTCTTATCGCAGGAAATTATATAGTTTAAACAAGAAATGTCACTGATAAGTGTCGCATGCCCCCCAAATGGTCGGTGAAAATGACAATATATGTTATAATAGGTAGCGATGTATACATGAATATCAAGAGTAATGGACTGATGTTTCAGACAAGACATGCAATTTCATGTTTTTTTACATTAAAGTATGACCTTGAACTTTGTGTAAACTTGGGGAATAAAAATTATATCAAAAACAATTTTGATTTAATATTGATAATTTTATGAGAGGAAGAAATGAGAAAATACTACCACTAAGAGGCGCTGTTAACGAAAGATCAAGATATTGTATTTTTCTATAAAAAACAAAATTAAAACATCGGAGTCATCATAGTACAGGTGTAACTATTTGTGATAGTTTACAATAGGAACGACGCGAACGACGCGAACTACTTTAAATGCAACTACATTTTTAAGTATTTTATTCTTTTTATTTTTACATTGATATGTTTTAGCGAATCAAAGTTAAAGTGTTTTTTACACATAAAATCACCGCGTCCATTATATTTTTTTTTTATTTTAAGGTTCAATTATCAACATATTCCTTACATATCAAGAAAAATGTATTACCTGTGATCCAAGTGTGAGTACAACGAAATGACAATTTATAAACGATTTTTCTAGTTATATATGTTGCATCAACGTGAATAGGAAGTGCTGCAGGGTGATAATATCGATAAAACAAATACATATATCTTTGAATCGATCAAAGGCTCAAACCTTTAGGCCGATATTTACTTAGCTTGAACAGATATAAGTTTCTATATTAATTCAATAAAGCCACCTTATTATTTGAACCGTGATGATAAAACATTAATATCTTAAAAGTGGATACTATAACATGTGTATGGATTTAATAAACTGTGCATATTTCCATATGTGAAGGTCAAATATCTCAGAATTTCTTTGATAATAAATGAAAAGCATCCAGTAGAGGAATTGCATACATATATACTTCATATGCTGGAAGTGTCCACGAAAGACAGGTTGATTAATGTACATTTGGCTGAATAATAGATACAGTAGATCTTGTGTAAGCAATATTAGTATCTTAGTTTCAGTTTAGACTTAAGAGTGGCAGGTACAACTATATAATTAATAAAATATATCGAATATAGTCACCTCTGAGATGGTATTGTGATGACATCGGAACCTATGGTTTTAATTTAATTGTATGTCTTAGTTTAAACAATATTTCATTCACATTACACATGGTAGTCATACATATAAAATAACAAGTGACATTGATCCAGGCGAAAGCCATACTAGACTACATATATACATTATAAACAAAACACCGTAAATTTCTAGAAAAAAACTCTTCTTTTCAAAATCTATTTTTTTATCTTTCGTTATTTTTATTGACAAAGTGTCGCAGTTTAAAGAATACGACTTTGTGATCACAAAAAGATAACCAAAAGCATTATATGTCACAATTATAATCTAAAGACCCCCAAATTGCATGCTTTCCCACTGGAAAGTCGTCTCGTCCAAGTTGGAAAGATACATTTCAAGTTGGAATTTCTAGTTTCTAAATTGGAATCGGATATTTATTTTCAGAATTGGCAAATGGGAACCGAGGTTTTCCAATTGGAGGGTTACAATATTGATATCGGTATTATTTGACTGGAAAATGCCGGTGTCACGTTATATTCACACGCACTACGGAAAGTCCACTCTTTATGGGTGTACAATAGTACATCTGGTGTTACTTTAAGTTATGTATTGATATTTAAGTGATTTGTTTCATAATATCTTACTTTAAATTGGTAAAGGTTACAAGAAACAGTTCGTCCAATAAAATGTTTAAAATCACATTCAAAATCGAACAATATTGACAAAATGTACGGTTTTATAATCAATGCTTTCTTTTTTGAAACCTTAATTCACGAAAGTTACTCAAGAAAGAAACTGACAAACTCATTTGATGTAATACATTTTCAATGGGTCATATTGTAAAAGATACCAATATATTAAGTTTAATTAGAAAAGAAATCATCCACAATTTACTCATTTCCGAGCAATGTATATTTTTCGGCATCAAATGGTTCTTTTCAAAACATTAATTCACGAAAGATATCAAAGATACCAATATGAATTCTTCACAAAAACCATTTGGTGTACTAAATTTTTAATCACCGATACTTTTAAAATGATCTTAATCAACTTAAATTGATAAAATTTTAATGTTCCTCCTAAATGTATACATTTCCAAAATTCAACATTTCCCATTGTTTCTACGCGTGTACCGTTCAAAAAGATCTGGACCCTAGATAAACAATGTTATTTTTTTTTTATTTTATGACCTTTAAGAATGCAAGTTTAATATATCATTCAACAACAAACATATCAAGATATATTTTTCATTGTCTTTTGAGGGAATTATAAGAAATTAAATCCAGGGATTTGTTTCACAATATTTTGCTTCTCTTTCGAAAAATCTAGTCGTTAACTTGACAACATACAAATCCTTATGTTTTAAAAGTTATATTAATGTTCTATAAAAAATGAACAATGGGGAAACTTAAACTATTTTTAAAATAAAGATTAACAGGCTGAAGGAATTTACGAGTGTTTTTTATGAATAATTTATGTTTAATCTGACACCTTCAAGGTGCGACGTCATATTTTGAAAATCATATATCAACTTAAATATTGAGTATATATAGATAAGAAAATCAAGTGCCCAGTAATAAAAATCTAGCATTGAGTAAAGATATGTATAAAGTGAGATAATCAAGTGTCGCATATAAAATACAGTCTCAAACATGAAAATTGAATGTTCTTGAGGATGTTGAGTATATACAAATTAGAAAATCTAATGCAGAGTAAGAAAAATATATAGACGAGTAAGGATTTTGTGTAAAGAGTGAGAAAATCTAATGTCACATATGAAAATATAGTGTCAAATAAGGAAATCCAATGTCATGTAAGGATTTTGAGTATTATATAGATTAAAAAATCTAGTGCCCAGTAAGAAATATCTATAGTCGAGTAAGGATTTCGCAGATTGAGTGATAAAATCTAGTGTCGTGTATGAAGTTATAGTGTTAAACAAGGAATTTGAATGACGTGTAATGATGTTGAGTTAATATAGATTAGAAAATCTAGTGCCCAGTAAGAAAAATCTATAGTCAAATAAGGATGTTTTGTATCGAGTGAGAAAATGTAGTGTCGCATATAAAAAGATAGTGTTAAATAAGAAATTTGAATGTTGTGTAAGAATGTTGAGTAAATATAGATTAGAAAATCTAGTGCCCAGTAAGGATGTTGTGTTTCCTTGTGAAAAATATAGTGTTGCGTATCAAAATATAGTGTCAAATAAAAAAATTGAATGTTTTGTAAGAATATTTAGTAAATATATATTAGAAAAACTAGTGCCCAGTAAGAAACTCTAAAGACAAGTAAAGATATTGTGTATCGAGTGAGAAAATGTAGTATCACGTATAAAAAGATAGCGTTAAATAAGAAATTTGAATATAGTGTAAGAATGTTGAGTAAATATAGATTAGAAAATCTAGTGCCAAGTAAGAAAAATAAATAGTCAAGTAAGGTTATTGTGTTTTTAATGAGAAAATCTAGTGTTGCATATGACAATATAATGTTAAATAAGAAAATTTGAATATCGTGTAATGATAATGAGTAAATATAGATTAGAAAATCTAGTGCCCAGTAAAAAAAATCTTAAGTCAAGTAAGAAAATATTGTGTATCGAGTGAGAAAATGTAGTGTCGCATATAAAAATATAGTGTCAAATAAGAAATAAGAATTGTGAGTAAATAGATTAGAAAATCTAGTGCCCAGTAAGAAAACTCTATAGTCAAGTAAGGGTGTTGTGTATCAAGTGAGAAAATGTAGTGTCGTGTATGAAAATATAGTGTAAATTAAGAAATTTGAATGCTGTGTAAGAATGTTGAGTAAATATAGATTAGAAAATTTAGTGCCCAGTAAGAAAAATCTATAGTCATGAAAGGATGGTGTATCGAGTGAGAAAATGTAGTGTCGCATAGAAAGATATAGTTACAAATAAGAAATTTGAATGTTGTGTAAGAATGTTGAGTAAATATAGATTAGAAAATTTAGTACCTAGTAAAAACTATATAGTCAAGTACGGATGTTGTGTATAAAGCGAGAAAATGTAGTGTCGCATATGAAAATATAGTGTGAAATAAGAAATATTAATGCCGTGTAAGATTGTTGAGTAAATATAGATTTGAAAATTTAGCGCCCAGAAAAAAAAATATAATCAAGTAAGGAGGTTGTGTATCAAGTTAGAAAATGTAGTGTCGCCTATGAAAATATAATGTCAGAATGTTGAGTAGAAATAGATTAGAAAATCTAGTGCCCAGTAAGATAAATCTTTAGTCAAGTAAGGGCGTTGTGTTATGAGTGAGAAAATCTTGTGTCGCATATGGCGATATAGTGTTAAATAAGAAAAATTGAATGTCGTGTAATGATTTTGAGTAAATATAGATTAGAAAAGCTAGTGCACAGTAAGAAAAATCCTTAGTCAAGTAAGGATGTTGTTTATCGAGTGAGAAAATGTAGTGTTGCATATAAAATTATAGTGTCAAAAAGAAATATGAATGTTGTGTAAGAATGTTGAATAAATATAGATTAGAAAATCTAGTGCCCAGTAAGAAAACTCTACAGTCAAGTACAGATGTTGTGTATCAAGTGAGAAAATTGTAGTTTTGCGTATGAAAATATAGAGTGAAATAAAAAAATTGAAATTGTGTAAGAATGTTGAATATAATTATATAGATAAGAAAATCTAGTGCCCAGTAAGAAAAAAATATAATCGAGTTAGGATGCTGTGTATCGAGTAGGTAAATCTAGTGTGCGTATGAAAATATATCAAATAAGAAATATTAATGTTGTGTAAGAATGTTGAGTAAATATAGATTAGAAAATCTAGTGCCCAGTAAGAAAACTCTATACCCAAGTAAGGATGTTGTGTATCAAGAAAGAAAATGTCACTTATAAAAATACTGTGTGAAATTAGAATTTTTGAATGCCGTGTAAGAATGTTGACTAATTATAGGTAGAAAATTTAGTGCCCGGTAAGAAAAATCTATAGTCAAGTATCGATGTTGTGTATCAAGAGAAAAAATGTAACGTCGCGTATGAAATATGGTATGAAATAAGAAACTTTAATGCCGTGTAAAATTGTTGAGTAAATATAGATATGAAAATCTAGTGCCCAGTAAGAAAAATCTATAGTCAAGTAAGGGTGGTGTGTTATGAGTGAGAAAATGTAGTGTCGTATATTACAATATAGTGTTAAATAAGAAAAAATGAATGTTGTGTAATGATGTTGAGTAAACATAGATTAGAAAATCTAGTGCCCAGTAAAAGAACTCTATAGTCAAGTAGGGATATTGTGTATCAGGTGAGAAAAGGTAGTGTCCCGTATGAAAATATAGTGTGAAATAAGAAATTTGAATGCTGTGTAAGAATGTTGAGTAAATATAGATTAGAAAATTGAGTGCCCAGTAAGAAAAATCTAAATCATGTAAGGATGTTGTATATCGAGTGAGAAAATGTAGTGTCAAGTATAAAATTATAGTGTCAAATAAGAAATTTGAATGCCGTGTAAGAATGTTCAGTAAATATAGATTAGAAAATTTATTGCCCAGTAAAAAAAGTCTATAGTCATGTAAGGATATTGTGTATCGAGTGAGAAAATGTAGTATCAAGTATAAAATTAAAATGTCAAATAAGAAATTTAAATGTTGTGTAAGAATGTTGAGTAAATAAAGATTCAAAAATCTAGTGCCCAGTAAGAAAAATCTGTAGTCAAGTAAAGGTGATGTGTTTGAATGATAAAATCAAGTGTCGCATATGAAAATATAGTGTGAAACAAGAAATTTGAATGCTGTGTAAGAATGTTGAGTAAACATGGATTAGAAAATCTAGTTCCCAGTAAGAAAAATCTATAGTCATGTAAGGATGTTGTGTATCGAGTGAGAAAATGTGGTGTCGCGTTTAAAATTATAGTGTCAAATAAGGAATTTAAATGCTGTGTAAGGATGTTGAGTATATATAGATTAAAAATATTTAGTGATCTGTAGTAAAAATATATAGTCCTGACTTCAGAAATGGACTAAAATGAAATGTTTCCCCTGAAAATAGTAAAAAAGTACCACAAAATTATGTTTAGTCCGTAAAGAGCTGTTTCTAAAATGTGACATTCGAAATTTAAATAAGCACCTGCAGTCACTCATATTTCTGCTTATGTCTATGTTAATACAACAATGACTAATACTATATATTTTTGTCATCTTTAAAGTCAAATTTTTTTCTGGGCACCAAGAGTTTACGCGTGATTGTTTCACTTTAAATATATGTTTTACTTTATGAAATTTAAAATAAATAAAACAGTAAATAGAACTTGTTTACTAAGTTCACTAAGAATGTATTCAATTTTTTATTTTTAATGGAATGGCAACTGTGTAATCAGCTAAGGTAAATTATAAATATAAAAATACCCATAAAGATACCCATGGAAAGTATCGTTGTTTTACTCGGATTCTGATTTCTTCTTACACTAGTAAAACTGGATAAGCTGTATTTACTTTTAATTTGTTAAAACAGTTGTTAAACCGCAATAAAACAATTTCGTCAACAGCCGTACAATATTCTAAGTTGTAGTTTATAATAAATCTCTTCATAAACTAGGGTTTTTGTATTCCCGTATCTAGTGAATATTAATTTTGATAAAAATTATCACTTATTTTTTTTTTATATATATTTACATAATGCACATAGGACATTAAAATGTATCGGTGTGCACCGTTATATTGATACTTTTCCTAAATAAAATATAGTGATAGACACAATTATGGTGTCAATACAGGGACCTCGATTTTTGTTAAAGTATTTTTAGTTCGAGGAGTGGGGGATCGAACCTGGGAACACTCGGTTCGTAGTCCAAGGCCTTGACCACTGATCCACTTCACTATAGTTTCTTGGTCAAAATCAGTTGATAGGAAATCGAGGACCATGATAATATTATTTAAAATGCATACACACATAATATGTGCATATTTAATTATATTCAAGCGGGTTTTTCTCTAATATAATTAAAAAAGGACGTTTTATCTTTAGTTTCAAACTTGTGTGACCTAATTTGTTTTATGTAAATATTTTCTGAAATATATCTACATAATATCAGCTTATGGCACTTGGAGATGGTTATGTATTCATAACAGTAACGACTGATCCGATGCTTGAACATAAAACTCAATTTCATGTGCCAATTGATTGATGGCTTTTGCTTTACAAAGGCTTCACATAAACACTTAAACACTTAACTAAGTTTTGACTGGTTTCTCTAATATATTATCGATATGAATGAAACAATATGCAGTTTTACTAGAGCCAATCAAAATCATGATCACTTGTGTGCGTTTCGTAGATGTAAGTTTTTAAGTATTTAAGTATATGATGGTAAAACACAGAGACAAATAATACAGAGCAAATATTTTGGTACATGTACATGGCCCCTCATACAAACCCGAAAGATGAAATTTTAAAGAAAGATTGATGCGTAAAAAGGAGACATTATATGCGATATTGTTATATTCGATGATACAATTTGCTTTGAGTAAAGTCAATAGCTGGAATGTATTGACGGCTGTAGGTCTGGCAGAACCTTAGTCTAGTTTCACTAGAAATAGTTCTAGAAATAGTTGATGACAAACCAATTACCTCAGAAATGTTTGTGGTGGATTTGGTGGTTGTTTTAATAGACTAGTAATGGTTGATGATAGAAAACTGGCCTGGCAAACCCGTTATCTCAGAAATATTTTAGTGAATATGATGGTTGTAGTTATAGCTGATAAAATAACTGGCCTGGCAAACCAGTCATCTCGGAAATGTTTGTGATGGATATGTTGGTTGTTGTAATAATTGATGATAACAAACTGGCTTGGACAATTTTTCATCCAGAAATGTTTTTGGTGGATATGATGATTGAAGTAATAGCTGATGATAAAAAACTACCCTGACAAACTAGTTATCTCAGAAATTATTGTGGTGGATTTGGTGGTTGTTGTAATAAATTAGTAATATCTGATGATAAAAAAACTGGCCTTGCAAACCAGTTGTCTCAGTAATGTTTGTAGTGAATATGTTGTAGTAATAGCTGATGATAAACAACCAGCATGACAAACAAGTCATCTCAGAAATGTTTGTGGTTTATATGTTAGTTGTAGTAACAGCTGATGATAAAAACATAGCCTGACAAATCAGTTATCTGAAATGTTTGCGTGGATTTGGTGGTTCTAGAAATAGCTGATGATAAAACACTGGCCTGGCAAACCAGTCATCTCAGAAATGTTTGGTGGATATGTTGGTTGTAGTAATAGCTGATAAATAGCTGGCCTGGCAAACCAGTTATCTCAGAAATGTTTGTGGTGGATATGATGGTTGTAGTAATAGCTGATGATAAAAAATGTCCTGAAAAATCAGTTATCTCAGAAATGTTTGGGTTGGATTTGATGGTTCTAGTACTAGCTGATGATAATAAACTAGCCTGGCAAACCTGTTAACTCAGACATGTGTGTGGTGAATATGGTGGTTCTAGTAATAGCTGATGATAAAATACTGGCCTGGCAAACCAGTCATCTCAGACATGTTTGTAGTAGATGTGTTGGTTGTGGTAATAACTGGTGAGAAAAAAATAGCATAGGCAACCAGTTATCTTTAAAATGTTTGTATTGGATGTAGTTATAGCAGATTATAAAAAGCTGGCATGGGCAACCATTTATCTAAGAAATGTTTCAGGTGGTTGTGAAAGGTTTAGTAACTAGTTACATTAAAACTGTAATAATGGTTGCTTTAGTTTTGTTGTAGCTGACCTGGCTTGGTAAAATGATGTAAATATTAAAAAGTCCATTTTCTTCGTTCAAATTTTAGACTTTTGTGGTGTAACTGGCAAACACATCTAATCTTTTGTTAGAAGACTCGGGTTCAAATCCTGACAAGAGTAACATCTGAATAAGAAATGGATGCATTCATAACAGCTGATACCTCTCTTAAACATGAAATTGTCAGGTTTTAAATCTATATTTACCATGATCAATATATATTTTATTTGACTGATTCTGTCATCCTTCAGTATTAGACAGCCACTATAGATATGTGCAAAGATATAAATATACGTATAATTATTATTTATTTGTATGCTTTCCAAAAGGGGAAAAGATATAGTAGCTGCTTCGTCCGTGAGTGCATTCGTCCGTCCCAAAGCTCTTGTCCGGGCTATTTCTTTACAACCTCTGGTTGGAATTTTATGAAACTTGCTAGGATGCATTATTACCAAGTACAGGTGCGCACTTTGTTTTTGTGTTCCGCTTCGATGATTTTTCACGGGGTTATGGCCATTGATTCTGTCTGTGACCAAATTCTTGTCCGCGCTATTTCTGTGTAGCCCCATGTTGGAATTTTATGAAACTTGCTAGGATGCATCACTACCAAGTGGAGATGCGCATATTTTCTTTGTGTTCCGGTTTGATGATTTTAAAAGGAGTTATGGACCTTTAATTGAGTCTGTGACCAGATTCTTGTTCGCGCTATTTATCTACAACACCATGTTTGAATTTTATGAAACTTGCTAGGATGCATTATAATGACCTATTAAGTATGTTGTACACTGTATTATATTACGAATAAAAAATAATACATTGACTTCTCCTAAGAACTCTCACAGTTACTTCCCCCGTTCAATACCATAACCATATGGTACAGAGTCAAACACTCGCTATGGGGAGCATCAATCTGTTCCACCGATATTTTTCTTGTTTACTTTGTTCTTTTATTGAAGTTATTTTTATAATAGAAGTTATTTTTGGAACACTATAGAGAAAAATTGTTTTACCAATGAAATGAACAAATAAAAATATAAAACTTGTTACGAGATTCAAACTCAGATCGACTGAGTGACAATCGGCAGATAAAACTGCTATGCTATGTAGGATATATCCTGATAAGCAGTATAAAATTAAGTTGAATCTAAACCGTTTCCTCGGATTTAACCAACAATGCCCAGAAGTTTCAGTACGTTTACAGATATAACTACTAAATATGTGTGTATGCAGCGGTCTGCAGGTCGCTAGTTCCAATATTGGTAATAATAGCAAGATTGAGTTCTTGTTATTAAAGGTAAATAAAGATATTTTACGCTCAACATGATCCAAATAGTCACAATTTATACAAAATATAACAATTTTACCAGTTTTTTATTGATTTGAAAAGACAAATAATGAGTATGCTGTTTCAACATTTTCTAAAGGGACACAAAGCAATGCTGGAAACTGAATTTATATGCAATTTGTAACTATAATAAAAACAATATTAATATTAAAATTTGTATCCGCCAGGCTCGGCTAGCTCAGTTGGTACCACATTTGGCTGTCAATTCAGGGGTTGTGAGTTTGAATCCTGCTACAGTTACTGATGACTGACCATGAACTTTGTCCTTTGGTCCTTAATCTCCCAACTGAATATGTGGGGAAGTAGTGACTTACTAAGAGACGGTGTATTTAGTACAAGTTGATAACGTGTTCTGACTCGCTGTTAATTAAATAATAGAAATACTGCAAAAGGTTCAAAACCAGACACAAAGTGTGTATCTATACACTACTGGCATGTTGAAATAGATATTTAACTGACTTTGTTTCTATGACATTTGTTAACGGGCGATTCAAAATGCTACATGAAAATGGGAATTTGTTCTTGTAAAATTTCAGGCATATTATATAATCATTTATTCATTTAAGGGTTAAAATCGATATGGAGGTCAGACTTTAATATTTCCTAATTTTATAATGGAGCCTTCCCAGTTTCGTCTAATTATTTCTGAATGGGGTTTAACTCCATTTCTGGCCCATTACATGTTGAATATGGTATATCCAGTTTTTATTGGTGAAACCTGAAGACCTCAGAATGACTATAACTAGAATCAACGACATTCTGTAAGAATCTGACAAACTGTGTTTGAACCAAACTGGGTCATACCCATTACCTCAGTGGTTGAATGAATGTGATTCTGAGATGGCACCTTGAACAATTATAAACACAATGTAAGAATGAAAGTCTAAAATAACTTACTAAACTTTAAAAAAAAAAAAGAGGGAATCTGAAACAAATATTTTGCAGAACTTTGGAGAAATTGACCTGACATTGCTGTTAATCATTGAATTAATAATTCAATCAGTGATCAATATTTTGATGCTGCAAAGCCATTTTCCTTAGACAAAACAATGTCTACGTAAACAATATATTGTATTTGCTTGGACAAACAAAACCATTTGGCCAGTGGGACAATAATTAAAATATTGTTTGTTTGTCCTTTACCTGTACCTACCCATCATTTTCATCTTGGGTAGGTGGGTAGGTATATTATTATATTTTACATTTTGTGTTCTGTCGGACATGATGTCTAGTTATTTAATGAACAACATATTATTGAATGACAAAAAAAATTAGAACATCTTTTACATGTGAATAAATTGTGTTTTAATTTATTTTTAGTGATCAGGGCTGCGTTTCACAAAATCGATGCAACTCAATTTAACAAACTCTCCAGTGGGTGTTCAAATTTTGATAGACATTTAAAATGATTGTATTTTCAGAAAACATGTAACTTTCTGCATAACTTAGCCAACTGGCTTTATTTTGGATGAAAATTAAAAATATTATGAATAAATGTTGGCGATTTTTATCGTAAGATTTTTTGTGAAATACATTCCATAACTGTAATTCAAAAATGCAAAGAAGCTGCTTCCTGATGGAAATTATCGTAAAATTCTTATTAACTCCTACATATTCGCCCAATTCCATCATCCATTAGTATTTGAATGAAAGAATAGGGTTTTATGGCATACCAAAACATTATTTGACATCTACAAGAAAGAAGATTCCAGATTTACTCTCCATGTGAAAAACAATTAACATACAAATATTGCAGTTGCACCGGCTTCGTTTTTTCAGGCTAATTTTTTTTAAGGCAAGTTATCTATACAACCACTCACTGGATATATTTAGACAACGTAGTGGGACATTTAGACAACGTATTGGACAATTTACACAACGAAATGGGCCATTGGGACAACGTAATGGTCCTAAATATTTAGACAACGTAATGGGCAATTTAGACAACGTAATGGGTCATTTAGACAACGTAATGAGCCATTTAGATAACGTATTGGACCATTTAAACAACGTATTGGATCATTTAGACAACATAATGTGCCATTAAGACAACGTATTGGACCATTTAGACAACGTATTGGATATGTCATTTAGACGTCTTGTACCTATAAGACAATGTGTTGGGCCCTTTAGACAACGTATTGTACCATTTAGACAACGTATTTGACCATTTAAACAGGGTATTGTACAATTTATACAGAGTATTGGACCATAGAGGAACATATTCACAAAGGCAATAAGCCTTCTTCTGAATACCTTTTATAAATATACACGCTTGTGTTAATTAATATGTGATATTTTCTCATTTAATTGTATACAATTTGTGAATAAAATATGTTTAACCTAGAGAAAGCATACTTTAAGATGAACTTATACTTTTATACTTTTATACGTTTATTGTGTTAATAATGGTGTATGCTGTATATATGTCATGTTAAACATAGTTATTAATAAAATATGTATCGTGATATGTTTTTAGAGATTCCCTTAAGTTCGATAATAATAAGGTACATCATATGCAACACCAGGAATGGCTAAAAATTAAATACATGTACAACAAAAAGAAGATTTTGTCTATTTTATGTTTGAATATTTATCGTCATTTTTGTACCATCAAGGCCTAACAGACAATCAGTTAGCCTAACCACTCTTTCCTGGGATTCTTAACGGCCAGCCGGTACTCGAGGACACCCATTATCGTATGAATCAGAAACAGGTCCTATCCGCTTGAATCGGCGGTGGGAGACGAATGACAATGAGACGCAATGTCATATATCAATCACCACTGGTATGGCGTCAATGAATTTGGTTAGTAGTTGACTAAATGTGTATGTAAATGGACCATGAACACTCAAATGTAGATGGAAATGAAAGGCACCATTCTCTATATAGACGAAAATAAAACAAAACAGTCTCCATTGTGGTTTAAATCGGAGCTGAAATTATTTAATCGATTTATACGACATCTAAGAGTCTGATGATCTGTTAAGGATTAAAACCTCAATAAATTTAAATTTCTATTATGTTTTCTATCTAATAAAATGCATATGGAAATGGGACATTTACAACATTTTAAATGCATATAAAAATGGTAGATTAATCATTCTAAATACATATGGAAGTTGGCCATTTATCATTCTAAATGCATATGGAAATGGACTATTTATCATTCGAAATGTATATGGAAATGGGTCATTTATCATTCTAAATGCATATGGAAATGGGACATTAATCATTCTGAATTAATATGGAAATGGGTCATTTATCATTCTTAATGCACATGGAAATGGTACATTAATCATTCTTAATGAATATGGAAATGGGTCATTTATCAAACTAAATGCATAGGAAAATTTGCCATTTATCATTCTAAATGCATATGGAAATGGGCCATTTATCATTCTAAATGTATATGGGAATGGACCATTTATTATTCTAAATGCATATGGAAATGGGCCATTTATCATTATAAATGAATATTGATATGATATATTTATCATTCTAAATGTATATGGAAATGGACCATTTATTATTCTAAATGCATATGGAAATGGGCCATTTATCATTATAAAAGTATATGGAAATGGGTCATTTATCATTCTAAATGCATATGGAAATGGTACAATAATCATTTTAAATGCAAATGGAAATGGGCAATTTATATGAATATAAATGCATATGGAAATGGGCCATGTAGTATTCTAAATGCATATGGAAATGGTACATTTATCATTCTAAATGCATATGAAAAAGGAACAATAATCATTCTAAATGCTAATGGATATGGTACATTTATCATTCTTAATGCATATGGGAATGGTCAAATAATCATTCTAAATGCATAGTGAAATGGTACAATAATCGTTCATAATGCATATGGAAATGGTACAATAGTCATTATTAATGCATATGGAAATGGTACAATAATTATTATAGATACATATAAAAATGGTACAATAATCATTCTAAATGACTATGGATACGGGCCAATTATCATTCTCAATGCATATGGAAATGGGATATTTATCATTCTAAATGCATATGGAAATGGGCCATTTAACATTCTAAATGCATATTGAAATTGCCCATTTATCATTCTAAATGTATATGGAAATGGGCCATTTATCATTCTAAATGCATATGGAAATGGGACATTTATCAGTCTAAATGCATATGGAAATGGGCTATTTATCATTCTAAATGTATATAGAAATGGGACATTTATCAATCCAAATACATATGGCAATGTAAGTTAATCATTATAAATGCATATTGAAATGGTACATTTATCATTCTAAATGCATATGAAAATGGGACATTTAACATTCTAAATGCATATAAAAATGGTTGATTAGTCATTCTTAATGCATATGGAAACTGGTCATCTATCATTCTAAATGCATATGGAAATGGACTATTTATCATTCGAAATGTATATGGAAATGGATCATTTAGCATTCTAAATGCATATGGAAATGGATAATTTATCATTCAAAATCCACAAGGAAATGGTACATTAATCATTCTAAAATAATACGGAAATATGGCATTTATCATTCTTAATGCATATGGAAATGGTACATTAATCATTCTAAATGAATATAGAAATTGGTCATTCTAAATGCATATGGAAATGGGCCATTTATTATTCTAAATGCATATGAATATGAGCCATTTATCATTATAAATGAATATTGAAATGATACAATTAGCATTCTAAATGTATATGGAAATGGACCATTTATCATTATAAATGTATATAAAAATGGTACAATAATCATTGTAAATGTATATGGAAATGTGCCGTTTATCAATCTAAATGCATATGGAAATGGGCCATGTAATATTCTAAATGCATATGGAAATGGTACATTTATCATTCTAAATGCATATAAAAAAGGAACAATAATCTTTCTAAATGCATATGGATATGATACATTTATCATTCTAAATGCATATGGGAATGGTCAAATAGTCATTCTAAATGCAAATGGAAATGGTACAATTTATCATTCTTAATGCATATGGAAATGGTACAATAATCATTATTAATGCATATGGAAATGGTACAATAATTATTATAGATACATTTGAATGGTACATTAATCATTCTAAATGACTATGGATATGGGCCATTTATCATTTTCAATGCATATGGAAATGGGATATTTATCATTCAAAATATTTATGGAAATGGGACATTTATCATTGTCAATGTATATGAAAATTTGCCATTTAACATTCTAAATGCATATTGAAATGTGACATTTATCATTCTAAATGTATATGGAAATGGGCCATTTATCATTCTAAATGCATATGGAAATGGGACATTTATCAGTCTAAATGCATATGGAAATTTGCTATTTATCATTCTAAATGTATATGGAAATGGGACATTTATCAATCCAAATACATATGGAAATGGGACATTTATTATTCTAAATGCATATGGAAATGGGACATTTATCAGTCTTAATGCATATGGAAATGGGCTTTGTATCATTCTAAATATATATTATATAGAAAGGGGACATTTATCATAACAACTGTAAATAGATCATTCTAATCGCATTTGTACATCTACCTTTTTCCTTCTTTACATTTACCGTTCTATATGTAAATGGAACAATTCTTATCCAAAATGTAGATCTAGATAGACATTGACCCTTTATACTTTAAACTATTAATGGATAATGTGTCCCTATCAATAATATGAAACTATACTTCTGAAAATCATTTTCAGAAGCTGAAACTACTTCCGATGGTGCTGGCAAATATATAGTCAAACCTGTGTAAGCTGTTACCTCTATTAAGCAGCCAATTGTCTTAAGCAGCCACATTAAGCAACAGCCTATCTTAAAAGGTCGATCTTGCTCTATACAAAATAGCAAAACGACAAATGAAAACATGAAATAGTTAATGCTTTATTGGAAACGTGTATAAAAAATGCATACTTACATGACATCGAATTTAACAGGCAAGCAAACTTACATCGGCATAATAAGAACACATTTATAAAAAAATATGTTATTAGCTAACCACGTGATGTACAGTTATACATGTAAATATGATACTATGTAGAATCTGACACCGTATTACATGTTTTATTTTGTGAAAAAAAACATAAATATTCAATATATTTATTTTTAGGGTTTTAGCCATTACCAGTTTTTAATGCTACACACATGAAATATCAACAAACGAAGCAAAAGAAACAGCATACATACACAATACAAACACAGACAGAAAAAGGGGGAATATATAATATTTTTGTCACGATGTTCCGAAATTTTGTTGAAGTTACTGACTAATCAGCGGGCATTGTTGAACAGAGTCATGACCGTGTATACAGTCTGACACACACCATAGTAACATAACACGCATACATTCTCTGTCACATGAAGTTTTTGGACTGAACTAATTTAAGGCATCACCATAGACCACTAAGCAGCAGGGATTTCAGTTCCTCCGCCATATATAATACCGAAGTGGTGGAGATGGAGATCCCCAGGTTGGCACTACAGAGTGTAGTTTATCCATTTGATAACGGAGGAAACTTCAATTAAATACATGTTCCGGCTTAAAGTTTGTATTATCATTATGTATAATATACTCTTTCCGTTGGAATACAAATATATATGCATCTGGGTCTCTTGAATAAACCTGATGGATAATGACGCCAGCTCGGCATACTACTCGCAAAATTTGAGCAGCGCTGGAAGATGATGCTGTTTCGTCTAACGAACGTAAACATTTATACACGAAAATCGCTGAGCATTTGTTCGATTGAATACAAACGTGCAATCAGAAATACGTTGAAAGATATTTAACCTATGACAGAACTACTTTCTACCAGAACTACTTTCTGTCATCATAATGGCGATCAAATAATGCTTGTTTTAATCTATTTAAAAATGCATTTTTCTTACTTTGAATATCACTTAGTAGTTTGAATGGCATTATTGATGTATTTTTGGAATATTTTGACAGAGTTGTGGATTAAAAGAAATAGGCTTAAAAATGGGGTTGGTTGAAAACATTATTTTGAAATCCTACTTTCACTCTGTGAACATTGTTTATACACACTGAACAGGAACATACTCACTTAGATGATCTAGCTTTCTTAATTAAATGATATTTTAGCATGGTAAATATAGAACACAATAAAATGTACCGTCATATTTCTTTGTTATTTGGGTCTTTTTACGAATTGCGATCAAATATAAAGGCATTCTTCACTGTAGAAATAAGAAAGAAAGATGTTAAGCCGACAATGTGTTCCGAATTACGAACATAGTCGGGACGTTTAAATGGATTTCCTAGGAAGAACACATGTGTCAGAACTAATGCATTGTCAAAATTTACAAAAATAAAACAAACGATTTTTTGCAAAACGAAAAGTAATGTGAACACTATATTTTATATGTCGTAGAAACACATATAAAAAATAACTGTTTATTTGAAACAGTCAAACGGCACTAATGAAAACATATTAGACTACGTCACGAAACATAATACGTAGGTACTAGGTACCATTCAACATGGTTACAATGTGGATAGCATGTGTGATTTAAATCTGTTTTAATAAGTAATGCATTGGATATTGATATTTACAATTTCATTTAAAAACAAACAAACCCAAACACTATAAAAGTTTTAAAGAATCGTGAACAATATTAAAATAATTACTGTCGTGACAAAAAAATAGTTAAAATGTCCACCAAATGCATCGAGTCGAACCTTTGGTCTCTGCCGAGGTACTCCGATTACGTCAGGAAGGAAGAAGACATTTTCTTCAGAGTAGATGTTCATTCATAATATACGGCATGGTTTGTTCTTTTATTTTTTTGCCACTGAATATATCGTTGAATATTCAGCTGAAAAAGAAGATCTATATTTAATTAGGCTCCAATGTTTTTCAAGAAAATGTTTCGTGTATTTTTGTGATAAGATTTTCTTGGGTTAAAGTGTAAAGACTCAAAATGACTCAGTCAATTGTATGTATATGAACATTATGTTGTGTCTCGCATAGAAACAAATCAATAATAGTAATGTAGGTCAAGGTTAATGTCAAGGTCACTGTTATTTAATGTAGACTGTCAGTCTAGGCATACATGTCAATACAGCTTGATAGGCGGTAAACTCTGTCAACATGTCTCTCAAACTGAATTGTTTTTGGCTTGGAGGTTTTCCGAAATTATCAAGGTGCTAAAGGCATGATATTGTAGAATATTTTCTATATCCTTTAGCATGTTCGTGTTTCCTCGTTGTGCTGATGACACTAAATGGGAAAAATGCAGATGTCCTAAACGAGCGGGCTGGACATAGCGACCTCTGTCTTGTGTGGTCTTTTTGCGACGTACACGATTTCCGTATTTGCAACATTGAAGGATTACATACACACAAATATATCCAATATCGAAATCTGAGTATAACACTTAAAGTGCAGATTTTTTGTACGATTTTATTCAAACTGAACCATAAATTAACATAATACAAAAACTCGGCATGTAACGACAGACGTAAACAAATACTCACCTGATAATGTATTAGCCGGTACCGGAATGGCTGGTAACGGTGAAGTCGGCGGTGGCGGTCTTCGAGTGTTTAACGGAGATGCCAGGGCATCGCGTCTCTTGGATGACGGCGTCGCTTCGAAGTAGCTTTCGTGCACGATTGGCACTGAGATAGATTGAAAATGAAATGAAAATAAAGTGATAGGTTACAAATCTTATGAATGTTGTAAATGAAAATTAAATATGCAATGAATATAAATAAACACACACAAAAACTAAACATGTTCTTAAAAAGAGAAAACAGTTTGAAGTTTAAAAACATAAATAATAATAAGTCTTAATTTAAAGAGAAAACTGTGAAAACTACACAATGCAAGGGCGGAGTATTTCTGTGTCACTGACATTCCTTATTCAAATGGTCTTGGCGGTCTTGGACGCTGTCTCGTGTTTACTTACCTTTCACCACTGCGGTCGTGTGTTAGAATGCACATATATCCCAACACTTCAGGCTAGAACGTTTGTCAGTTACTTGTGGAAGGACGCTAGTACCAGTAATGCTCAAATTCATGTAATTACTCCTCCTGTCATCGTCCATCACGAACAATATTGATTGCCATTTAGGCAGTTACAGTATTTACGTGTTTTTCTCTCGAAATCTAAATGTATGATCAGAGGCTGAAAAAAGTTAGCGTTTGTACTAGTTTCATGTTGAATATCGAAAGACGAAATACGAATATAAAATTAACTTTGACAATCTAGCTCCCACGAAAAAACTGATATTTGTTGAAAATGGCAGCAACTTCACTAAAACAGATCTGCCATATTGGCAAACAATGTGACCAATAGGAAACTGTGAGTCTGGTTATGGTCTACATTGTCAGTTAATCATTTTAACATTCCCTGTTACTGACTGAATATCCAATAAAAACTAGTACGAAATAGTGGATGATTCTTACCGGGTATGTAAAAAGTCAATGTTTTCAAGGATGCATGTTGGTATATTAAGTTCTATGATAAATGGGTGGACGTTTTAATAACATTACACATCATAAGTCTAGTAAATGGCAGACGTAATCTAGTTCGATAGTCGTCTTTCGTCTTTATCTCCAAATTAAAAAGTTTAAGGACAAGTCTGGATAGAACGGCCGTCCTTTTACAAATAACTGGCAAACATTCTCATATAATGATTGTTTTGACCGAGCTGGGTCTGATACCGTGATCTTAGAGCTATGAGGTAAGTGATCTTGAGACAGTACCCTAGACCACTCTACAACGGATTAACACCGTCCAACAACTATCCACCACAATTATATACGACATTCAGTTTTATTGAAGAAATTAAAACACTTCAGAACAAAACTGAGTAGAATAAACGTCCTTTTGAATGAGACTGTATATTTTCTAATATAAAAGTTTGGACTGAAGACGGATCGAACCTGCAACCCCAATAGTAAGAGGTAAAAGAGACAATGCCTTCGGATGGCCCTTAGTGGATCAAGGATGACCCTTGAATTAAATCCGGTTTGATAATCACCTGGTCTGTGTTTTCCTGTCATATTATTCTTCACAAACTCGTTAATATCTGCCTCAACGTCACATTTCTCCAAACATGTACGGACTGCTTCGCAACTCTGAAAATAATAAATATAAAAAAAAATCATTGGCGGGTTTGGGAGTTTGGGAGGGTTTATAGTGATAATGGGGTATCAAGTTTTATTAGTGAATTAATGAGTATTCAAGTAAAGCGACTGATCTTTCTCTGACTGGTAAATGTTCTATCAAAGTTTTTGATCTTGTTGAATAGGAGTAAACTCCGTGGATCACGTTTGTCAAGTCAAACAGGTTTCATAACCTATAAATACTACAAGTTCAGGGCAATGTTGTGACCTTGTGTGTCACTGAATATATAAGAGGAAGTAAAGCTGCTAGCCACGCTTTTGATGATGTCACAAAACATTGTTAACGCCATTAGCTAGGGCTTGATCATTTTTTTTTAAAATTCATTTTCACTTATTTTTCCGGGTAATTATCTATTCGTGTACCTTCCAGTAGTCTGACATTGCGGTTAGTCACTTCCAAATCAGACTGGTATTCAATTTGCAAAATCGTGTTTTCTTTATCATAAATTAATGTGGGCTTATGAAATACATGCACGTGAAAGAACAACACGGATAATATCTGAGTCACGAAATTAGAATGGAAAGTATTAAACATAATTGGACGAACATAATTTCATAAATCTAGTACAAGTTAAACTTGGCAGTACTTAAAGACGGGCTTCCTTTGCGTTAATAACACATGTTATCCAATTTTGCGGTAAATTTATCATTAAATACTGTCTGTACAGTATGGCATTATATTCACATACAGATACAAGCAGTCAGAGGTTAGTTTAGTCTGTAGAACAGATCAAGCTCTGTAGACTGGGTCCGTGAAACAGCAATGTTGGGAAAGCCACATTTGAGCACGTTAATTGATCAGTTGATTCAACTGAAAGCTTAAATGACGTCACAGTTTAGTAGCGTTCAGTTGCTACTGTACATCGATATTCAGCAAGAAACTAACCCTAACTCTAACCTTCTCTGCCTCCAATATAGAGAGTCGCATACCTTATTATATAGAACCTGCTATGTCCCACAAGTCAAATCAATTGAACGCTTAATACACTATGACGTAGTTCAAACTTTCCCTGAAGGTGGGTGCCCACCATTTATTTTGAAGGCTTGTCATTTATAGAGAGATCCAAATGAAAGTTTTGTTTTTCAATCTCTGCACTACAAAATATGATGGGAAAAGTAGCGGTCATGTGTCATATAAGATATATTTTCTGTTTAGTGTGTACAATGTTGACAATGCGACTACCTCACGGAAGCATTTCCTGTTTCCAATGGTGGTACTATGCCGGAAGCAACTGACCATCAACGCGCTCTTGAAAAGGTGCTGTTATTTAACAGACCTATTCGTGAAACTGGGTCTATTCTAGAGAATGCATCAAAGGCGAGAAATGAATACTGCACAATCCTTTTGATAGCTACCAATTTGATACATATATTAATTTAATTGTTCGACAAAAGATAAGATTTTTAAAAGATTAAATGGAGGGACACAGAAAATTATCGACACCTTATGACGTGTTGATAAAACTGACCAAGCACTTCGGCTATTGCCACGGGATTTAAAATCCCGGTTGTTAAGTATATAATACTGGTGACAATATTTGATGGACAAAAGAACTTTATCAAGCAGCATTTCATTGTGCAAAGAAAATGTGACTTCTGACACAGGGTTTTTTATTACGCTGGTTCCCTTGGAATCATGGAGCACATTCACTGGTTCCATCGTACCAAGAAATTCAATACGAATAAGACAAAATGGTCTTCTCGTTCTTTTCATGCAGTTTGTCTAACTTTTGGACAGTTATTTTTCTACACAATATGTGTTTGTGTTGTTTATCCATACAGTATGAGTTCTAGCCATAAAATATGTATTCTATCCGCAGAGTATCTTTTCTATCAATATATTATATTTTTATCCATACAGTGTGTTTTCTGTCTATAAGTTATGTATTACCCAATTATATACTTATTTTCTATCCATAAATTATGTTTATGTCCATTGTTTTCTGTCTCTATATTGTCTTTTCTATATATAAATTATATTTTTATCCATACATTATAGTTTCTATCTATGAATTATGTTTTATCCATGCAGTATAGTTTCTATCAATTAATTTTATTTTTATCCATGCAGTATGTTTTCTATCTATAGATAATGTTATATCCAATCAGTATATTTTCTATCCATAAATTATGTTTTATTCATTGTTTTCTATCTATATATTATGTTTTATATCTATAAATATTGTTTTATCCATACAGTATAGTTTCTATCAACGAATTATGTTTTTATCCGTGCAGATGTTTTCTATTTATAAATATTATACTTTTATCCGTATTGTATAGGTTTTATCTATAGATTATCTTATACTATGTTTTATATCCATGCATTATGGTTTCTATCCATGCATTATGCTTTCTATCCATACATTATGTTTTCTATCCATACATTATGTTTTCTATCCATACATTATGTTTTTTATACATACAGTATGATTTCTATCCAAACAGTATGTTTTCTATCCATACAGTATGATATTTGCCATGCATTATGCTTTCTATCGATACATTATGTTTTCTATACAAACAGTATGTTTTCTATCCAAACAGTATGCTTTCTATCCATACAGTATGATTTCTATACATAACTTATTACTTCTATCCATAAATTATGATTTCCATCTATCAATTATGTTTATATCTATATAGCATGTTTTATATCCATAAAATATTTGTAGAACTATATGTCACTTAAAAGTAAAAAATGCTCATTTTACTAAAATATTTATAATGAACTTCAAGTATAAAAGGTATAAAGACCGCACCTCGTCACAATCGACGCAGAGCTGGGAGCCTATGTTTGTGCATCTCCATAAACAGTCACGCAGGAAGTAGATCCTTTCCTCTTCCTGGCGTTGATACAACTGTAGAATACGAATAGTACTTATTATTTTCAACAGCGAAAGTTTTAAAAAAATCACTGAGACGGAACTATATATAATTCACAAAAAAAAAAATAATATAAAAACCATTGTCAATGGAAATTATGATAGTATGGACTGGTATGGACAGTATGGAGGTTTCAAAAAGGTGTTGTTTTTTTTTTGTTTTTTTTGGGGGGGGGGTTTTTGTGATTTTTTCGTGGGGGGTGGGGGGGTCCTGACAAGTCTGTAATTTAACAAAATTATATGGACTCCTCAGTAGGGTGTCCCCCTTCAGGATCCGTTCGTGATTGGTATAGCCCAGGGATCGACCCCACTACTCGCGGACGCTCTGCACTACTCTATCGGATCCCGAGAGTAGGGTAACGTGTCGAGACTCACCAATGACAATTATAAATTACTCAAATGGTATATTTTTCCATATTAGAGTGAAACATGATAAGAAAATACTACCATGCAATTTTGAACCGCGTCTTAACCTTCCAAAAACATTTAAAAAAGAGGAATATTCAAGCGAAAATGATGAAAAAACACAAATGTACTTCAATTTACCTGAGATTTTCAAATGAACAAATAAAGTAAAATTGATAAAAATGTGTAATGCGAGTGATTTAAAATTTGTGAAACTTTGGTTTTGCAGGAAATCACCCTGATTTAAAATTCTTGATCCGCATTTGCACTCTAACCACTGGTGAATGAGCGGCGTGGTACTCGCCTTAGGGATCAAGCCCATCCCACAGCCGCTGCTTGGGAAGCGAACTATCTACTCCACATTTGCGGATCTTGAGGGGGAGGGGATAGCATGCTCCGACATATCCCTGAGATTCCGAAATATTTTTAAAAACACACACACACAAATTTCAGTGAAAATATTGAACGGAATTATTAATTTTCGAACCCGTTTTATATTTCTAGAGTCCTTTTTGGCTGAGTGGTGTAAGGTACCGTCTCAAGATCACTTACCTCTCACCGCTAAGATCGTAGGTTCGAGTCCAGCTCGCTCAAAAACTGTATGTGACAAAGTTTTCCAATTACTAGCGGAAGGGCGGTGGTCACAAGTTCTATTCAGATTCAGTGTGAGGTCTTCCTCCACCAATAAAACTTGATATGCCATATTTAAGTTAAATGAGCGTCATAACGCTTGTATTATGTAGTTCATAATACCAACAGGATATATATTATTCAATGTTTCCGTCTCGCTAGTGTACGTCACCTTTGTGGCAATATGAAGTAAATTAACATTTACTGATAAAATAACTGGACAGTTAACAAAGAAGGACAGGCCGTTTAAGATTTGATTTGTTTCACAATGTTCAGATTTGTTTACTTATTTTGAATGTAAAAGAGACACAGGGGTTTTATTTTAACTCTTCATTTTTTTAAAAATGTTTTATATATCTATATGTTGCATATTACTTAAATGTGAAAACGTATTCTAGTTTCGAAAGCGGCATAACATTGATATAAAGAATAATTTTATGATGTTCGTGCCAGATATTCTAAAATTATCAGGTGATACATTAATGTATAAAGAAGGAAACGCAACTGATTGAGATATTATGAACGCCCTTGTATTTGTGCAATATCTCGCGAAATCTCGTTTTCAAATATCATGACTTTTTTTTATCTCAGAAATACAAATCAAAATTATTTCTTTGCACAATGAAAGACTCTACAAAAGAAGTTTTCCCAGCAAATTGTGTTTAAAATTGCTGAAGTATATTGAAACTAAAGCATTAAGTAAAGTACTTGAAATTTAAACTTTGAAATGGTTTAAATTCAAGATCATTTAACGTGTTTAAAACATTGTAAAACATCTAAGGCTACCAAATATGCATCTTACACTGAATGATTAATTTGCCAAACAATTTATTCTTCGCATGCTATTTTTTCAAAATTTAGCAGAGAGATGCAACTTTCCTATCCTTCAATATAAGTCCTTCGGTAAATAGATAAAATACGAGCCTTGGCACAACGCGAAGACAATGACGTCATCACTTTACGTGTTGCCGCAAGACAAACCTTCCCTGTCGATAAAGCAAGAGTGTATCTTACCCCCACTTTATTATCATGTAAAATAATACGTAATAATACGTTAATATGTAAAATAATACGTAATAATACGTAATAATACGTTAATATGAAAAATAATACGTAATAATACGTAATAATATGTAAAATAATACGTAATAATACGTAATAATACGTTAATATGTAAAATAATACGTAATAATACGTAATAATATGTAAAATAATACGTAATAATATGCTAAAAGTTGTTAAATGGAAGGCCACCTCGCAAATTTGTGACGAAAAAAAAAAAAGTGTCAAATATGTGTTATTTCACGCAGCATTATCTGTATGATAAAACAGGTTCCAAAAGGTATATTTATTCAACAGATCTATTTAGAAAACAAATGTTTAGAAACTGTTGCTGAAGTTTCATATATATCCTAGTAGTAGTTGGACATGTATTACTTTGTTATACGTTATTATGTATTACTTTGTTATACGTTATTATGTATTACTTTGTTATACGTTATTATGTATTACTTTGTTATACGTTATTAGGAGGAAAGATTAATTTTATGCGTGAACACTAATACCGTCGAATTCAAAACTGCCATGTCTTGTTTGTGTCCCAAAGTAGTTTAAATAGTTAGTTTAATTTAAACTATGGTGGCATAGTTCTGCCACCAATTATACACTTAACTAACGCGATAAGTTTCTAGTTAACCACTTTATTTTCACGAAAATTATCTAGTTATCTAATTAACTAACACGATAAGTTTCTAATAACGATAAATAACATAATTGAAATAAATGTATGTTAGTGCCACTTATTGCCACCACTTATCTAGTTAACTATTGCGAATACTATCTAGATATCTAGTTAACTAAGGCGATACGTTTCCAGTTACGAAAAATATCTTAACGCGAAAAGATGCCTATTTACTGCTCTACAACTGCCACCACATATCTACTTAGCTAACTGGAAAACTAGATAATGTTGGTGTTACCAGTTACTTAATATTCGGTATACTTCGGTTTTTACTCAATAAACCACAAAGCATTCCCTTTTTCTCAGAAAGGGTCGAGTGGTTACGATTGGTTGTAAAGCAGCACAGAAGGTTGAGGGAAGTTTAAATATAACTAAGGATGTATTTTTTATTTTTATGCTGAGACCATATAGTTTATGTATTGTCTAGTATATTTTCAAATGTTTTTAGTTAAATTAGCTTGGTTTACATTTCCATTAGCCGGCATCTGTTGTTTTGTGATATAGCTTGTTATTGTTTTGCTTCATTTCTTGTAGATTTTGTAACATCTATGAAACGTTGTGTCCTACCGATAACGGTTGAAGGCGGTAGTGATTGAAGATAAACACTTGGTGTAAAGTTCAGCCATTGTATTTCAATTTGTATATTCAATAAACGTAATGACACAACATAAACATCCGTTTAGTAAATAACAGTATATACAATTTCATAGAATTATATAAGTGTAACAGGAAAAACACATGTACATCGCATGTCAGCAGATATACACTATAGTAATATAGAGTTGCATAGTCACTGCTATTTAACATATTTGTCTGAATTTGTTATTGTTCCTGCTTGAAGTTAAAATGATAAAAATGTTAATTAGAAATTCTGATAAAGCATTAAGCACGTTCGCAACTTAGACAAATCACGCTCGAACGTAGAACCAGTACTAAGCATATGTGAAAAAGATGTCTTGCTCAAGGACCTCACACACATATAGCCATGGTGGAGGATCGAACCCACGACCCTTCGATCCTGGGTTCGATGCTCTATTACTGACCACGCATTCCGTAAAAGCAGACGTACTTACCTCACACGCTGTTTCTGTATTTAGTTCCCAGTCACGACGGATGTGTTCTAAAACATCAACTGTCTGTCTGTACGCGATATCTGGACGAGAAAAGTCATATACATTAAAGATAAAATAACAATTTAGTACACTAACTTTTCACATGCAATTAAGCTTAGAGCTTAGATGATTCGCTAAAGAGTCGGTCCCATGGTTAAAACCAGTACAGTTCTTTCTAGATCGGCCACCTAACTTTCTTACTTTTTTTTATTATCTATAAATTTTCCCTATCGCAATCTATTCTTTTTTTTCTAGCTATTTTGGCAATAATCCTCTTTGATTTAAAGGTAGCTTAGATATGATTTATTGATCTATGTTCGGTAGCAATAAACACATAACTTAACATATAAGGAGATCAATAAAGAAGTTGAATTATGACTAGCTTAGTATAAAGTGAGTCAAGTTTGTGCAGTAAGGAAACTTTATGAAAATAAGTTGGACTTTTTTTCCTCAAATTCATCGCTTGTCATTGGTCTAAATGTTTGAACAATACACTATAGTACTTTCTAACTGTTTCACAGTTCAAACAAGGTGAAATAATTGCCCCAATAATTTAATTGCACATTTTTACGTCGAAGCAAGATTCATTTGTTTTTTTAATGAGAAATAATTTACAAGCCAATTTTGAAATCATATTCATGGCAATAGAGTTTTCGTCACTTTTATGTCTTGTTGCATTATTAAGTGTTTAGCGTTATTTTCAGCCATATTTCATTTACGAAATCACATCGTTTACTGATTGAGCATGTCTTCTATGCGAGGTCACCTGTGTATCATGCCACATGTACGTGATATTATCACACCAAGTCACATTATACAGACAGCGTGCCGACAAGACACGGAAGTATCCTCAGGCGTTTAAATGGTGAGCACCAAGCGAGTATGTTTCATAAAGCACTTTTAAGTATTTGTTATGACCCGGTCGGGGATGGGTTTATGATCTTGCAGGGCAAGCGCCCTGAAGCGCAACCGTTGTGGTTGTTTATGTTGCAGAAACATATAATTTGTAATCAAATGCAAAAAAAAATAAACTTACCTGCTTTTTCCATAGCTTCTCGACTTTTATCAGTCCGTACTTTCAACTGCAACGGAAACATGTATATTTGCCCTATTAAGATAAGTAAAATAAGTAGACATTATACAAGTTCATATGAAATGTAGTTATATATAAATAGTTATGTATTTGTTAATTTAAAAAAAAATGGGCATAATTCATGAAAATAAGTATTCTTAGTCTAGAACTAGTTAAAAATCTAGGGACTGATGGCTAGGTTCGCCAACCATCGTTATATAACAGAAATACTGGTAAAAATAGGCACAACAAACAAACAAATACATAAACAAACAACTGTTTATTTCAATGAGTATTGAACATATGATAGCTTTAATAGTTAAACGAAGAAACTGTTCAGTACTTCATTCCATCCCTTTATGAAGGGTAACGAAAGTGAAAATGACATAAACAAAACCCTTTATCAAACCTTTTCCAAATCACGTGTACTCGGCGCCACAATTTGCTTGGCTGAACTCAACTGATTTTCTTGCAGAAGCATTTCTCGGCATTTCTCTTGATACAATCGCTGAAGCTGTAAAGCAATTATCTTTGAAATAACATTCTAATCCATTAAGTATCTCATCTTAATTATATTTGATTAAGATGCTAACAATGGCGTGCCTCTTGATTATATGTGCTACGGTGAATGGCCAGATCAAATGATGACAGATCTTGTGTTTATGATATTGTGAAATAAAATGTTTAAACAAAATTTGCTAAATTCGTTTCTAGGGAAAGGTCAGCAGCTATACATGTGAAGGAAGTGTGATCCTTGACCATGCACATTGTATAGCAAACATATTGCATTTAATTTGTTTGTATATATATGTTTACATTCTTGACTGTAATCCTTTACCACATCATATAAATATGTCGTCCATATCACATGGACGCATTCCCGGTAAAATGTTATTTTTAGTTTTGCACATACTGTGCGACATACTTCGGAATTTATTTACTTTACACATAATACATTTAAGTTCCCATGCCATGGACGTTGAGCAAGTAAACTTTAAAGTTCTTATTATATAAGAATATATGAAAGACACTTGCAAAAAGCCGTAGAAATGCTCGCATACTATACGACAGCAGCCGCAATATAGCCTCGTCACAGTTTAATATCTAAACAAAATCTCCTTCGCAGAGTTATCGTTCGTTACACTCATGCGCCTCTACAACAGGCTAAAATTTTTTACGAAACTTAGTAATTACAGATTATGCAGTTGTTAGCATATTGTTAAATCCATACAACAAAACTAGAAATAAATCATCAATATTTAACATTAGAACAAAAACAACAAAACAACCTTTACACGAATAAATGATGAACTATTTTCTTGTTTGTTATTTACGCAGAGGGATTCCCCGATTAATAAGCAAACTTAAACAAACATGGAAGATATCAACACGATCGTTCGGAGGTTGTTATGATGAAAACATTGCTTTAAGAGATAAACAGCGTGATGCCATGTTACATTTGGCGAACAGAAAGGGAGATTTGATTGTCAGTTTGCCTGTTGGTTACGGGAAGAGTTCGGGGTTTGCTGTACAGACAATGATGAGCATTGTTTTCAATGTATGGAAGCCATTTTGAAATAGCAATGACCATGTGACTCGGAAGTTATGCGAAACCGAAAGTAGTCGGCCGAAAGTAGTCGGAAAGTAGCCAGTGACAGAGATAAGCGTGTTAGAGAGTGATCTAAACATAGACTTCTCACGTGGTGAAGTTAAAGAACTTTTTCAGAAAACAATAAGTATAAGTTACATACTATTTATGGATCATCTAACAAAATTAATTTTGCTACAACTTAGCGAACTTAATTCTGTAAAGGTCAATAAGTGACCAACTCATGATTTAACAAATCGAAAGCGCGAGATTTTCAAAGATGTATACTTTATACTAGTATTGAGCATCTGTGATGCTTTACTTGCTTCGAAAGACAAACATTTAGAAAAACAAGCATCGCAGATGATCAAATTTTATAGGTCACTTAATGATTAATTGAGTTAATTTTGCATTTGTGAAACATTAAGTAAATAAGTAAATTTAACGTTAAACTGGGAATCCACATAGAAAATATTTCGTTTGAGATATAGGGGTTATAAGTTAATTTAAATAAAATATATTATTAATATCTCTAAGATATTTATAACATAAAACAGAAGTTAACGAGACATGAAGCGGAACTTATTTATTCATTTTGAGATCCAGATTATACGTAATATGTAATAATTAAGGTTTTTTTTACAGATATATATGTGCTGAGGCGATTCACAATATAATGGGACGCAAACCTACTAACATCGACTAACTTTGCATGTGTTATTCTTTTCATTTTTTGGCTGTCCTTTACTTTGTCTTCCATCTGAAAAAGAAATTGATTCTAAACAACTCGAAAGCGTTAACAAAATAATTCAATGTTGTAATCTTATGTATGCATGCAGTTAGTTTAAGTGCAATGTAAGACTATGGTTAATTTGATTTTCTTAACGCTCGTCGTTTACTTTAATATTAGGTTGGTTAATTCCAGGTCTCCCTTCGCTGTTGAATTTAACTCCACGTGCTATGTGAGGTCTGGATCGTTCACTCTTAACTTTGTTTCTACATAGAAAATGTTTACATGTTTAAACGTATTTCCTTTCCTTAAAACGAATATATCCGCTTATAAAAATGCGCAATAACTTAATGTTGACCAGTTTTTTTTAAAATATGGTATAACTGTGCTACTGTTAATGGCTTTTTGTATGTGTGTGTGTTTTTTTTTCACAAAAAGACAAGTCATCAAATGCTCTAAAATGCATTCATCTGATAAAATCTGCATAAAAAATAAAATGTCTAAGAACTCCAAACCAAATGACATAAGACTAATTTAGCGACATAGCAAAAGAAATGTCCCACCGTCACTTACAAGTGGTGTAACTCTGTAAAGAGACGTTAGCATGAGCTGTACAATACCATGATTTTACAATTACA
This sequence comes from Panopea generosa, assembly GCA_029582155.1. Classification (NCBI taxonomy): domain Eukaryota; kingdom Metazoa; phylum Mollusca; class Bivalvia; order Adapedonta; family Hiatellidae; genus Panopea; species Panopea generosa. Next base: position 43,567,470 of record CM055899.1, read on the forward strand.
TCGTTTGCAAACTAAAACTCGTCCTTTCTGCAATGTTCCAACCATATAACAAATGCGCCAACTTGACACGTGCTGTGTGTCATTTGGAAATTAATGCCAATTGGAATATAAGAATTCCAATTGGATAGGGTGTTTTTTTACAACTTTTATTCCATTTATCTCAGTATTTTACAAACTTTTTTAACTGTAATTTTGAATTTAACTTAATAATAGTTATAACTGTCCAAAAGTATTAAGTTTATAACATTAATGTTCATAATGAAAAAAAAATTTGGAGAAAAAAAGTTTTTCCAGAAATTCACTGTGTTGTGTTTACCATTTATGTCATAACCAATTTAGCTACTTATAATAATTGTACCTGTTTAGACTGAACTTTATTTTTTTCAGAAAACCTTGCTATTTTGTCTGCAAGTTTGTTGTGCTCAACGCTAGTGTCCTCGTGGAAGCGCGCCATTCTCTCAGTTTGGAATTTTAATTCTTGCCAGCTGCAGCCGAGTTCCCTGCATGCACAATGGTTAAAATTAAAATTTAAAAAAAAAAGAAATAATAGTATTTGATTTCACTGTCTAGTAAACGTAGAACAAGTGATCGTGGGAAAAATTGAACAAATACATATTCAGAATCTCGTAGATCGTTGTTTATACTAGTACATTGTGTATACGTTGTTTTAGTTCGTTAGTTTAGTATTTTTTATTTACTTGGATCATTCGAATATTTTGAATAATTTAAGAAGCATAATTATTGTCGATTTTTTAATTATTTCAAATGAAGCGAAAACGTTTACATATATATTCTACATCTCGGTGTTGCCTTGTGATGTCTGGATGTAACCAACATTGATTGGATTATCGACCGTCACGTGTTTGATTGACAGCCCGCGTCAGGTCGTTTTACATGAAAACTTAAAATCCAGATATTTTTTATGAATTAAAGAGAGCGATTGACCGACAAGATACCAGTAGTATAATTTTAAAAGTCTTTGGCATTGCTTAGGAGGTATCGAATTCCCAAACTTCCTCATGCGAGACGGATGTCCAGCACTGAGCCATCATATTAAAATGTGCGTGAACGAAATATTTATATTTATTCATTTATCTATTCTTTAAATAAACATGCTATCTTTTTACCATGCTTTTACTATCAAAACCCAGCCACCATTATAGGTGGTAGTGAACAGTTCCATGTATTCGAGTAAGATATCCGGTTTAATTGCGCATATTGAAGGTGGTAGTGAATAGTTTCATCTCTAGAAAGGGATAATGTATATAACAATGATTTAACTTTTAACATTTATTTCGTATAATCTTATGAAAACAATATTTTTACACATCTTTCAGATCCTTTTGTAAAAGGACAGCGATTATTTTAATAATAATTTAACATTTTATCTGAATATCATATAATTATATGATCAATGTAAATATGAAGTCGATATATCCAAGTCAGCAGACCCTAGATTTCATTTTTATTGTGTAATGGGGAATACTTCTTGGAATGGTTGAAAGTCATCCTAGTTCTATAAAAATAAATAATGTTAACTATGTCTTAGTTTAAGAGAAACTGTTGACTACCATCTTAAACTACTACACATGCGTGACTAACCTAACACATCTGCTTATAATGGTAGAATAGGCTATAAGTTTGGCGTATAAACGTATTGTATTTCTTGCCAGCTAAATCACCTTAAAATTAATCTTTGAACTCGTATTCCTCGTCCGGTGTCTTTTCTAATAATGGGCGGAACTAACTGCCAGGCAAATGGGCTGTTAAGAAAGTATTTCTTCACAATTGGTTATAGATATTCAAAAATGTTTTGCCAATATCAGTTCTATTGTATAGTGATTAACGTCGCTTTACACAATCTTTCAGTCATATTTCGATAACCTTTTTATAAGGCAACAGCCGCTGCCACACTACGATATCAAACCGCACAACAATATCAGGTCGCATTTTGATATCAAGTCACACTACGATATCGAACCACACTACGATATCAAACCACACTACGATATAAAAACACACTATAATATCAGAAAGCAGTTCGATACCGAGTCACACTACGATATCAAACCACACTAAAATATCAGGTCGCATTTTGATATCAAGTCACACTACGATATCGAACCACACTACGATATCAAACCACACTACGATATAAAAACACACTATAATATCAGGCAGCATTTCGATACCAAGTCACACAACGATATCAAACCACACTACAATATTAGGCCAAACAACGATATCAAACAACACTACACTATCAAACCACACTACGATATTAAACCACACTACGATATCAAGCCACACTACGATATCAGGCCAAACTAAGATATCAAGTCACACTACGATATCAAACCACAATATAATATCAGGCCGCATTACGATACCAAGTCACACTACGATATCAAGCCGCACTACGATATCAAGTCACACTACGATATCAAACCACACTATTATATCAGGCCGCATTACGATACCAAGTCACACTACGATATCAAGCCACACTACGATATCAAGCCGCACCACAATATCAAGCCACACTACGATATTACTCTTCATTACGATACCAAGTCACATTACGATATCAAGCCAAACTACGATATCAAGTCGCATTACGATACCAAATCACACTACGATATCAAGCCACACTACCATATCAAGCCACGCAACCATATCAAGTCACACTACGATATCAAGCCACACTACGATATCAAGCCGCACTACGATATCAACCCACACTACGAATTCAAGCTGCATTACGATACCAAGTCACACTACGATATCAAGCCACACTACGATATCAAGCCGCACTACGATATCAAGTCACACTACAATATCAAGCCACACTACGATATCAAACCGCACTACGAAATCAAACCATACTTCGATATCAAACCACACTACTATATCAAGCAATATTACGATATCAAGCCACACTACGATATCAAGCCGCACTACGATATCAAGCCACACTACGATATCAAGCTGCATTACGATACCAAGTCACACTACGATATCAAGCCACACTACGATATCAAGCCGCACTACGATATCAAGTCACACTACAATATCAAGCCACACTACGATATCAAACCGCACTACGAAATCAAACCATACTTCGATGTCAAACCACACTACTATATCAAGCAATACTACGATATCAAGCTGCATTACGATATCAAGTCACACTACGATATCAAGCCACACTACGATATCAAGCCGCACTACGATATCAAGTCACACTACAATATCAAGCCACACTACGATATCAAACCGCACTACGAAATCAAACCATACTTCGATGTCAAACCACACTACTATATCAAGCAATACTACGATATCAAGCCGCACTACAATATCAAGTCACACTACGATATCAGACCGCATTGCGATATCAAGCTGCACGACGATATCTAACCACACTATCATACGATACATGTATCACGCCGGTCAAAATTACACTTACATCGGGCCGACTAGACATTAAACGTTTCTCAACATGTTGAGTGTCGAGTCAGGAAGCCGTTCTAAGAATTTCTGACATTTTGAATTTCGAATATATAATTTCCGAAATATTGTTTCACTAAGCTTAAAAACGATCCTAGTTTGCTTTTAAATATGTGTTGCTTTAATGAAGTTTTCATATAAATAAGAAAAACAACTACATGTAATACAAATTGCATAAAACAGCAAGTAATAAATAATTTCAAATCCTTATTTTCACATATTTAATGGAGTGTAATTTCCTTGCAATTCTGCTATACTTGTATACAAGTAAATTGCCATCTTAACCACAGAAAACACCTCATTACTTTTGTCTGGTAGAAATAGGAGAAAATGAAAACATACCCTTGATCTTCTTTTCCTTCCACAGATCTCGCGAGAGTTCGTAGTGATTTGCAATATTGCAGATCAGCCTTGGCTCTGTTAAAACAAAATACGAATTTTCAAAACAGTCATCGAGGCCTTAAGATTAAGTTCTTTTGTGGATTTCGACGTGAAAATATTCTCTCGAACCCTTTACATTTCTTGCGCGTGGTTTAGTGGTAGAGCACCGAACCCATTTATGTATTTGTTAAGCGCGTGGTCCAGTGGTATAACAACGGACACTCTAGTAGTAGAGCAACGGACACTCTAGTGGTAGAGCAACGGACACTCTAGTGGTAGAGCAACGGAAACTCTGGAGGTAGAGCAACGGAAACTCTGGAGGTAGAGCAGCGGACACTCTAGTTGTAGAACAACGGACACTCTAGTTGTATAGAGACGGATACTCTAGTTGTAGAGTAACGGACACTCTAGTTGTAGAGCAACGGACACTCTAGTGGTAGAGCAACGGACACTCTAGTGGTAGAGCAACGGACACTCTAGTAGTAGAGCAACGGGCACTCTAATAGTAGAGCAACGGACACTCTAGTGGTAGAGCAACGGACACTCTAGTAGTAGAGCAACGGACACTCTAGTGGTAGAGCAACGGACACTCTAGTGGTAGAGCAACGGACACTCTAGTGGTAGAGCAACGGAAACTGTAGTAGTAGAGCAACGGACACTCTAGTAGTAGAGCAACGGACACTCTAGTAGTAGAGCAACGGACACTCTAGTAGTAGAGCAACGGACACTCTAGTGGTAGAGCAACGGACACTCTAGTAGTAGAGCAACTGACACTCTAGTAGTAGAGCAACGGACACTCTAGTAGTAGAGCAACGAAAACTCTAGTGGTAGAGCAACGGAAACTCTAGTGGTAGAGCAACGGGAACTCTAGTGGTAGAGCAACGGACACCCTAATGGTAGAGCAACGGAAACTCTAGTGGTAGAGCAACGGAAACTCTAGTGGTAGAGCAACGGAAACTCTAGTGGTAGAGCAACGGACACTCTAGTGGTAGAGCAACGGACACTCTTGTGGTAGAGCAACGGACACTCTAGTGGTAGAGCAACGGAAACTCTAGTGGTAGAGCAGCGGAAACTTTAGTTAGTTGTAGAACAACGAACTCTCTTGTTGTAGAACAACGGGCATTCTAGTTGTAGAACAAAGGCCACTCTAGTTGTAGACAAAAGGACCCTATAGTGGTAGAACAACGGACACTCTAGTGGTAGAGCAACGGACACTCTAGTGGTAGAGCAACGGACACTCTAGTAGTAGAGCAACGGACACTCTAGTGGTAGAGCAACGAACACTCTAGTAGTAGAGCAACGGACACTCTAGTGGTAGAGCAACGGACACTCTAGTGGTAGAGCAACGGACACTCTAGTGGTAGAGCAACGGAAACTCTGGAGGTAGAGCAACGGAAACTCTGGAGGTAGAGCAGCGGACACTCTAGTTGTAGAACAACGGACACTCTAGTTGTATAGAGACGGATACTCTAGTTGTAGAGTAACGGACACTCTAGTTGTAGAGCAACGGACACTCTAGTGGTAGAGCAACGGACACTCTAGTGGTAGAGCAACGGACACTCTAGTAGTAGAGCAACGGGCACTCTAATAGTAGAGCAACGGACACTCTAGTGGTAGAGCAACGGACACTCTAGTAGTAGAGCAACGGACACTCTAGTGGTAGAGCAACGGACACTCTAGTGGTAGAGCAACGGACACTCTAGTGGTAGAGCAACGGAAACTGTAGTAGTAGAGCAACGGACACTCTAGTAGTAGAGCAACGGACACTCTAGTAGTAGAGCAACGGACACTCTAGTAGTAGAGCAACGGACACTCTAGTGGTAGAGCAACGGACACTCTAGTAGTAGAGCAACTGACACTCTAGTAGTAGAGCAACGGACACTCTAGTAGTAGAGCAACGAAAACTCTAGTGGTAGAGCAACGGAAACTCTAGTGGTAGAGCAACGGGAACTCTAGTGGTAGAGCAACGGACACCCTAATGGTAGAGCAACGGAAACTCTAGTGGTAGAGCAACGGAAACTCTAGTGGTAGAGCAACGGAAACTCTAGTGGTAGAGCAACGGACACTCTAGTGGTAGAGCAACGGACACTCTTGTGGTAGAGCAACGGACACTCTAGTGGTAGAGCAACGGAAACTCTAGTGGTAGAGCAGCGGAAACTTTAGTTAGTTGTAGAACAACGAACTCTCTTGTTGTAGAACAACGGGCATTCTAGTTGTAGAACAAAGGCCACTCTAGTTGTAGACAAAAGGACCCTATAGTGGTAGAACAACGGACACTCTAGTGGTAGAGCAACGGACACTCTAGTGGTAGAGCAACGGACACTCTAGTAGTAGAGCAACGGACACTCTAGTGGTAGAGCAACGAACACTCTAGTAGTAGAGCAACGGACACTCTAGTGGTAGAGCAACGGACACTCTAGTAGTAGAGCAACGGACACTCTAGTAGTAGAGCAACGGACACTCTAGTGGTAGAGCAACGGAAACTCTGGAGGTAGAGCAGCGGACACTCTAGTTGTAGAACAACGGACCCTCTAGTTGTATAGAGACGGATACTCTAGTTGTAGAGTAACGGACACTCTAGTTGTAGAACAACGAGCACTTTAGTGGTAGAACAAAGGACAATCTAGTGGTAGAACAAATGACACTCTAGTGACAGAACAACGGACACTCTAGTGGTAGAACAAAGGACAATCTAGTGGTAGAACAAATGACACTCTAGTGACAGAACAACGGACACTCTAGTGGTAGAACAAATGATACTCTAGTTGTAGAGCAAAGGACACTCTAGTGGTAGAACAGCGGACACTCTAGTGGTACAGCAACGGACACTCTAGTTGTAGAGCAATGGACACTCTAGCGGTAGAACAACGGACACTCTGGTGGAAGATCAAAGGACATTCTAGTTGTAGAACAAAGGGCATACTAGTTGTAAAACAACGGACACTCTATTGGTAGAACAACGGACACTCTAGAGGTAGAGCAGCGGAAACTTTAGTTAGTTGTAGAACAACGAACTCTCTTGTTGTAGAACAACGGGCATTCTAGTGGTAGAACAAAGGACAAACTAGTGGTAGAACAAAGGACACTCTAGTGATAGAACAACGGACACTCTAGTGGTAAAACAAGGGACACTCTAGTTGTAGAGCAAAGGACAGTCTAGTGGTCGAAGAACGAACACTCTAGTGGTAGAGCAACGAACACTCTAGTGGTAGAGCAACGGACACTCTAGTTGTAGAATAAAGGACACTCTAGTTGCAGAACAAAGGACACTTTAGTTGCAGAACAATGGACACTCTAGTGTTAGAACAATAGACACTTTAGTTGTTGAACAAAGGACACACTAGTTGTAGAACAAAGGACACTCTAGTGGTAGAACAACGGACACTCTAGCGGTAGAGCAACGGACACTCTAGTGGTATAATAAAGGACACTCTAGTTGGAGAACAACGGATTATCTAGTGGTAGAACAATAGACACTCTAGTTGTAGAGCGACGGACATTCTAGCGGTAGAGCAACGGACACTCTATTGGTAGAGAAACGGACATTCTAGTGGTAGAGCAACGAACACTCTATGTAGAACAACGAACACTCTAGTGGTAGAACAAAGGACACTCTAGTTGTAGAGCAATGGACACTCTAGTTGTAAAACATAGGACACTCTGTTGATACTGTTTTGTTTTGTTTTTTTAAATATAAAATTAATATTGAAATGATATTATTAAACTGTATCTCTATTTATGAGCAAAGAACATTTTTACAATACATGTAATTCAAATAATTTTAATGCTTGAATACTTGAATAATTCTACTCAGGTGAGCTAACAATACAAAAAAAATATAAATGTGGTCATCAGTTAAATATCACAATGTGTACTTCCGTTAATCCGGATGCATTATGTTTCGTTAGTCTATATCTATGCCATTCTGGGTGCCCGTCTGTTCAAGTACCTCGCCGCCATTACGCCCTCATCTAATTATGAAACAGTACTGTAGGTAAATATTTAGAAAGAGACAGTTAAGACTTACTTCTTTTTAAAGAAATCCTCAATATCCTTACACGTTTTATGTCCATCTTTAATCCGTTTACACAAAAGGTCAAACCCTAAAGTGCCGTTAAAATCCGTTTCCTGAAATGTTGAATGTACATGTATAATATATACAGTATATACTCAAAATAAAACGTTTATCGGTAAAATTACAAGGGAAATCCCAAAGGTACGGAAGCCCTGGAGGGACATTCATAACATAACTATTAGTACTTAATACTAATATTTAGATTATTATTGTTATCATTATTGAATCTTATATTTTATTCTTAAAATTTATTATTTACGTTTTTGCAAATCGGGCACCAGTTTTAATATTTGCTCAATCATGCGTGAAGGGTATATTTAAAACTTGGTGTGTGGCTGAATGAGGACTTAACAATTTTAAAGGCGCATCGTGAATTGATATTGGGTCTGTAACAAACATAATCGGTGATGAAATCAGGTTTACCAATGATCATTCAAGTCATATCCATCTTCATCAATCATTCTTATTTCATTATGTAAGGGAGGTAATTTACCGATTTTCTCCCTTTCAAAATGGAATGCGGATAAACCTTTTTAACAGAGTTCAATTTTGTGGTGTAATTTCCAATCATTTACACAGTTTCAGCTGTTTAACTAGACAAAACAAATTTTTTTGGCAATAAAGGGACAACAACATTTCAGACACTATGAAATGAATCCAAGATTCTGTTTTATACAGGGTTATATAAATCAAGAGAAACGTCGAAATCTTATTTTGTATTATAATTATACTTGCATGAAAGTAGTGGTTAATATTTTTGTTTTGAGTATATTATACTTGATTAGTTTCACAAGTGCTTCCAGCTTTAATTAAAACATATCTAAAGGAAAACATGTTGTTGTTTTAAAAGCATGGCAATTTACTATAAGATAAACAAGAAATGTCATTGGTAAGTGTCGCATGCCCCCCAAATGGTCTGAGAAAATAACTATTTATTTTATGATAGTCAGCGATGAATCCATGAATATCAAAAGTAATAGACTGACGTTTCAGATTAGACACTCAATTTCATACTTTTTTACATTAAAGTGTGACTTTGACCTTTGTGTAACCTTGACCTTGACATCTAATGTAACGGTCTTGGAATTTATACAGGTAAACACAGATGATACACCACCATGACATGTTGATTACTTGCTTCAAGCGATTTTAAGACAAAGTAACAGATCCGACATGCAATATCAAACAAACTGAAAATGTGACCTTGACCTTTGAAGAAAGGTTCTGGGTCTTAACGCAACACGTCGTCATGTCATGTTGATCAATTGATAAATTGAGCCAAGTGTTATTGAAATCCATCTATGTATGATAAAGTTACAGACCGGACTTAAAATCTCAAACAGACTCAAAGTGTTGCCAAAAAAACTCTAAGTGTAACCTTGACCTTTGAGGAAAGGTTCTGGGTCTTACACACGACACTTCATTTTGTCATGTTGATCAACTGAGTCAAGTGTTTCTTTTTAATTTATCCATAGGTGACAAAGTAACAGACCGGACACGAAATCTCAAACAGACTGAAAGTGTTGTCAAACAATGTTAAAGTGTGACTTTGACCTTTGAAGTGGGAGTTTGGGTGTTATTCGCGACACGTCGTCATGTTATGTTGATCATTTGTAGCAAGTATTTATAAAATCCATCTATGCATGATAAAGTTACAGACCGGACACGAAATCTCACACAGACTCAAAGTGTTGTCTAAACAAACTGAAAGTGTGACCTTGACCGTTAAGGTACGGCTGTGGGTCTTACTCGCGACATGTCGATATGTTATGTTGATCATTTGAAGCAAGTATTAACAAAATCCATCTATGCATGACAAAGTTACAGGCGGGACACGAAATACCCGACGGAAAGACGAACGGACGTACGTACGGACACTGCGATTACTATATGCCACCCCAAAATTTTTGGGTGGGGGGATTTATTATAAACACCCCTTTGCGCAAAAGCTTTGTATTTTACTATTTTTTATGTTTATTAAACAGTTTACAGGACTCTTCTTTAAATCGTTCTTGAATTTGGCCATAGAAATTAGATGACTTTGAATCATATACAAAAGTAGCAGTGTGCATACATACTAAAATGTTATAATATTTCTATCTTCCAAATCAATATACATTCATAAATTTCGGAATTGGTATCTAATGAAAAAAGGTACACTCTAAGAAAACAGTTCGTTAAAAGAAACTATTTCACGTTGAATGTATCAAATTTTAATAGGGATTTTAGTACCTTAATCATTTGACACGTTTAGCGGAATGCAGACTACTTTACCGGAACAGTACAGTGTTTTGTTATCTTTAACGAAATTTCTTACTTTACGAAAATGTATGTATTTAACACCTACTTTCCATCTAATATTACATGTATCTGATACACGGATCCGGTTAAAGTAATACCGCATCAATGTTTATAGCCACTTTAAATACATTTCAGGTTATATATGGTATACCCAGTTTTATTGATGGAGGAAAATCCCAGAATGAGTAGAACCACCGTCCTTCCGCAAGTAACTGGCATTCTTTCTCAAATAAAGGTTTGGAACGAGCAGGACTCGAACCTACAATTTTAGCGGTAATGGGTAAGAGACCTTGTAATAACGTCTTAATCCACCTGACCACGGCGGACCCTTCAATGAAGATAAAATGACTCGGTTTTAGTGAACCTACTCACGAGCGTTATGAACATGCAAGAAATTCTCGCTCAGTAAAACCAACTTAAGAGGTACGGAACCGGTAATTATTTACATGTACTGATGGTTTATTAACGTAACGTTACATGTACCGGTGGTTTATAACGTTACGTTACATGTTCCGGTGGTTTATTAACTTAACATTGCTTGTGCCGGTGTTTATTAACGTAACATTACATATACCGATGGTTTATTAACGTTACGTTACATATACCTGTGGCTATTAATGTTACATGTACCGGTGGTTTCTTAACGTTACGTTACATATACCGGTGGTTTATTAATGTTACGTTACATGTACCGGTTTATTAATGTAACGTTACATGTACCTGTGGTTTATAAACGTTATATTACATGTACCGTGGTTTATTAACATTACATTACATGTATCGATAGTTTATTAATGTTACGTTATATGTAACGGTGGTTTATTAAAGTTTCGTTACATGTACCGGTGGTTTATTAACGTTACGTTACATGTACCAGTAGTTTATTAACGTTGCGTGTTTCAGTGGTTTATTAATGTTATCTTACATGTTAGTTATGGTTAATTAACGTACTGTATCTTAATAATAAATATGATATCGATTCATGAACATTGAAAATTTAACACATTACCTTTTAATACATTGATTACGTAAACGAGTGTCATGGCGAAAAACTAATATTTTCTTTAAATATGGCATGCACTAAAATATTGTTAAATAAAAATGAATTACCCAGAAACAGTCCACAAATGTACACTGTTTTGTCATTTTATAATAAATACTGTAGTATCCGTTTATGTTCACACTCACGAAAATTTTAATGACTACACTCTTTAATTGTTATTGTGATTAATGTTAATTTATAGATACCGTTATAAGATATATTAAAGTTTCCGTATCACCACTGGGGATCACGTACAACTGATTCATCTAATGGCTGCACTCTATTGTTATTACAGTTTATTGACAGATACCGTTATTAGATATATTAAAGTTTCCGTATCACCACTTGGGAACACGTACAACGATACATCTAATGGCTACACTCTATTGTTATAACAGTTTATTGACAGATACCGTTATCAGATAATTATATTAACCTGAAGTGCCCGTATCACCACTGAGGAACAAGTACAACGATAAATTTAATGACTAACACTCTATTGTTATTGCGATTTATTGATAGATACCGATATTAGATATATTCAAAGTAAAACTTTCCGTATCACCACTGGGGAGCAAGTACGACACAAGCTTTATTGGTATGGTACAGTTGTGTGAAAATGAAAAATGTATATACTGGTACAAGTACAAGAGAGATGACAATTGCTTCAGTCTCTACCACCACAACAACCTCTGCTACTACTACAGTCACCTTCACCACTATTATGAACTACTTACCTACCCCATTATTACTACTATTACCACCAGCTTCACTTACTACCTCAAACACTAATATAACTACCAATGCCACACCAACAACATCAACACCCTCATTATCTCAACTATGACAACAAAAATAGCAACAGCAGCAACAGCAGAAACAACTTCAATTCACCACCAACGCCGCAACAACCTTCAAAAACAAAACCAACAACATCACCCTCACTGTCACCACCAACACAACGGTTACCATAAACAGCAGCAGCAACAACAACAACAGTTATTTTTAATAAACATGTCTTATTTAAGAATACTATTAACGTTAATATATATGACGGTCAGACTCATGAACCCTGGAACACGAGTCCAGCGTGTTACCTCTAGATTATTCAGACTCCGTGGTTATAGACAGTGGATAGTGGGTATTCTTTTATTTATTTAATTTAAGCCAAATATGGCCCATAAATATGTTTACATAAAACAAATATCATAACATTATTATCAATCGTGAGCTTGTATGACGAAAAAAAGCAGTTGGTTATAAAACATTATGCAATGTTCAATTTGATATGCAAGTGTTTGAAATATTATGAATGGTAGGTATAGTTTGACTTTAACTAGTAGCATATTTCAGTTGTTATTATTATTTATCTATATTTTAATAAGTCTCCCTGTGGGAGAGATTCGTTCTTTATTTAATAAATATTAAATAACAACGCGCATATTAGAAACCAAAATTAAGGAACGACAATAATAAAGAAAATAACCAAATAATAAAAATCGCATTTGTTGCTATTTATGTGAATTGTATATATTTGGCAAAATATTTAAAAGGCATTTGTATCTTTTCAAATCGTTCCAACTTTCGAAATATTTGTATATGAACACTGGCAACTTCCTAATCTCAGAATCACATGTGCTATTGATACGTTTCGTGCATTTCAGGTGACTTAAGTCTGCATAGGATTTACATTCGATTACAAAATGATATTCATCATCTACTAAATTGCATTTTCTGCAATTCCTATCTTCGAACAGTACGCTGACAGGTTTGCACCATCGACCACATTCAACTTCCAATATGTGCAAAGAATGAAACTTTGTTCCATCCACTGATATAAAGTTCATGCTCAACTTAAAAACGAACGAGCTCATCATAACAAAATACACATTATTAGAAAACTCCTGTAATTATTTACCTCAATTCTAATTAATTTCAAATGTGCAACCGAGTCACACGTTTGTATTTCAATTTTTTCTTTTAATGAAAATCCGTGAAATTGTGTTTTGAATATTTGCGTTGAGCAAGAAAACAGTTTTACCACAGCGGGGCCTGGTATAAAATAAGTTTAAAGTTAACAAAAACCTCCGGGTAGTTCCCGGTGTACTGTGTCTCGGATAGTGACTTAAATCGTGACAGTTTGCGTGATGTATAACCGTCCGGGTTTTTATTAACGAATGCTCATGATCATTACGAGGGTAGTTCGGCAGTGTAAATACTCTGGATTGACGCTTGGCGTTTTTTAAGATAAAGTTATTTCCTTATTGTTGTATTCAAAGTAAAGTCACTCAGTCGATACATTCACACCTTACTGATACATTTAATCACAAAACAAACTTGCGTGTTTAAATGAAAAGAAACACGCACATGTTTAAATTTCTAACTAAAGCAAACAGGATAATCATGTTATGGCAAAAACTATAATGCTAGGATTGGTGTAATATTGTTTTGCTATATAATTTATGGGCCAGCATGTACTGACTAGATAAATTATCATGCTTACAGGAGACAATATTTCATTTATGAAAAAAAGTAGGATGTCAAACAGCTAAAATGTTGGAATGTCAAACCGTTAATCTCTTCCGACTTCATACAGTTAATATGTTCCAACGTCATGTAGTTAATGTTCCAATGTCATGTAGTTAATATGTTCCAATGCCATACAGTTAATATGTTCCAATGTCATACAGTTAATTTGTTCCAATGGCATAGAATTAATATGTTCCAACGTCATACAGTTAATATGTTGCAATGTCATACTGGTTATGTGTTCTAATGTCACACAGTTAATATGTTCTAATTTGTTACAGTTAATATGTACCAATACCATACAGTTAATATGTTCCTATGTCATAGAGTTACTATGTTCCAATGTCATACAGTTAATATGTTCCAATGTCATACAGTTAATATGTTTCTAAGTCATTTAATTTACATGTTCCACTGTCATACAGTTAATTTGTTCCTATGCTATACAGTTAATATGTTCTAATGTCAAACAGTTAATATGTTCCTATGTCATACAGTTAATATATTCTTATGTCATGCAGTTAATATTTTCAGATATCATACAGTTAATATGTTCAAATGTCATACAGTTAATATGTTCCAATGGCATAGAGTTAATATTTTCCTGTGTCATACAGTTAATATGTTCCAATGTTTTACAGGTTATACGTTCTAATGTCACACAGTTAATATGTTCCAATGTGTTAAAGTTAATATGTTCCAATATCATACAGTTAATATGTTCCGATATCATACAGTTACTATGTTTCAATGTCATACAGTTAATTTGTTCCTATGTCATACATTTAATATGTTACAATGTCATGCAGTTAATATGTTCTAATATCTTACAGTTATTATGTTCCAATGTCATACAGTTAATATGTTCCAATGTCATACAGTTATTATGTTCCAATGTCATACAGTAAATATGTTTTAATATCATACAGTTATTTTGTTCCAATGTGTTACAGTTAATATGTTCAATTGTCATACAGTTAATATGTTCCAATGTCATACAGTTAATATGTTCCAATGTCATACAGGTAATATGTTTCTATGTCATGCAATTAATATGTTCCAATGTCATACAGTTAATACGTTTCAATATTATATGGTTAATATGTTCCTATGTCATGCAATTAATATTTCACAATGTCATGCATTTAATATATTCAAATGTCATAAAGTTAATATGTTCCAATGTCATGTAGTTAATTTGATCCGATGTCCTACATTTACTATGTTCCAATGTGTTACAGTTAACATGTTCCAATATCATACAGTTAATTTGTTTCAATGTCATGCAGTTAATATGTTCCAATATCATACATTTCTTATGTTCCACTGGCATACAATTAGTATTTTCCAATGCCATACAGTTAATATGTTTCAATGGCATACAGTTTATATGTTTTAATGTCACACAGTTAATATGTTCAAATGTGTTATAGTTAATATGTTTCAAAGTCATACAGTTAATATTTCCAATTTGCTACATTTAATATGTTCCAATGTCATACAGTTGATATGTTCCAGTGGCATACAGTTGATATGTTCCTATGTCATACAGTTAATATGTTCCAATGTCATACAAGTTTATATGTTCCTATGCTATAAGTTGATATGTTCCTATGTCATATATTTTATATGTTCCATTGGCATACAGTGAATATTTTCCAATGACATACAGTTAATAAGTTCCATTGCCGACAAAGTTAATATGTTCCAATGTCATACAGTTGATATGTTCCAATGCCATACAGTTAATATGTTCCAATGTCATACAGGTAATATCACAATGTCATACAGTTAATATGACCCATTGTCATACAGTTGATATGTTCCAATGTCATACAGTTAATATGTTCCAATGCCATACAGTTAATATTACAATGTCATACAGTTAATATGATCCAATGTCAGATCCAATGTCATACAGTTGATATGTTCCAAAGCGTTTACAGATAATATGTTCCTATGTTATAGAGTTAATCTGTTTCAATGTCATACAATTAATATGTTCCAATGTCATCACACAACCAACTCAGAAGGCGACTATTTTTATGTGTTTAAATAACTACATGATTTACATATTTCCTCTTTGCAACAAAAACTTTAACTAAGAAGCTAATATTGCTGCCCCCCTTACACTAAGACGAAAATATGAAAACGTCTCTGCGCCGTAAAAATTTCGATGAACGCAGCTGGGACTTGGCCAAAATGATAAAAATATGCAATTTTCAAGTTCATTCAACGTCCTTACTACGTCTCTGCCAGGCTCTCACTGCGTCTAACACGTCCCCACTAATTTCATACCACGCGCATGATCAAGCGCGCATCACGTCCAATGCGTTCTTACCACGTCCTTACTAAGTTCTTACTACGACCAATCAGATCTCAACACGCGCTTACCACGCGCTTACCACGCGCTTACCACGCTTACAACCCAGTGACAACGCAATGAGAACGCCATGTAATCTTTCTCGTTAGCGCCACGCTTGTACTACGTTAATGAAGGCCAAACTAGGTTTTAGTTACGTTGATACTACGCAAATGCCGTCGTTTCTACATCCTTATTAAGTTATTACTGCGTTCTGATTCGACCAAGTCCTCACTACGTTTTTTAACATGTCCAAAGTTTTACCGCGTCCTCCATGTCCATGGAGACCACTCCAAGGCCTTATCGGACTACTTCACGCCCTTATCGGTTTCTGCTTCGTTCCTACTTCGTTGTACAAGTTCTTACTGGACGTAGTGGGAAACTGTCTGAGTGTGCGGGTGGTGGGGTACACAAAATATCCTTTTACTAGTATTCAGCCAAAAATGCATTAATAAACCAGTCCTCCGCAGGTATTTTAAAATCATTTACTTGTCATTCATTTAGACCCATCTCATAAAGTTAATGACTTGTTAGAGTATGTGAGTGCAAGAATATGTGGTGAACAAGACTATATGACTCTGAATGTTCACAGCATGTACCCTTAATTATAAGTTTAGGTTAATAATACACATGTCAAACAATAAACGAAAATACAGTATTGCTAACATGTATGTAGGTTATTATTTCCGCACAAGCCTATAGCTAGACCAATTATTTTTTTATAAATATTTTTAAGTATTATCCTGGTTCCAATATCAGGCTATCAAACTTATTTTATAAAAGTAATATTTAATGAGTGACTTTGGTTCAAATAGAGCTAGGAAATCACATTAAGGGCATATAGCACGGCCGTTAGTACACAAATTCAACATTTTTATGTCAACTTAAAATAAAAATATATATTTAAGATTTCAAAATTCACCAAAGAAGCATTTATCATTAGAAAAACGACTCTTGAAACTTTGATTGTTTTTTAACTGATAGTCTTTTTTCATAGTATGATATTTATCTACATGGTATTTGACGACATATGCTATGAAAACACGTTTAAACTGAAAAGAATGAAATAAACTATCAATAGATTCAATCATAATTGTGAAAATATACTTAATAAACCAAATCCACCGTTTTCTTTGAAAAGCTTTTATTCCGATGCAGTAAGGTAGCCGCTCTATTGGAGGAATATGTACCAATATTGTTTCTAACAGATTAAGCTTTTCCGATTGATAAATCTTATATTTTGTTTGATATGAAGATAATCAATTGGCATGTGTGTTCGTGTGTGACTGCGTGTAGTCGTTAATGATATCATATTTGTCAAATGCATGAACACTGTGTATATATATACATGTATGTTAAATGTAAATTTATTTTTACTTTATGTGTTCATTTGTTTATTATTACTGATTTTATCCTGTACGCGAACTTGAGAGCGGTCAATATATTAACTATGGACTTTCTACTAAATCGCTCTAAAACAGATTATCCCGTTTGCAAATATTCATACTTGTGTTGTCTTTATGTCTGCTGTTTATATATTCATACGTTGATTTGCAGTAAACTATTATTAAACTTAAAGGCACAACACTTTCTGCCGGGGTAGGAAGTTATGTAGGAGTGGCTAGTGCGCAACAGCTGGGTTTTTTTATCTGTCAATTATGAGATACAGTCTTATAAAAATACATCGTTACTCGGATCTCTATGAAAAGCTAATACATGGTTATACGTCCATATTGTATATATTAATTCGATGTGTGAATTTGATTTTAATATATCCGCATGTCTCTGTGAACCTAATCGAAGACCACATTATTATAAACTATCAATATCTTATCAGACGAGAGTGTCACTTCCGGTTTTCAAATTGTCATCTTTTACGGGTACGTCTATAATTGAACTCGTATATTCAGTTCAATATATGAAATATGCATACTGGTATAAAAGAAAGTGTTTACAGCAATTTAGCCTGAATATGAAATATAATAGAAATCTTAATATTTATACAAATATGTTCAATTAGTATAACAACGTTAATTTTGAAACTGCATTTTATTTAACGATGGCATAATTCATAATTCATAAATTACGCGTTAAAGTGTTTTTTTTATTTTTAGTGTCATTAGAATAGGTATCAGAGAGTAGTTTGTTATGCTTTAAAATGTATCCATCACGGTACACTTTATCGAAATATAAAAAAACACTATATTTGTATTACAAAATTGAAAAACAATTGACACTCTGCCCAAGGACTTGAATATAATTCCTTGCTCTGCCGAAATGATTTTGTTTTTATAAACCCTAAACAGTTAAATTCAGTCTCATAATTACTATTTTCATGAAAATTAATATTATATGCATGCATATATTTAAAGTTTTAATTAAATTCTGGATGCAAACAATTTTAAAAAATTTGTTCGCATTGCTTGTTAAATCTACATTATTTAGTCAACTTCTAAGTTTTATAACCTGCAAAGTTAGTACCTTAAAAAATTGGCACAAACGCCGCTAAACCTTGTTGAGTTAAAAATTCGGTATGCATACCGATGCTTTTATTTAATGCCTCAGTCTGTTGACCCATTCTGTCTGATAAAGATGCGAATTGTATCAATAAATGACCAAAACGTTCTCCAAAATTAGGTTGAGCGTCCATTTTGAATTGTTAGTTTATTTAAAAAGATATTTTATTTTGATTATTATTCTTAATATTTCTTATTGTAAATATTTGTTTTTATTTTAATTTGTTATCTTAGTTTTTGTCGTTTTTTTTCAAAACAAATAATCCTTTATTCAACAAAAATCAATAAATTAAATTTTAAAAAAAACAGCGTTCTTAAAACAATGAGAGTTTAATAAAAAATATCTTCTTTAACAATAATTTGTAATGTATACATTAATTTAATTTTTATCGTTTACATATAAAGCTCTGCCAAAATAACAAAGAAATTTCACATACATCTGACTTACATTTTGTTCTGTTCTTTCCAGATCTTCGGGTTTGTGTGTTCTTGCTCTTAAACAAATATCTAAAAAAAATATACACAGACATCTTAGATTTGTATTTGACACATGCTTTTACAACCATATTCATAGATTTGAGTGCTTTTACAATATTAAACTGACGTTTTCTGATAAAATTTTATGCCATAGCATTAATTTAATATCTGTTTTGTTAAAAGCTTTTTCGTAATCTAATAAAGCAAATTAAAGTTTTTACCCGAATTTAACACTTTTGAAATGATAGCATGAAATATAAATATACAGCCTACAGTTGATTTTCCTTTTTGTAATCCAAACTGATTTTGGGATATTGCTTCATACTTTTCCGTACATTTAATAAGTATATTCTAGTGAAATTTGTAAATACATTTTTCCATTTTTGATTAATGTTAGTCCTCTATAATTCTTTGCCTGATTTGAATTGCTACCTTTAAAATCAAATACTATTATTCCACTACCTCATGCAATTGAGAATCCTAACATATATTTTTAACAAAAATGGTTGAAAAATATCATTCGTAGCTTTACATAGTTCAGATATCTAGTTGTAAATTCCCGCACTATTTTTACTTTTTTGTGAATAATCAAAGATCTTAATTACCTGTCTGTAATGTCAAGGTTCAGTTCTACGTCTAATATGTCGGGCGACTCCATGTTAAAGTTATTGTTATTATTTTGATTTTTTGAATTATTTGAAATATTCGTTTCAGTCTTTTTAAATCTATTTTATCGGCACTTGGTGTTGTTTTTATATCCTTTTTCCAAAACTTTTTTCTTTGAAAACGTACTCTGACACCAACACTTTGTCGATCTGCATCAAATATAAGTTTGCAGCGTTGTTGCAACTATTAATGTTAATGTACCTGTACAAATGTCCATTGTATCTTTAATCGTTACTCGTTAATATACAATGGAATTCACAATGTCATTCTGCGATTGTACACCCATACAGACACTTAATCTAAGGTAAAATATACGCAGAAAATATAGACTTGACTAAATACATTGCATGTATGATATTTGCGATCACTTTCCTAACTTGGCTATCGGTCATATTGTTGTTATCAGGAGATGTACACCTAAACCCAGGCCCCATTGAACTTCCATCTGATACAAACTCTGACAGTAGTACTCATTCCACCTCATCGCATTGTAATTTCGAAGCCCTAGATTTTTCGAATAATTTGTCGTTAGTACACTACAACGTTCAGAGTATAAAGCACAAGTTGGATATCATCTACTCCGAACTATATGGTTTTGATATACTTACTTTTACTGAAACATGGCTAGATTATTCTGTTTCATCTGATGATATGGTGCTTCCTTCTTTTAACAAACCAGAAAGAAAAGATCGCATTGGAGACAACCAGGGTGGGGTCCTGTTGTTCATTAAAGATACAATACACTACAAACGTAGAGACGGTCTTGAAATCAACCCACTTGAATGTATATGGGTCGATTTATCACTCAATAACAAACGTCTACTATTAGGAGTATTTTACCTCCTAGCCCTAACTCTGTTTACACCAATATAATAGAAGATTACATTAACCTTACAGTAGATACCGGTATTAAGGATATTATAATCACTGGTGACTATAATATGCTAAGTAAAGCTTCATCTGCAAAAATATATACTATATGTCACCAGCTAGGTCTATATCAGACTATTACTGAACCAACTCATTATACTGAGAACTCCCAATCTTTGATTGATATTTTACTTTTAAGCAACAGAAACAATTTGTTAACATGTGGGGTAGCAAAACATATTTTAAACCAAGATATAAGATTTCACTTTCCAATATTTGGTGTTTTTAAATTTAATAAATCGAAACAATTTACTTTTTAAAGACAAGTCTGGAAATATGAAAGTGGCATTTATGCTTCATTCAAGAATCAAACTAACGAAACAAACTGGAATGAAGTTATCAATGACGACATAAATGTGTATGATAGCAACTTATCTGCAAAATTAAAGGAAATTTCTAATAAATATATTCCAAATAAAACTGTTGTAATTAAACCCCATGAACCAAAATGGATTACTAGAAAGAAAAAAAGCACAGTATTAGGGTTAGAAAAAGATTATACAAAAAAGCCAAGAGATTCAATGCAATTTATAGCTGGAACAGGTTTAAAAAATATAGAAATGACGCTGTCAAGCTTATACGCGAAACTAAAAAGTTATACTACGAAAATTTAGCTTCTAAACTAAATCTCTTTTGCCAAAGGACTGGTGGAAAACATTAAAATCATTTATCAATTCAAATGATAAACCAGCTGTCCCTCCACTAAACGATAATGGAAAGATTGTATCTGACAACAATACCAAAGCAAACATACTAAATAATTTTTTCCAGGAACAGACAATTCTTAATCATATTACCAAGTGATAACAATCATATCAATTATTAGACTATCGCCTAACGATTTAAATAGTATCTTAAAAACACTGCCAACAGGCAAAGCCTCAGGTCCCGATAATATCAACAGTCACGTCTTCCGTGAAATATCTAATGAATTATCGACGCCTTTATGCAACTTATTTAACGTTTGTCGGACCAAAAGTGTTTTCCCAAAAGTCTGGAAAGAAGCATTTGTATGCGCTATTTATAAAAAAGGAGACCCTTCCTCGGTTAATAACTATAGACCTATATCACTGTTTAGCGTAATTGGCAAAGTGTTTGAAAGACTCATTTTTAAACACATGTATAATTTCTTTCGTGATACCAATTTAATTTCGTCATTTCAATCTGTTTTGTTCTTGGTGATTCAACAATTAACCAGTTAACTTATCTTTACAATATTCAGTAAAGCTATTGATGACGGTAAAGAAGTTCGCGTTGTATTCTTTTACATAAGCAAAGCTTTTGATAGAGTTTGGCATAAAGCAGTCAAGTTAAAAGCAGCCGGAATGTCACATCAGTTTATACATTTACTAAATGACTACCTAAAAAATAGGCAACAATGTGTTGTTTTGCCTGGTACCAAATCTGATTGGACCATAATCAAGGCCGGAGTACCTCAGGGGTCCATCTACGTCCGCTTCTATTTTTAGTCTATATTAATGACATAGTATCTGATATCGCATCTTACGTTCGTCTTTTTGCAGACGATACAAGCCTGTACTTTATAATCGATCACAATAACAATATAAACAATGCTGAATTTTGAATTCCGACATCAACAAAATCACTGAATGGTCAAGACAATGGCTTGTAACTTTCAATCAATCGAAGACTGAATCGCCATATATCTAGGAAACGTTATCAACCCGTCCATTCACCACTATATATGCATGGCCAACAAATATCAGAAGTACAATCGCACAGACACTTAGATATACTTTTATCAAACAACTGTACCTGGCACTCTCATATTGAATACATTAAGGATAAAGTTTGGTCAAGAATTAAAATCATGAGAAGACTGAAATATCAGCTAGACAGAAGATCCCTGGAGACTATATATACATATTTTACCCGACCACTTTTAGAATATGGTAACACAATCTGGAATAACTGCACTAATTATGAAAAACACGAATTAGAAAAAATTAAACACGAAGCAGCACGTATTACAACTGGAACAACTTAACTTGTATCAATTAATAACTTAAACACAGAAGTTGGGTGGGAAAGTCCAGAAACTCGAAGGACGAAACACAAATTAATTATTTTCTATAAGATGGTAAACCATATGACTCCTCCCTACTTATCTGCACTAGTACCATCCCAAATGAGTGAAAATTCCCCGTATAATCTCAGAAATAGTTATGACCTACAAATTCCAAATTCGAGAACAGCGCTCTACTATAATTCTTTCATGCCATCTGTTGTCCGTGATTGGAACAATCTACATATTGAAACAAGACAAGCCTTTTCCATCAATGCCTTAAGCACTAGCTAAATAAAAATATTATCAAAACCTTAAAACACTTTTACACTGGCACAAGAAAATGTCAGGTCTTGCATATTCGTCTTCGTACGAATTGTAGCCGTTGAAACAACATTTATTCAAAAAAAATGTTGAAAATTCTCCACTATGTGCATGTGGAGCAATTGAAAGTACAAATCATTACTTACTATTCTGTCTTAATTATCATATCGAACGCGCTATACTTCTGGCATCAATGTCTCACATATGCACTGTTACCCTCTATACACTTCTCTTTGGAGAACCTCATCTCTCCCACAAAACCAACGTCGAAATTTTTAATGCTGACTACAAATATATACTCTCAAGTAAGCGTTTTAATAACAAAAACTAAAAACTTATCTAAGAACGCTGTAAAGCTGTCGACTTGTAAATAATGACCTATAATAATACTTATAATAATAATAATAATAATAGTAATAATAATAATAATAATAATAAGGAGAGACACTAAAAAAGAATTATTTTCTTTCGTTTCAATACTTTTACTAGGTCTACTGTGGAATATGCTGTACATAATTTATGAAAAAAAATATGTTTAAACCAAAACTTTTTTGTGCTGTATTTTGCTAGATTAACGATTCGTTGACCTTCTGTGCTTTTTACGTGTTTTGTATTTAGCTCTTGCATATTTTGTTCTGGATATGAATGCATGTCTATTTGTGTCGTTTAATTTTTTTTAAAATATATTTGTCGATTTTTTAAATTCTATTTTAACTGTCAACCAATCTTCAACGTACCATTTAAAGGTTTTTCTTTTGAGTATGTTTAACTGTTGTATATATAAAGTTTTATCATATAATTTTGCTGTAAATGAATCTACAAATGAATCTTTTGTTCTGTTCTGTTCTGTATTACACCGGTAGCTTAACTATATATCTCTTCCGCGTTCTGTTCTTTCGGTGCAGTAGGTTTATTTTATAAACACGTTTGAAATCCGCAATGTAATCTTTTATCATTGTAATTCAATAACAAATCTTCAACTGACATAACTCTGTGGGAACAGAAAGTATGTTCTCATAATTATTGCTATCTATGGCCATAATTTACATAAATTGAGTAAGCACCATCCGTTTGTGTCAAGCACGTGGTCCTTGTTTAATCGTAAAGGCATGTCACTTGTACTTACTATAAACTCGTCATTAACTAAGTATCGATCAAAATCTAGGACATCTGAAAAAAAAAGATGTATGACAATTTTAATTATATGTGACTACTTGCCTAATATTTCAAAGAATTTCATGCTTTGAAATACGGAAAGGCAGAAAGTAACACATATAAAATACATAAACGTCTTTTTTAAGAGTAAAATATCACTTATTATTATATAATCTATAAATATATGAATTCTGATTGGCCAGAATGATCGCTCATTGAACAAAATACTAAATGATATAACAGTTTTTACTTTGAGTTTTGCAAAACTGTGCATAAAATTACGATATACCACAGTTACTGATAATAGCTGCTGGGAATTCCAAGTGTAAGCCGTGAACGCAACAATGAAAACTGAGATGTTTCGTATGCGGCCTTGTTTTCAAATGGCTATCAACAAGAGATTCGCTTTAGATTTCAACAAAATTATCGATAATAAAGATGCCGATACGACAAAAATGGCAACTGTTCAATCAATTAATATATGTCGCCAGTGTTTATGAGACAAACATCCAAATAATTAGTTTAAACATAAAGATAACAAAAAATTATCAAGATGTGTCTGTGGCCGAGTGATGTTAAGACGATGGACTTATGCAAGATTTTGTTGTTGTTTTTCGCCCAGGAATTTTATTTTCAATATATTTTCTTAATTAAAGTTATTTAATTTCTTTATTTAAATAGGTCTACTATTGTAACATCCAATATTTAATCTTAATTTGACTTTTCGTCATTCCCCGTACGAAAAGGCTAGACAAGATCTAGTAAAGGCTCAGAATTCATTTGTTTATATTTTATATAATAAAACAGTAATGTACATTTTAGCTGTGCAATATGATGTGCTAGCACAGCTAAAAAGTTTATAATTTGATGATAATTTCACCCATAAGGTACCTGACTGCTGTTTTTCTATTACTTACATTTTGTTTTTTAAACTTTGTTTGTAATAAAAAGAAATACTACTACATGATCGTTCTCTATTAACATTTGGATTATGTTTACCAATTACATGGTCGCATTTAAAACCGTTTATACAAAAAGTTACTGCTTCATTCTCTGTTTACCAAGTTTCAGGTCATATTTTGCAATAATAATGCAGGTAATTTTATCTTTATAACACGATCAGCGTATTACGCGGTTTCACTTTGTGGATTCCAAAAAGTGATGTCACATAATTTTCATTTTAATTCATAAGCGTTCCGCGATGATACCGAGAGCTACTTCTCTTGACCTCCCTTACTACTGTCCGTCCTTGTATTGTGCGGAGATTGTGCCCTGTGCTCCAGATACTGAGATTCGTTCTTTGGATCGAATTGTATCCCGTACTAGGGAGGTATAGTCGACGCAAAACGTTCGGCTTGCCGCACTACATGTAACTGTGGCTGCTTTACAATATAATGATGAAATCATTTAATTATTAAAATAATATATTAATCACGGTATTTGTATTTTTGATATGTTTTGATTCAACATTCAATAATAGTGTTAAATATTTAAAATTAACCTAATTAAGCACGCACGCGTGTTTTTACAGTTTATAATTTGTCGGCATTACAAAAGTAAGATCCATGAAGTAGGTATTTTTAAAATGAACATTTGGGATGCATATTAAATGTGTGGTAACGTTGCTTCCAACACTAGATTTCTTTTCATACGATTTAATTTTAAATATTTTCTGAGCTGCAACATCTTGTGACTATTTTCTGTTTATTTCAGACTGTTTGAGCTAAGTTGCAACTTATATTCTATACAGCGGTATGACCTTCTATAGTGCATTCATACGTGAGTTTACCCCTTCCGGCCTCGCTCAGTGCTTTCATTGGTGTACAAGTTCTCAAGCGTGTACGGGTTTTAAATACAATAAACTGGCTGAAAGATGTCGAATTTTAGCCGAAACGCCACTGTCGTCACCAAGTTCTTGGCTAATATCCAGTAAGATTGACTATTACAAAAGAAACTGTGCATGCCATTTCTTCATTGCACATACTTTCTTCTTTTTTAAATATTAAATGTAATACGCACATTGATAAATTAAATATAATATATTTGAAATGCAGACCGTTGCTTTACAAGCACTGGAGCTAATTAAGTCTGTTCAGCTATAATAACCAAGAGTATAGCGAGCTAATTACGCAACAATAAACTGTATTCATCTCGACAGCGATCCGTATTAACTGCGAACGACTTAGCGCATGTATTCAAGTTATAGCAGGGTAAATAAACGCATAGTGTCCCTTTTGGTTTTATGTGGTCAGCTACCACATTGGGACGAGCTGTCTGATTGGCTGAAATATATAGAGGTGTTTAGAGTATATATTTTGTCAACAAGCTTATTTCTGGTTGGATTAAAATGTTAGACTTGCAAATGTAATATTTTAATTTTTGTTCAAATAAAACTTGTGTACTTGGGTTTTCTTAATATTTAGCAAACATTGAGCAGTATATAGTTTCGACATGCATACTACGACTCGGTACAATGGTAATATCGCAGTGTCAACAATTTTGTTTCCGCCTCATATACATGTAGTTATTCGTCCTTGCAGTAACCTAAATCAGTTTGATTCTGTTGTATTCTGATGTATTTGTCTTATTTAACCAATATAATTGAAAGAAGAATTACATTAATTTTACGAATAGTATATATTCATTGCTTGAACTATTACATGGCATTGCATTTTTTTTATAAGAACTGGGTTTTTTTCTGAAACAATATATAATGCTTCTTCTACATTATCACATTATCACAATCTTATATGGATCATAGTAAAATATTTATATAATTGCGATAAAAGCACTACCTCTTGTGACGGTTTTGTTTGGTCAAAATTACATACTTTCAGAAAGATGTGTTTATCTTATATATATCTTTTATATGGTGAGCCGTTCTTTTGCCCGAAAAAGAGTTAACTCACCTTAAAGGGATATTAGGAAAAAAACTCTATAAATGTCTTAAAAAATTTCATTATTTTTAAGATAGATAAAAAGTATCTCATTAGCATTAAGAAATAAAATCCAAATGGTTTGCAATGTCAAATCTTACAAAACGTGACATAATCGAAATATAAATAAGAGTGATAAACGAAATTCCCATTCTTAAAATAAACAGCACTTTATTACTGCTTGACGTCATTCGGTTTAAGACGAAACAATTTTACTACATGTAAACCTGTAGCAATTGCGGATCTACTCTGGTGTACGCCTCTCTCTCCCGCCCACATTGTTATCCTGGATCGACCCCTGTGAATAACGGATCAGATAAAAAATTAAAATGAAATCACGTCACTCATTTATTACGTCATATGATATGCATCGTCATACAGATATGTTGCACTTTTAAGCGGGAAATCTATTTCAGTCTAAACCAGGCACGTAGCCAAGCTAGAAAATCCATTTATAATATTTTGGCATGTTTAAATAGATATCCTTTGGCAATACGATGTCAGTGATATATGTAAGTATGTTTTACTGGGAAAAAACATGTTTTAGCCATTTTTTAAACTTTGAAAAATCCTGATAAATTCCCTTTAAGTTATGTTAGTGCTTTAAGTATTTTAAGTATGTCTAGGGCATTAAGGACATATTATTATCATAGTGAAATAAAATTAGTATAAACGTAGGTAAAAAACGAATGAAAAGCGCTATTAAAATATTATAATCATGCCATTAAATGAATTAATACACTTGTAAAGCCTGTTGAATATAATGACGTAATTGTGTGCTTATACGCAAATAAAATATAGACATGAACGTGGAGAATTATATACATATTGCAAACATAAGATTAATTGGCAATGAACATCGCGTTGTACGTTACATTGAAAATAAGATACGAATGAGTATCCAATTTGGATCTTAAAACTGAACTAAAATCCTACGTGTTAAAATTCAGAACACAGTGGTTTTACATGTAATTTTGATTTGGTTGGCTCGAACACGGATGGCCGGAACACAACAAATAGATCAACCCTCTTATCCTGTCCCGGCTGAATTCTTATTTCGATGTTTATACATGTACAGGTATGGTATGATGCTGACCAATACTTGGTTCGTAAAACCCTTAACTCGAACTATTTTGTCGAGCCATCAAAGTTCTACTGTTGTTTATTTCTACTTGACTACAATAAATTGATTTAGAATATTTAATAACATAATGATAAAAATATGCTTCTTGTTTTATTTCACTATTATGTTGTCTACTAATATGTGCTCTTCATTTTGCTACTTAACAGGAATGTTTGTCCACAATAGACACATCAATATGTGACAGAAAATATAAACGAATTTTAATTGATTTTGATGTTATCATTACTTGCACAAATACGACTAATGAGTACGATAAAGTTAACATTTTTATGAAAATGCTCAATAGCACACAGATAGCCAATATTACAATATACCAAGAATTTCTATTTGACCAGGGTCGGCTGATGTAAACTAACTGAATATTGAGGAAATGTAAAAGTTCATCCCAAGTAATGGTTTGTTCTGGTTAATGTAGGACAGGAATATATTATATTTTCAAAATGATACATTTTATGCTAATGAAGGTTGAAATTCTATGTTGTAGTTTTTCAATATAATAATAAAATCAGTAAATACGAGGAGCCTTCAAATGTGAATGCAGTCAACCGTCTTAATATTCACGTGATTCAGAAGAAGTTTATGCACAAGTGGTCAGCTACTACCATTGCATTTTTCATAGACTTACATTATAATGTTTGACCATATTAAAATACTATTCTAAACTCAAGTTAAAATGTTACCAAAATGGGGTCAAAAGTATCACTTTTTACCACTTTTTGCTTCCTGAAAATGGGTACCCCCACTTTCAGCATTGAAAAAACTAAATTTCACCGATTTTACTTTCCATACAGTTTCTTTAATAAAATGAATTTAGTTAGTCACAGAAACATAATTTTAATTTTTTATTGACACAAACATAATTATATATTTAAATGTGATCATTTGCCAGTTTGACATTTTCATCCAACCAGAAATAAGCTTACTATAAAAATAAATGCCCTGAACATCCTATACTTTTTTCAGCAAATCAGAAAGCTCCTCTCAATGGTTATAGCTGGCCACGTGTATTACGTGTCTATTGTTACTGAACATATTTAGAGTACAAAGACAACACCTAGCCTTTATTGAAACTGGCAATTGATTTAACTTTAATGTTTAAATAGCAATTTCCATATAATGACATGTTAAAAACACTGAATTTATTATGAAAAAAAGCATAGTACATTTAAATATCAAACAATTTAGACTATGTACACACTCTTACACAGTAGAGGGGCACTTAAACTGAAATCTTTCATGAGCTATGGAAATGTAATGGGACAAAATTTCAAAGTAGCCATTTTTGCTTAAAATATGAAGTTTGTCTGAGTCCATCAGTCCTTAATATCTACATAAATAAACTTTTAAATGCACTTTTTGTTCAGATAAGTATCTAAAGTTGTCGCGAGTCAAATTTTGTCGACAAAGTGGCGCATGCTCTCTCCCTTAATGTCTCATTACACAGTTACGCCTCTTTTTTCCCACGATAGCAAGATTCTTATGTTAAAAAAAAGCGTATGTACTTTGGTTTTGAACTATTTTCAAAATGGTTCAAAGTAGTTGTAATTTCTTGCTGCAGATGAGTAGAGCAAAGGTTGGCATAGCATAGGGTGTAATAAGACATCACTGGTGTTAAAAAAGTGACTTTAATAGGATTTCAACATATGCATGTATTTATGAGCATTTGAGGAATTCTTTTTTCAAAAAAAGCCCAGGGTGTCACTGCACCCTCTATTAAAAACAACGTGAACAGCTTACCAGTTATTGTGCAATTTCATGTGGGTATGCATTCCTGGTATGAAAATTTTTTTTTTTTTACCATTGAAGTCCTAGACCTTATTTTATATAGAACAAAGAACAAAATTCAACTGTGTAGTGAAACCTAAATGTTATATAATGATTGAATTACGATCACAACGTACGTCCGAAATACGGCCATATACAAAGAATCGTTTGTATTCTTGGTATAGGAATTATAGACATATTTAATGCAATTCAGTATTTTGATTGATATGATGCGATGTCATATTCCTCTGTTATACGCTGGTTTCAGAAATTCATAACTGGAATAATTATATAGCAAGATGCATACCATAATCGTAGGCGATAAAGCCAACAGACTCTAAATTGGTCACACAAGTCTGGGAAATAGTTAGTAAGGAGGCAAATAGCTAACTATGTCGTCATGACAACTTCCCTTATCATTCTGGAGCATCACTTTAATATGCGATTTATCTGTATCAGAAGGATACAGTAGTTGTTTACTGATGGCCAGAACCAAACTTCAATCAAAATAGCAAACGCCTTGTTTAAACGATGCACCATAGAGAGCACACAAACTTTCGCATATATTGTATCTGGGGATGAAACATGGATTTTTTTTTTCGAACCCCAGTGAAATTTTTACAATTACATATGGGGCAAGAAGACCTTGTAAAATACCTTATATTGCAACACGAACCATCAGTGTCAAAATGGTCATTTATACCATATCCAATACAAATCATCACGCAGGACAAAGAGGCAAGTATATTTTAATACGCAGTTCTACAAACGAAAGTATCAATAACATTGAAGAAACACGCCATTAAACGCCATCTTACGCAATGTGCATTTACTGCAATGTTTCATCACACAAACATTCTCTATTTAAAACAGGGAAATAGTGTGCTTCGTCACCCATCATATTCTCATGGCCCACCCACCTGTAATTTATGTGTGTTCCTTACTCTTAAAAAGAGTCGGGAAGAAATCTAAAATAGCTGCATAGTATACCCAGAAAATGTTGTAAAGCAATTCTCAACTAATTGTTTGAACGATTGAAGCTGTGTTTGTCAGTTGGGGTGAATATTTTGTTTACAATAAAGTCTAAATAAGATTCGCTGTATATTATTTGTTATACACCCAGTTGCATTCGTATTTCACGCTCTTCGTAGTATTTAAACATTTTGATTCAACTTTGGCGTGTTTAGGGTGGAGGAATAAAATAACATAAATTCGTACAGTATTATCTTGTTTATTCGATGACTGCCGGTGCATTTTAATATCTCTTTTTTTTTTTGCATGTCCATCTAGAAAATATGCATCTTAAATAAATAAAACTATGAAAATATTTTTTATATGTTTTAACACTTTTCAAAATGTACTTCAGAGATTTATTCTGTGTACCATATATAAGTATGCTTATGCAAACGTTCGCATTATTGAAAAGAAAACTATAATATTTGTTTATTAAGGATTTACGGCATAACAAACAAGCATGCGTGTGTGACGCTATCATCACGGACAATACCAGGCTAACATATGGTGTAAAAAAAGCACAAAACATTCTAATTGAAACAAAATATAAAACTAAATGAGTATGCTTAAAGAATTTAGTCCCGTGATAACTGCAGTTTCATTACATTCTTAACATTACAAAAACTATAACATGCCTGAAGTACAGTAGTAAACCACACTTGGGTCGATTATTTAATCACAAAATGGACATCACCCCTGCTTCAAGGACTCCTATCATGATATTCTTCTAACACTAGTTTTTTAGCATCATTCTATAAAAAAAAAGTATTATATTAATATTCGCAACTTTACAAAATGAAAATATTATATTTCCCTCCATGACTTTTCCTTTATTTAAATACCCTTCTTGTAATCTACACAGCATAGTTAAATTGTTGTTTTTTTCTTCAGATATTAGGTGGTAGACCTTTAATATGTTCAAATACAAAACAATTATTTATAGTAAGCAATTATCTCTCAGACTGTTCAATATGATAGGATATAAACTATAACACATGCACATTCATTACGATGAGACGATGTTATAAAATGCACATATCAGAGTGTTAGCAATAAATGAAAAAAAAACAATTTAAATACGTTTTAGAAATTTTAACAAAGTAAATAGAACTCGAAAATGAAAATGTTTCTTTTTCAAACCGTTATTTTTATATTGTGTGCTGGAATGGTCCAGTCAATACTTATATTAGAAAAAAATGCAAGTTTTGATAATCTGATATGCCAAGGGATTGGCCAAACATTTGAGTTTGGTTTATCTAGAAGCAAGATAGACTGTTCCAGCTACTGTGAAAAAGAAGCTAATTGTAGGGGATTTTTTTTCAATAAAAATGTTAAAAGTTGTCATGGAGTAGATGTTGTTTTGAGATCAACAAATGGGTGTATCTCAAGTTTGGGAAACGTTTTTTATCTCTTGATAGGTAAGATACTTTTTGATAAAAATTAGCAATTCGTGTTTATTTAAATAGTTCATAATATGTGTAAATGAGTCGCGGGATGGGCTCATCTTCAATACACCCAGCAATAAGGATAATTTGTCTATACCTGATGCTTTTAAAAAAATAACCATTTTATCAGTCATATAGTTATTGGATATAAATTAAGGTATAGTAGGTAAGGTTATCATACATTAAGTTGAAGCTCAAAATAGTTAGTGTCAAAAGCGGAATATATGTTCAGGCATCAATCCACTTCTGTGCATACCGAAAAATTGTATATATATATATAGCTTTTTTATTTGACATTAATGTGGACATAATAAGTCACCGTGCGGTAACTCTTAAAGATCCCAATTGTCATCAAAAATGAATGTATTGCGCTGTGTCAACGTATATCATGTCAACTTCCCGCTTTATTTAGATTAAGTACCAAAGTCAATTTCACGCTTTATTTTAGGTAAAGTACCGAAAGTCAATTTCCTGCTTTATTTGAAATAAAGTACCAAAGTCAATTTCCTGATTTATTTTAAATAAAATACCAAAAGTCAATTTCCGCTTTATTGTAGATAATGTACCAAAAGTCAATTTCCCGCTTATTTTAGATAATGTACCAAAGTCAGCTTCCCGCTTTATTTTAGATAAAGTACCAAGGTCTATTTCCCGCTTTATCTTAGATAAAGTACCAAAAGTCAATTTCCCGCTTTATTTTAGATACAGTACCAAAAGTCAATTTTCCACTTTATTTTAGAAAAAGTACCAAAAACCACGTGTGAGCCAGGCAAGCGTTTCGTATTTATTAAGCAAAAATGTCATTTCTAACTTAATAGTAAAAAACTGTGTTGCCCTCCAACAGTGATATTACATGTATGATACAAGAGGCAAACGGAACATTTTTTTAGATAAATGCGCTCCTATCGATACTTTACATTGTTTTTAAACGCGATCTACATGCCAAAACAAGAGTGGCTGTTGATATACGAGATGAACGTAACTTTTTTGAAATCCGTGCATTCGGACCACATTTACATTTATTTGAAAAGCGATTTATGAGTACACTGGCCATATTTTACTGTGAAAATGAAGGCAGATTCAAGCTAAAAATTAGGATTTATATTACAATAATGCCACGTGGTGTTTACTCTTTGTTAAAATTTCTGATGGCCACTATTATTGAACGGCAGGATCACATTAATATACTTATATGTCTGATTTGCCTTTTGTTCGGAACATCATTGGATTAAAGACGATTGCTATAGTTTAAATCATTTTTTCATATGGATATGATTTTATTAACTTCTCAGTATTAAATGTTAATGTATGTTCATGCAATATCAGATGTAAAATTTTTGTTTAGTTTTACCTCCTCATAAGTTTAGTTTAAACATATTTTATTTCAATATATTATGAAATGGGATCAGGCCACACGTTCTGTCAACATTAGATTAGAAATGCTCAGCATCTTCAGCTGTGTCACTACATTTACAAAATGGGCTTAATCTAAGATGATTAAAATAAAGATCATAACTTAGATTGCTGCAATCATTTCGCAATCTAGCATGGTGTACAGACACAAATCGTTTGCCATGCATAGAATATAAAGGAATATGTGTGTTTCCATTTAGACTATGCATGTTATGTTTAAAAATTGAAAAAGATGCAGATAATCTTCCACTGTCATCTAGTTGATTCCATTAAAAGACACCAGATGGAATACATGACCATCTATTCTACAATTGGGAAAAACAATAGTTTTACTATTTCTAAGTTGGAAATTTGATAATTCACCTACTAGTGGTGGAAACAAATCTTCGACATAAGATGGAACAAGATTATTATGAACTTTATACATGAAACACATTTTTTGAATTTTTGGTTTATTTGCTTATTCTCTTATAGCGGTTCCCATTCAACTTCTCTATGTAATTTTTCATTTGATACCGATCTTATAAGCCCTGTTACGATACGCGCTGCTTCATTTTGTATTTTTGGATAGAATTTGATAAATTGACAGCGCATCCGTCCCAGACTATAGAAGAATACTCTAAAATCGGTCGAATATATGATAAATACATTTGGCTGAATGCCTGTCTACCGATAACAAATTTTAATTTACGCATAATACCTAGAGTTTTAGAAGCTGAACTGAGTAT
Source organism: Panopea generosa (assembly GCA_029582155.1). Lineage (NCBI taxonomy): Eukaryota > Metazoa > Mollusca > Bivalvia > Adapedonta > Hiatellidae > Panopea > Panopea generosa. The sequence goes on from CM055899.1 coordinate 43,602,208, forward strand.
GTTATCAATATGGGTATCCCAGCGTCCGTTATATGTAAAAGTAACACCAAGATGTTTATGATTTTCTACAAAATTAATCTTAGTATTTTGAAAGAATAACTTAGGGTATCGTTCGTAGTTTCTTAGAGAAAAAGAAAAACATTGCCTCGGTCTTCTCAGGCTTAAAATGCACTAACCATTGTTTGCCCCAATTTGAGATAACATCTAAATCATAATTGATAATTCCTTCAATGTATTTTATTGAAGATGCGGAATAGTATAAGGAACTGTCATCTGCATAGTGACTCTGCAATATCATTAACATAAATTAGAAACAATTATGACCCATGGACATAGCCTTGGGGTACACCAGCTTTTACATGTTTCGTTTGGGATTCTGAAGATGAAATGACCACACGCTGAGATCTATTTTTAGATAGTTTGATAACCATGTCAGCAGTGTTCCATTAATGTCATTTTTCTTTATTTTAAAAATTATCCCTCGATGCCATACTCGGTCAAACGCTTTGGAAATATCACAGAAAACCATACGTGTAAAATGTTTTTTGTCAATTTTTTTGCAAATGTGATGATAGATTTCTATAAGTTAATATGTTGTTGTAACAAACCAGATTGGTATTTGAATAGTAATTTGTTTTCAATAAAAAATTTATACATATTTTTTAAAAACAATTCTTTCAAAAATCTTACCACAACAGCTTAGCAAAGAAACCGGCCTATAATTTGATACATCAGATTTGTAGCCTTTTTTATATAAAGAGGTTACATTTGCAATTTTCCGGATACAAGGAAAATATCTTCACTTAAAGAACGATTGAAAAGAAATGCTAACGGTTTTGCGTTAGCTGGTGAAACACCTTTTAACATTTTATGACTAATTGAATCATGACCACAAGCCTTATTTACATTACGAATACTAATAATTTTAAAAATCTCTTTTTCGGTGATGACAATATTTGTAAACACATGTTTTGTTTTTGGAGAGAACAAAGGTAGAGAAGCATTTTCATCAGAATAACATGATATAGAATCAAAACTTGGCCTTTTCGTCATTTGAAATGTAGTATTTTTTATATCCATTTAAACCAGTTTCCCAAAGAGGAGGTATAGTCGATGAGGTATTTGTATTTCACTATCTTCCGAAACCCTCTTTTGTCATTACACTGTAATTCTGTAATATTTAATTCAAGATTATTAAAAAAGTTTTCTTTTGCATGTTTTTTAAGATTGTTTACTTTATTTCTAGCTTTTTTTATATTTTATCCAATCATTTGACTTCCCACTTTTCGATGCAATTTTTTTTAAGTTTATCTCTTATTCGTTAATGTTTTGTTAGTTCAGAGTCAAACCAGGGTTTGTCATCAGGTCGTACCGTAACAGTTTTAAAAGGAATACATTGTTTAACCATATATATAAAACTATCAGTGAACTTTCTGCAATCAACCTTAATACTATAATCATTCAAACAGTCCCAATCATAAGATTGTATATTTTCATTTGGAAATTTGAAATCAGCTTTATCATATAACCTAATATTTCTTTCATAAGTGATATGAAGCTGATAATGAAAAGGTAAAATAATAAATGTTGCTTTATGGTCATGAATTTGTCTGGGGGTATCTGTAGTACACGAATCCAGAAAAACAAAAAAAAACAATTTTCAATTGATTTTATCAGGAAAAAAGGGCGAAATCGTCCGAAAAGCAATAAAGGATTTCATCTATCTACAATGGTGTCTTCGTATAAAATTAATACGTGCTATGCATTTAAATGCAATTAGGTAATATGCAGTGTAGTTTAAATACAACATTGAGGTATAACCATTTTAAGATCTCACGCTACAAATACCATCTCCAAAAATGTCATTATTTACAAATATTTTCAGGTTTTGGAAATATAAGTTGTGCCAAGAAATTCAGTAAACTGGATACACACTGATATCTAAAGTATTTAACAATTAAATGTAAAGCAAATATATATATATACATATGTAGATAACTAATAGAAGTCAGCTCACACCAATACACTACCAGTAACGCAGTGGAGTTTAGTGGTATTGTTGCCTCACATGCGGAATGATGTGGGTTCGGTCCCAGATAGGGTTATACCAAAAATACGTGAATAAAATGGTACTAGAATCTGCCTTGCTTAGTGATCAGCATCAAGAAGATGGTTTAGGTATGTTAACCCGTTGTCAGTATAATGTGAAAAGGAGGGGCCATTATATCATGTGTCTGTGGTGTGATACTCTAGTGTGGCAGCGCTTAGAATACTGTCCCAAGTAGACATCGTCGCGATATGGCACCAAATAACAACAGCCATTCACTGGTAACTTACTACTTTGCACTGAAAGCGTTATCAATTATACTTCGGGATAGTTTTAATTAAGAGGGTCGGAGATAAACACCATTGAACGCATACGAATACGTCTGATTAACAATTATTCAATGAGAACCAATATCCTTGTCAGAGCTTGCAACTATTGAAACATGAATACATTATTTAAGTAATGAATTTTGCAATCGTTATTTAAGTCAGATATATTGATTAAAGTTTTACTTGTGTCAAGACATGCAAAGGCGTTGGCATAACCGTTAACTTGGGTCTATGCGTTAATACATTGAGCACTTCTATCATTAAATTAATTGCTTCATATACAGGGCTAAACAAATTTGCTTAAGTTTGAAATTGATTAAATGCAAATAGTGTTTAATATCCAATTTATTCCAGACAAAAGGAAAACGCTTGGTACATTTAATATGTCTAGAAGTAACAAAACATGTCAGGAATCTAATGAGAAACATAACACACTCAACTTGATGTCCCGTTTGTTGGTTGTTAGAAAATGGCTGCCATGTCCAGTACGGACGTGCATAGCGCCTGTCTGCTGGAGCCATATATATGTAGTCTAACCTGGTTATAGTAAACGTATGGTGGTACACAATACGTCAATCTGTCCAAATTTCAACAATCCCTGAGACAGGGCGTCCTAGTTACCTGACCTGAGTTCGAACATTTTTAATAAGACATGGCGTACGGATTGAAAGGGGTAATGATTTACATTCGAATCATTCCATGTCTTTATACTGCAATGATGAACCTTTTCACATATAACACTGAATACATATCAGAGTAAACCTTGGAAATGAAGTTATCTAGTGAATTGGCCGTACAACAACTTCCATGGTCAACCAACACATATAACGCAACTGGGAGTAGTTTAAACGCATGGCACCGGGATTGACAGTTAGATACGTTAACGACTGGGCATATCGGTCCTGGCATGTTTAATGTGCATCTCCAAACTTACCTACGCACCCTATAAAACATGCAAAATTTACATTTAATGTATCAGTTATGTTATGTTATCAGTGCAAAAAATAGTTTTCATTTTTGTCTCTGTGTACCCGTTTCTGCTTGAAATTTGTCTCCAATATTAAGTTCTTTATCTCACTCAATTTGGCAACATATTCACCTAATCTCTTATATGTTTTTATACAAAAGGTTTATACCCGATACATCCGAATTTTAGTATAATTAGGTGTTGTCACGGTAACGATTGAAAACAACATGACTTTTTCGTGTACATCCATTCAACATGATATAAAGTCCAGGGCTGTGTTTCACCAAAAACTTACGATAAAAATCGTCGTAAACGTAATCCAACAATTATTCATATTCTTTTTAAAGTTCATCCAAGTGAAACCAAGTTGGCTCAAACCATGCATAAAGTTACATATTTTCTAAAAATATCATCATTTTAAATGTCGATCAAAATTTGAACACAAAACGGAGAAACGGTCAAATTGACTTACGTCGATTTTTATCGTAAGCTTTTTTGTGAAACGCAATCTGGAGCTCCATACAGTACTAATCGGCGAAATGTGACATACATATATATTAATAAGACTCCGTCGGGTTAAAACATATTTTATTGTCACATATTATTATTGTATTACATTTATCACATAGATTATCATTAAGAAATGTTATTACACCTCATATGTTTTATATGAGCGAAGTGTTATACTACTTCTAAATTGTTTTCCCTGTCGATCGTGGGAGATATATTATGGAACATTTAATCAAATTGTATTTGTTTTGCGTGACAATTTAATTTAGACTTAATGGTTTCAGCTTAAAAAGTGTAATACTGTATCTGAATGCTAATCTGTAATCTTTCTAACAAAAATTCAAACATTAAACATAGTCTGTTCTAATCTCCGGTTCCTTCCTTCATCAATCCGTATTTGTTCTATAATTTAAGTTCACGTGGTTTACCAAAGTGTCACGTAAGTTCGCATTTTAATTCTATGACATACGTTGCTCATACTTACTGCCGTCATCCAGTTTCAAGGATCGTTTCTACACTCCACATCAAAGCAGGATTCGAATGTTTTATGTTTTATCAAAGAAGAAATACTAAGCTTGAAAATATGAATATCTACAAAATTAATATAAAAAAAAGAATATTTTCAAACTGGTAAATTGTCCTTATCGTCGCTTGCAAATTATGGGCTTGAAAAGTATGTATAATTTGCAATTAATTTCCTTGCTAAAAATTAGTCTTGACTCTGGTGTTACATACGCAGAGGCTTACAGAGCTGTGATCAAGGAGATTACGTTGTACGTTTAATTTTGCCTACGCCTTATACTGTCAGATTTTTTACAGAAATTATTTAATTGGACTAATAGTTTAATTCCAATTAAAATTGAACAAAACTATTTAAAATTATTTTTAAAAATATTCATATGCATCTTATTTCTAACATAGTATTGTATGACACTAAATCAATTTTAGATAAAGACATAGTTTGAAATCAACGATGATTTTTTGCTAAGATTTGCTTGTAATTCACATTGTTTCATGTGATATATATACATGTATTTTATACTTATAGTGTGTATGAAGCAACAATGGGACACACGAGCAATCTTAAATCCGATTAAAGTATATTCATTTATCAAAGTAATCCTTCAACATGAAAGCATAACCATTTTGAAATCTTACGCTACATTTACCTTAAATGTTATTATTAAGACATATTTTCATGTTTTGTAAAAACTAGTTGTTTAAGATATAGAAATTCAAGAAAAAGAATACAAACTGATATTTTATTAATGTAACAGTTGAAGGTGAAGCAAATATTTTTAAACAATATCGAAACACATTTTATATAATGTTTTATGCATTTTAGTCATACTTAAAGCGAAATATCCAGTAACGTTTTATCCTGTAATTGTAATGATCAGCATAAATTGATACTATCAGGGTCTTATATGTTGTATTATATCGTTGTATATCGTTAAAGATATGAACTTAGACTTGCTGATATCGTCCATATTTGAATTAGATCTGACTCTATGATTCTTGCGGTATCGATATTGAAGTATTACCCGCTGACGTATGATGCTAGAGATAAAAATCTCCAAGCATTACTCTCTGACGTATGATTCTGGATGTATTAATCTCCAAGCATTACTCTCTGACGTATGATTCTGGCAATATTAATCCCCCAAGCATTGCTCTCTGTCGTATCATTCAGGAGGTATAAATCTCCAAGTATTACTCTCTGACTTATGATTCTGGATGTATTAATCTCCAGGTAATGCTCTCTGGTGTATGATTCTGGTGGTATCAATCTCCAATCATTGATCTCTGTCGTATAATTCTGAAGGTATTAATCTTCAAGTATTACTCTCTGACTTATGATTCTGGATGTATTAATCTACAGGTATTGCTTTTTGATATATGATTCTGGCGGTATTAATCTCCAATCATTGATCTCTGTCGTATAACTCTGGAGGTATTAATCTCCAAGTATTACTCTCTGACTTATGATTCTGGATGTATTAATCTCCAGGTATTGCTCTCTGATGTATGATTCTGGCGATATCAATCTTCAATCATTGATCTCTGTCGTATAATTCTGGAGGTATTAATCTCCAAGTATTACTCTCTGACTTATGATTCTGGATGTATTAATCTCCAGGTATTGCTCTCTGATGTATGATTCTGGCGATATCAATCATCACTCATTGCTCTCTGTCGCATAATTCTGGAGGTATTAATCTCCAAGTATTACTCTCTGACTTGTGATTCTGGATGTATTAATCTCCAGGTATTGCTCTCTGATGTATAATTCTGGCGATATTAATCTCCAAGCATTGATCTCTGTCGTATGATTCTGGAGGTATTAATCTCCAAGTATTACTCTCTGACTTATGATTCTGGATGTATTAATCTCAAGGTATTGCTCTCTGACGTATGATTTTGGCGATTTTAATCTCCAAGTATTGCTTTCTGTCGTATCATTCTGGTGGTATTAATCTCCAATTATTGCTCTCTGACGTACGATTCTGGAGATATTAATCTCCAGGCATTGCTCTCTGACGTATGATTCTGGCGATACTTATCTCCAAGTATTACTCCCTGACGTACGATTCTGGAGATATTAATCTCCAGGCATTGCTCTTTGACGTATGATTCTGGAGATACTAATCTCCAAGTATTACTCTCTGTCGTATGATTCTGGAGATAATAATCTCCAAGTATTACTCTCTGACTTATGATTCTTGAGGTATTAATCTCGAGGTATTGTTCTCTGACGTATGATTTTGGAGATATTAATCTCCAAGTATTACTCTCTGACATACGATTCTGGAGATATTAATCTCAAGGTATAACTCTCTGACGTATGATTCTGGCGATATTAATCTCCAAGTATTTCTCTCTGACGTATGATTCTTGTGATATTAATATCCAAGTATTGCTTTCTGACTTACGATTCTGGATATATTAATCTCCAGGTATTGCTCTCTGATGTATGATTCTGGCGATATCAATCTTCAATCATTGATCTCTGTCGTATAATTCTGGAGGTATTAATCTCCAAGTATTACTCTCTGACTTATGATTCTGGATGTATTAATCTCCAGGTATTGCTCTCTGATGTATGATTCTGGCGATATCAATCTTCAATCATTGATCTCTGTCGTATAATTCTGGAGGTATTAATCTCCAAGTATTACTCTCTGACTTATGATTCTGGATGTATTAATCTCCAGGTATTGCTCTCTGATGTATGATTCTGGCGATATCAATCATCACTCATTGCTCTCTGTCGCATAATTCTGGAGGTATTAATCTCCAAGTATTACTCTCTGACTTGTGATTCTGGATGTATTAATCTCCAGGTATTGCTCTCTGATGTATAATTCTGGCGATATTAATCTCCAAGCATTGATCTCTGTCGTATGATTCTGGAGGTATTAATCTCCAAGTATTACTCTCTGACTTATGATTCTGGATGTATTAATCTCAAGGTATTGCTCTCTGACGTATGATTTTGGCGATTTTAATCTCCAAGTATTGCTTTCTGTCGTATCATTCTGGTGGTATTAATCTCCAATTATTGCTCTCTGACGTACGATTCTGGAGATATTAATCTCCAGGCATTGCTCTCTGACGTATGATTCTGGCGATACTTATCTCCAAGTATTACTCCCTGACGTACGATTCTGGAGATATTAATCTCCAGGCATTGCTCTCTGACGTATGATTCTGGAGATACTAATCTCCAAGTATTACTCTCTGTCGTATGATTCTGGAGATAATAATCTCCAAGTATTACTCTCTGACTTATGATTCTTGAGGTATTAATCTCGAGGTATTGTTCTCTGACGTATGATTTTGGAGATATTAATCTCCAAGTATTACTCTCTGACATACGATTCTGGAGATATTAATCTCAAGGTATAACTCTCTGACGTATGATTCTGGCGATATTAATCTCCAAGTATTTCTCTCTGACGTATGATTCTTGTGATATTAATATCCAAGTATTGCTTTCTGACTTACGATTCTGGATATATTAATCGCCAAGTATTACTCTCTGACGTTCGATTCTGGAGATATTAATCTCCAAGTATTACTCTCTGACTTATGATTCTGGCGTTATTAATCTCCAAGTATTTCTCTCTGACGTATGATTCTTGTGATATTAATATCCAAGTATTGCTTTCTGACGTACGATTCTGGAGATATTATTCTCCAAGTATTACTCGCGGACGCATGTTTCTGGATGTATCAATCTCCAAGCAAGTATTACTCTCTGACTTATGTTTGAAGGTATCAATTTATATGTATTACTCTCTGACGTATTAATTTGGAAGTATTCATCTCGAAGTATTACTCTCTGATGTCCGATTCTGGAGGAATTAATTTACAGCTTAACTTAATACTACTCTTAAAACAACACTTAGTATATAGATCTACAGTAACTAAGAAAGCGGACGCAAGAGTGGTTTAAATAAGCTTTACGCTTTCTTTCTTATTGAGCTTAACAAATTAGTATAAACTATATTATATTGATTTGATGTGTGAATATGATTAAATCTCGATTTTAACTTTAACGTGTATATTCTTATAAACATTTATAAATTACCGCCATTTCTACTCAAGGTCCCTACGGTTCTGCTTGTTCTGTGACGTCAGAATGTACGACATCAAACGTCATATGTCTAGAGGGAAAGTGTCGATGTGAAGCTGGATACAGTTTTGAACCGACCACACAATTGTGTGTTACAGGTATGCGATCACATCAAATTCTGTAGTCGATATGATAAGTTTATAGTTAAACGATATAAAAAACAAATTTAGATGATATATACCATGACGTTCCAGCATGTCGACACAACAGATCCGCCCATTCTTCTTCGCAATAAATCTGCAGAATTAGTTATGTCAACATACACGAACAAATGACAATACAACAGTTATATGACGACATTTTATTGACGTGATGACGTATGTGCTGTACTGATTATGTTTCATCATATATATTTATATAATGATGAAATCCGTGTAGTGTGTCAGTTTACCCATGTTACCAGTTAAGAAAACATTAAAGCGACATTTATGATTGCAGTTGTTGCATAGCACCCAGAACTGTTTTTTGTTTGGTATCGTTCAGCAAGTACTTTTGAAAAGTCCGCAAACAAAACGACACGATTTTTTTTGTATTTGTCAAGTAACATGTAACGTGTTTTTGTTTTGGCACCTTTGCTTCGGTTGTCAACACTACAGTATGTTAAACCTACATTTCTTTAGATTTCGTGTCGCAATGATGTCACGTTTAACTTGAAATGTATATTTCATACCACATAGGCCTATTGGTTTGGTGACTTTGCTACAATCGTTAACATTTCTTTAGTTTTCGTTTTGCCGTGATGTCAGTCACGTTTGACTTGAAATGTATATTTCATATTACATAATTTATTTGTTTGGCGCCTTTGCTGCAGTCATCAACACTACAGTATTGTAAACCTACATTTCTTTAGTTTTTGTGTCGCCGTGATGTCACGTTTGACTTAAAATGTACTTTGCATTACTCATATCGGTCAATATATGCATAAGAATGCATGCATTTCACCTATTCGTATATATAATCGTATCCATTTCGAAATATTCGTGATAACACATAGTTTCTGTTTTATGTTATGTCAAATGAAAGTCAATGTATTACTCATGTTATTTATACTCGTTTTGTTGTGCTGGTAAATTTAGCGGCAACATGAAAGAGAAATTAGCAATGTGAAACAAGGCGACATATGTATTTTCATTTCTATAATATTGCCGGATTTTTCAAAAGGTGACCACACGAAAGGTAAAATATTTATTGAAGTGTTGAATTGTCAGTCTGTTATCCTTCTCTATCACGAATTGATTAAAACAAGCAGCCCTTGACGACAAAAAAAAAATGCGTTTTCTGTTTTGTCGCATCTCGTATTTCGATATTTCGACCCATTTTTGTTGAGTTTCGCTTAAGTCGCCAACACAAAAATATGACAAACTTTTGAAAAGGAATTGTGTTACTTACTAACACAGAAACATGAAATGGCCTAAGTTATCAATAACAAAAAACACACACAATGCAAACGTAAGATCCACAAAGTAGATATTTCTGCATCAAACATTTTGCATACAGATTGAATGAGTTGTAACGTTGCTTCCATCATTTGTTTTCGTTTGTATTAGCCAATAATTTAATTTGTTTGCATCATGCAAACACACATACATTGTACCTAGTAGCTGTAGTATATTCCAGAACTTGATAGCACCGTATCAGGTCTATTAACCCCCTTGAAAAAGCAAGGAATTCTATTATATACTATTATATACCTGTCCCACAATTCAAAGCAATTGAACGTATAATATGACATAATGCAAAAAAGAATTTCAGTTGACACAGTCAACGTACTTAAATGTGACTTTCCTAAAATTGCTATTTAAGGAACACAATCGGGAGAGCTGGGTCCGTTCTACAGACTATTGTATCTATGTTCTGTATTCTTTCAGAGTGTTTGAACTACGGTACAAATTATACCAAATACAGCGACATGCTCATGAGCACAACAGCGTTTGAACAGTACGTGCCTGTCAACATCAGTCAATGTCAAGCTCATTGTGCAATCTCACCGTCCTGTTTAGGTTTTAATTACAATGGCGGAATGCAAAGATGTCGACTTAAATCCGACACACCACTGACGTCACCAGGTGCGTGGAAGAGCTACGGGGGTGTTGACTATTACAAACGAAACTGTGCATGACATTATATTATTTCACTCAGTTGTTTAAGATTAATACATAAATTCAATCGTGATTGTTACAGTACTAAAGTCGTAACTGAATAAAACATTAGTTTCATGTCTTGTAGCAAGTGATTGTTACAGTGCTAAAGTCGTAACTGGATAAAACATTAGTTTCATGTCTTGTAGCAAGTGATTGTTGCAGTGCTAAAGTCGTTTACTGAATAAAACATTAGTTTCATGATTTGTAGCAAGTGATTGTTATAGTGCTAAAGTCGTAACTGGATAAAACATTAGTTTCATGTCTTGTAGCAAGTGATTGTTACAGTGCTAAAGTCGTTTACTGAATAAAACATTAGTTTCATGTCTTGTAACAAGTGATTGTTACAGTGATGAAGTCGTAACTGAATAAAACATTAGTTTCATGTCATGTAACAAGTGATTGTTACAGTACTAAAGTCGTAACTGAATAAAACATTAGTTCAATGTCTTGTAGCAAGTGAGTGTTACTGAATAAAACATTAGTCTCATGTCTTGTAGCAAGTGATTGTTACAGTACTGAAGTCGTAACTGATTAAAACATTAGTTTCATTTCATGTAGCAAGTGATTGTTACAGTGTCAAAATCGTAACTGAATAAAACATAAGTTCCATGTCTTTTGGCAAGTGATTGTTACAGTTCTAAAGTCGTAACTGAATAAAACATTAGTTACAGTGCTAAAGTCGTAACTGAATAAAACATTTTCTTCCATGTCTTGTAGCAAGTGATTGTTAATAAATAAAACATTAGTTTCATGTCTTGTAGCAAGACATTATTACAGTATTCAAGTCGTAATTGAATAAAACATTGGTTTCATGTCTTGTAGCAAGAAATTGTTACAGTACTAAAGTCGTAACTGAATAAAACATTGGTTTCATGTCTTGTAGCAAGAAATTGTTAGAGTACTAAAGTCGTAACTGAATAAAACATTGGTTTGATGTCTTGTTACAAGTGATTGTTACAGTTCTAAATTCGTAACTGAATAAAACATTTGTTTCACGTCTTGTAGCAAGTGATTGCTACAGTACTAAAGTCGTAACTGAATAAAACATTAGTTTCATGTCTCGTAGCAAGTGATTGTTACTGAATACAACATTAGTATAATGTCTTGAAGGAAGTGAATGTTACAGTACTAAAGTCGTAACTGAATAAAACATTAGTTTCATGTCTTGTAGCAAGTGATTGTTACAGTACTAAAGACGTAACTGAATAAAACATTAGTTTCATGTCTTGTAGCAAGTGATTGCTACAAAGCTAAATTCGTCACTGAATAAAACATTTGTTCCATGTCTTGTAGCAAGTCATTGTTACAGTACTAAAGTCGTAACTGAATAAAACATTAGTTTCATGCCTTGTAGCAAGTGATTGTTACAGTTCTGAAGTCGTAACTGAATAAAACTTGGTTTCTTGTCTTGTAGCAGGTGATTGTTTATGAATAAAACATTAGTTTCATGTCTTGTAGCAAGTTATTTTTACAATATTAAAGTCGAAACTAAATAAAACATTAGTTTCATGTCTTGAAGCAAGTGATTGTTACAAAGCTAAATTCGTAACTGAATAAAACATAAGTACCATGTCTTGTAGCAAGTGATTGTTACAGTACTAATGTCTTAACTGAATAAAGCATTAGTTTCAAGATTTGTAGCAAGAAATTGTTACAATACTAAAGTCGTAACTGAATAAAACATTGGTTTCATGTTTTTTAACAAGTGATTGTTACAGTTCTAAATTCGTAACTGAATAAAACATATGTTTCACGTCTTGTAGCAAGTGATTGTTACAGTACTAAAGTCGTAACTGAATAAAACATTGGTTTCATGTCTCGTAGCAAGTGATTGTTACTGAATACAACATTAGTTTCATGTCTTGTAGCAAGTGATTGTTACAGTACTTAAGTCGTTACTGAATATAACATTAGTTTCATGTCTTGTAGCAAGTAATTGTTACAGTACTAAAGTCGTTACTGAATAAAACATTGGTTTCATGTCGTGTAGCAAGTGTTTGTTATAGTACTAAAGTCGTAACTAAATAAAACATTAGTTTCACGTCTTGTAGCAAGTGATTGTTACAATGCTAAAGTCGTTACTGAATAAAACAGTGGTTTCACGTTTTGTAGCAAGTGATTGTTACAGTGCTGAAGTCGTTACTGAATAAAACATTAGTTTCATGTCTTGTAGCAAGTCATTGTTACAGTACTAAAGTCGTTTACTGAATAAAACATTAGTTTCATGTCTTGCAGCAAGTGATTGTAACAGTACTAAAGTCGTTCCTGAATAAACAATTAATTTCATGTCTTGTAGCAAGTGATTATTACAGTTCTAAAGTCGTAAATTAATAAAATATTAGTTTCATGTCTTGTAGCATGTGATTGTTACAGTGCTTAAGTTGTAACTGAATAACACATTAGTTCAATGTAGTAAGTGATTGTTACAGTACTAAAGTCGTAACTGAATAAAACATTAGTTCCATGTCTTGTTGCAAGTGACTGTTACAGAACTAAAGTCGTAACTGAAAAAACTTTGGTTCCATGTCTTGTAGCAAGTGATTGTTCCAGTACTAAAGTCATAACTGAATCAAACATTAGTTTCATGTCTTGTAGCAAGTGATTGTTACAGTACTGATATCTTAACAAATGATTGTTACAGTACTGAAGTCGTTACTGAATATAACATTAGTTTCATGTCTTGAAGCAAGTTATTGTTACAGTATTAAAGTCTTCACTGGAAAAAAACATTGGTTTCATGTTTTGTAACAAGTGATTGTTACATTACTCAAGTCGTATCTGAATAAAACATGAGTTCCATACCTTATATCAAGTGATTGTTATAGTATTAAAATCGTTACAAAATAAAACATTAGTTTCATGTCTTTAAGCGAGTGATTGTTACAGTATTAACGTCGAAACTGAATAAAACATTAGTTTCACGTATTGTAGCAAGTGATTGCTACAGTACTAAAGTCGTTTCTGAATAAAACATTGGTTTCATGTCTTGTAGCAAGTGATTGTTACAGTACTAAAGTCGTTCCAGAATAAAACATTGGTTTCATGTCTTGTAGCAAATGTTTGTAACAGTACTTAAGTCTTCAATGAATAAAACATTAGTTTCATGTCTTGTAGCAAGTGATTGTTACAGTGCTAAAGTTGTTACTAAATAAAACATTAGTTCCATGTCTTGTAGCAAGTGATTGTTACAGTATTAAAGTCGTAACTGAATAAAACATAAGTTCCATGTCATTTTGCTATTGAGTATTACAGTACTAAAGTCGTAACTGAATAAATCATTAGTTTCATGTCTTGTAGCAAGTGATTGTTACAGTTCTAAAGTCGTTACTGAATAAAACATTAGTTTCATTTCTTTAAGCCCGTGATTGTTACAGTACTAACTCGAAACTGAATAAAACATTAATTTCACGTATTGTAGCAAGTGATTGCTACAGTACTAAAGTTGTTTCTGAATAAAACATTGGTTTCATGACTTGTAGCAAGTGATTGTTACAGTACTAAATTCGTCAATAAATAAAACGTAAGTTTCATATCTTTAAGCGAGTGATTGGTACAGTATTAACGTCGAAACTGAATAAAACATTAGTTTCACGTATTGTAGCAAGTGATTGCTACAGTACTAAAGTCGTTTCTGAATAAGACATTGGTTTCATGTCTTGTAGCAAGTGATTGTTACAGTACTAAAGTCGTTCCAGAATAAAACATTGGTTTCATGTCTTGTAGCAATTGTTTGTTACAGTACTTAAGTCGTCAAGGAATAAAACATTAGTTTCATGTCTTGTAACAAGTAATTGTTACAGTGCTGAAGTCGAAAATGAATAAAACATTAGTTTCATATCATGTAGCAAGTCATTGTTACAGTTCTAAAGTCGTAATTGAATAAAACATTAGTTTCATGTCTTGTTACAAGTGATTGTTACAATACTAAGGTCGTCAATGAATAAAACATTAGTTTCATGTCTTGTAGCAAGTGATTGTTATAGTACTAAAGTCATTACTGAATAAAACATTGGTTTCATGACTTGTAGCAAGAGATTCTTACAGTACTAAAGTCGTTACTGAATAAAACATTAGTTTCATGTCTTGTTACAAGTGATTGTTACAATACTAAGGTCGTAACTGAATAAAACATTAGTTTCATTTCTTGCAGCAAGTAATTGTTACAGTACTAAAGTCATTACTGAATAAAACATTGGTTTCATGACTTGTAGCAAGAGATTCTTACAGTACTAAAGTCGTTACTGAATAAAACATTAGTTTCACGTCTTGTAGCATGTGATTATTACAGTACTGATGTCTTAGCAAGTGATTGTTACAGTACTTAAGTCATTACTGAATATAACATTAGTTCATGTCTTGTAGCAAGTTATTGTTAGAGTATTAAAATCTTAATTAAAAAAAAATTAGTTCATGTCTTGTAGCAAGTGATTGGTACAGTACTAATGTCGTATCTGAATAAAACATTAATTTCACATCTTGTAGCAAGTGATTGTTACAGTGCTAAAGTCGTTACTGAATAAAACATTAGTTCCATGTCTTGTAGCAAGTGATTGTTACAGTTCTAAAGTCGTTACTGAATAAAACATTAGTTTCATGTCTTTAAGTAAGTGATTGTTACAGTACTTAAGTCGAAACTGAATAAAACATTAGTTTCACGTATTGTAGCAAGTGATTGCTACAGTACTAAAGTTGTTTCTGAATAAAACATTGGTTTCATGTCTTGTAGCAAGTGATTGTTACAGTACTAAATTCGTCAATGAATAAAACATTAGTTTTATGTCTTGTAGCAAGTGATTGTTACAGTGCTGAAGTCGTAACTGAATAAAACATTAGTTTCATGTCTTGTAGCAAGTGATTGTTACAATTCTAAAGTCGTTATTGAATAAAATATTAGTTTCATGTCTTGTAGCAAGTGATTGTTACAGTGCTAAAGTCGTAAATGAATAAAACATTAGTTTCATGTCTTGTAACAAGTGATTGTTATAGTACTAAAGTCGTAAATGAATAAAACATTAGTTCCATGTCTTGTAGCAAGTGATTGTTACAGTGCTAAAGTCGTAACTGAATAAAACATTAGTTTCATTTCTTGTAGCAAGTAATTGTTACTGTACTAAAGTCGTAACTGAATAAAACATTTGTTTTATGTCTCGTAGCAAGTGAGTGTTACTGAATAAAACATTAGTTTCATGTCTTTTAGCAAGTGATTGTTACAATACTAAAGTCGTTACTGAACAAAACATTGGTTTCATGTCATGTAGCAAATAATTGTTACAATACTAAAGTCGTAACTGAATAAAACATTAGTTTCACGTCTTGTTACAAGTGAGTGTTACAGTACTAAAGTCGTAATTGAATAAAACATTGGTTTCATGACTTTGAGCAAGTGATAGTTACAATGCTAAAGTCGTAACTTAATAAAACATTAGTTTCATGTCTTGTAGCAAGTGATTGTTACAGTGCTAAAGTTGTAACTGAATAAAACTTTAGTTCCTTGTCTTGTAGCAAGTGATTGTTACTGTATTAAAGTCGTAACTGAATAAAACATTAGTTCCATGTCTTTTTGCAAGTGATTGTTACAGTACTAAATTCGTAACTGAATAAAACATTGGTTTCATGTCTTGTAGCAAGTGATTGTTACAGAACTAAAGTCATTACTGAATAATACATTAGTTTCATGTCTTAAAGCAAGTGATTGTTACAGTACTAAAATCGTTACTGAATAAAACATTAGTTTCATGTCTTGTAATAAGTGATTGTCACAGTACTAAAATCGTAACTGAATAAAACATTGGTTTCGTTTCTTGTAACAATTGATTGTTACAGTACTTAAGTCGTAACTGTATAAAACATTTGTTTCATGTCTTGTTGCAAGTGATTGTTACTGAATTAAACATTAGTTTCATGTCTTGTAGCAAGTGATTGTTACAGTACTAATGTCGCAACTGAATGAAACATTGGTTTTATGTCTTGTAGCAAGTGATTGTTACAGTTCTAAAGTCGTAACTGAATAAAACATTGGTTTCATGTCATGTACCAAGTGATTGTTACAATACTAATGTCGTAACTGAATAAAACATTGGTATCATGTCTTGTAGCAAGTTATTATTACAGCACTAAATTCGTAACTGAATAAAACATTGGTTTCATGTCTTGTAACAAGTGATTGTTATAGTACTAAAGTCATTACTGAATAAAACATTGGTGTCATGACTTGTAGCTAGTGATTGTTACAGTTCTAAAGTCGTAATTGAATAAAACTTTAGTTTCACGTCTTGTAGCATGTGATTATTACAGTACTGAAGTCGTAGCAAGTGATTGTTACAGTACTAAAGTCGTTACTTAATAAAACATTAGTTTCATGTCTTGTAACAAGTGATTGTCACAGTACTAAAGTCGTAACTGAATAAAACATTAGTTTCACGTATTTTAGCACATGATACCAATGTTTTATTCAGTTACGACATTAGTACTGTAACAATCACTTGGTACATGACATGAAACCAATGTTTTATTACAGTACTGAAGTCGTATCAAGTGATTGTCACAGTACTTAAGTCGTTACTGAATAAAACATTAGTTTCATGTCTTTTGGCAAGTTATTGTTACAGTACTAATGTCGTAACTGAAATAAAACATTGGTTTCATGTCTTGTAGCAAGTGATTGTTACAGTACTAAAGTTGTAACTGAATAAAACATTTGTTTCATGTCTTGTAACAAGTGATTGTTACACTACTAAAGACGTTACTGAATAAAACATTAGTTCATTGTCTTGTGGCAAGTGATTGTTACATTACTAAAGTCGTTACTGAATAAAACATTAGTTTCATGTCTTTTAGCAAGTGATTGTTACAGTAATAAAGTCGTTACTGAATAAAACATTAGTTCCATGTCTTGTAGCAAGTGATTGTTACAGAACTAAAGTCGTAACTGAATAAAACATTTGTTCCATGTTTTGTTGCAATTGATTGTTACAGTACTAAAGTAGTAACTGAATAAATCATTAGTTGCATGTCTTTTAGCAAGTGATTGTTACAGTACTAAAGTCGTAACTGAATAAAACATTAGTTCCATGTCTTGTAGCAGGTGATTGTTGGTGTGTGATATATTGAACTTACTATTTGCACGCAAGGTCATTTCTATTACAAAACATATCTAGAAGTTTCTATTTGACGCGTTTATTCCTTTATCTAAGGGGTTATTAATCATGTTGTTTTCATTCAGATTTAGATTACAATGATATTCTATCTGAACCTCTATATTTGGTCTTTGTTTATAAGAACTCCTTAGCTGCATGCAAAATTGATAATGTTTATGTAATGAATCGGTTCATCTAGGTAACTATGTCGTCTAATTTGCATAGCAAAGCATTCTAACTGCCGCCGACAAGTTAAATATAAAATGTGTCTTGGTTCTTTGTCATATCTAAATACATTGAGAATGAATGTTATGCAGATTACATTCTCGTATCAACTGATAACGTGTCGGTATATCATTATATAATCAAAAAGCTGTGTAATTTACCATTCTATCTTGACAAAATGTCTGCTTCAGACTCGTAGATTATTTGTATCTTAACGCTGATTTGCATAGTGTATAATTTAATGTTTACAAAGAGTTTCAGAACAAATGTCTATATTATCCGGCGTATGCGGTTTGTACTAATATGTTGAATTTTGATATTATTTGACAAAACAAAATCTTACAGAAGCAAAAAAAAAACGCGTTAAATGAAATTTACCCTACGTTGACCGAACAATGTCTTATAACGGCGGCGATGCGTGGATGGACAGGTGTAATCTGCGATGGGAGCTTACAATAACCATCCAAATATGGAAAAAAAACGTAGTTGGTAAAATGTTTTCGAGGTGGTACACAAATATATATTACTTACCCCTCGTAAGTAGCAGATTCTGTTATAAGTGTATCTGTTCATGGGGTATAATGAAGTTCACCAAGCCACTCACACCCCAGATATAACTGACTGAGGAATGAGGTAAATGATCCAAAGAAATCCGAAATTATAACAATGAATATAAGTAACGTGTGTGAATTATAATTATTGCGATTTAACAATGCATCTAATATGAATAATAACGTTTCATATAAAACTGAAATTGTACTTTAACCCTTTACTCCATAGACACGCACCAATCACAGAAGCGCTTTGAAAACAGTGCAGGAAGCGTTCAGATTGCTCGTAACGAGCAATCTGGACACTTCTTGCACTGTTTTCCATTCTGTCAGTTAATATAAACATAATTCACCTATTGCTGATATGTGGTGAATTATTGCTTTTAATTTGGAAGAGTCCAAGAAAGTGCTTATGGAGCAAAGGGTTAATCTAACGGACACAATGTGGCTGGCTGAAGATCAAACGAACATCGCAATGAATACAAGTAGTGTGCTCATTCAGCTGTACATCGCTGTCGTGTTCTTGTAGACGTATATTTTGTGTACACTTAATAAATCTCATTGACAAGCAAACTTTTGGACATTTGCATAAATCCGGGGAATGACAGTTTCCAGACATCAACAGTTTCAAGGGATCGACAGTTTCCAAATGTGAGGATACAGAAATGAGGTGGATCAGTGTTTATAGAAATGTGACGTGAAACAGCGTTTTCGAACACTGTGAATCTCCTGTCGGCTGAATAACGAGGTTAAGTTAATATTTAAAGCCAAAATAAACTCGTTCGTAAATCAAAAACAGTCTCGACAGAACGTAGAGGTTAAAATATAAAATTCTAACTTTAAACATTCTCCAAACACAGGTTTTTCATCATGTTTCATTAAAAATTGTGAATGTAGCTATTACATAAACATTGTATATTGGCTTATATTTTTGTTTAAAGACTTTAAAAGATGAAAATCATGACATGTTTCCGGTTGTGCTTTTGATTTCACCTACAAATATATAGACGACTTTTCCTACCATAATGTACATTGTGAACATTTCATATATTATATACATATACAGTTTATTCAACAATTACATACGATATGTAGTTTAGGAAATTCCCTATAACATACACACAATCATACTGGTGGCGAAAATGTAATAAAACGGACAAAACAGTAATGACAATAATAAAAAATAATAAAATAATTGCCATAATACCATCAATCACAAGAAACTTAAATCGATGTGAGCAAGCTAGAACTGTTTAGTAACATAAACGTAATGATTAACACACTTGAGATAAAAATCAATACTAATATCAAATAAGTTGTCACTAATTGTAAAAATCCAACATTTAGCTTCATATTTCACGTTCGATTAAACTGTCTATTGCTACTTCATTGCAAACCAATGTAATTAACGAAATGCTATAAATAGTCAAACTAAGTCATGGTATAAAGAACTTAATCGTCGTGTGTTCCTTCAACACAATATTTAGATCACTGGGTCATCCCAATAAATCTGGTGAATCTAGTTTATAACTCTAACATGCTATAAATAATAAAATGGGTGTCATACATTCAATGTTTAAGCGTCATATTTTCCTCTGATAGTATAATTTCGTTCTCTGAATCAGGCAATATACCCCAATAAATCTGTATTATAACTGCTACCAAGTCATCTTATGACAGTTTGTTATAAAGATGATGCTTTCATCTTTCGTATTTTTATATAATTACAATCTTGAATGCCCACGGGTCTTAGTTTTTAAATAGGGTTCATTACTTTGATTGTTTATTAAATGATTTGTCATATTTTAGAATCATTCATTGGTAATAAACCACTTTTATTGTATCCTTAAACCTTTTGTATTAACTTAATTTAATGTATAGAAGTGAACACTCATAATTGAAAGAAACCATTGAATTTTTTGGTGTAAACTATACTCTTTTTTAATGGATAAGCTATCATATTGGAATATGATTTTACTGACGGAAACGCACTTAATCATCCTGTTTACCAATGAACGCTTTGCAACATGTAAAAAGTAATATCGTCGTATTTCTTTACAACGTTATTCTTAACAGCTGTTTATAAAAGTAGTCTTGTAACACAAGTGTCGTTAATATGAGTTTATATAAATGTTTCTCTCTATAGCGATAAAACAACTGATAATTTTTTGTAACATTTTCTGTTATATATGACATCAAATGAATGAATAAGACGTATTTAATCCGATTTTAGCTCTATGATTTGTCCGAAAACTCTTTTAAAATAGAAACGAAATTAACAGTATATACATAAATGTATGCATATTTCATATCTCTATCTTGTATATAAATACAGTGTGAGTATTTATATGGGTTTTACAACTGTTACAGAAAGTTTAGAAATATTTTCAAAATTGTTAAAAAAGACAGTTTTTTAAAATATCTGAAATCTCCCAGATATTTTTATGACGAGCAAATATAGCGGTATTGTTGAGCGTAACTTTTTTTAACACAAAACATAATCTGCACTAAGTTTAACGTGTCAGTATTCCACTATATAGTTACATGATTAGTATAAGATATAGTTTAAATGTAATTTTAATGAAAAAGTAAAAAAACATGATAGCAAAATATATGTGTAAACGATTTACAGCTCGTGATAAAGAAGAATACACTATATATCTATATATATATATATATATATGACATAAGAAATATTTCTTCTAGATTTCAAAAACCTTTTAAGTCTACATGTAAATAAGACATAAACATGCATTTAATCTTTATATTAATCGTTTGTGATATTGCAATCCTTGTAATGTCCACTTAAAGGCATCGTCATAATATAAAATAATATTTACTTTAATGACATAAAGGAGTTTCGGATTTTATAAGTTAAAACGTTTAGACATATAAAATTTTATTGTTCGTTGATATTGATTCATTGGTTGGCTAAAGCTATATTGCATTTCTGTAATGAATATGTTTATCAGAGAAGTATCAAAACATGATGTTTTCTTACAATATAGTAAAATTTGAGCCATGGACACGATAATACGTTCACCGCGCTCATGTGTGTGATTTGCCAATGGAAATATACGTGGCAATGCGAATTGCATATTTCATTGAAGTCGCCATGACAGCATACAATAATAGACGATGAAACTAAACCAAAATGACTACGAAAACAAAGAAATGCCACTTGAGCAAGAATGTATTCAACATAGTGTATGGTATAAAATGATTTGATAATAAACTCATGGCAGTGATGGCAGATTGTTTGTCTTGAACGCCGCATATTGTTGGTTTAATGTTCAGCGGGTGATACCATAAGAATTATGTCTGATTTAATCCTTTTATCGATTTTGGGTTGGGATTCTTTTGTTTTTATTTTAATAGTGTTTAACGCCATTTCCAATAGGTTATTTATGACATATCTAGTTTCATTGGTAGAGGAAGACCTCAGAATGAATCTGAGTAGAATCAACGTTCTTTAGCAAGAAACAGGCAAACTTTCCCAAGCGGGACCTGAACCTACCATCTTAGCGGTGAGAGGTTAGTGATCTTGAGACAGCACCTTAGACCACTCGGCCACGGAGAACCCTAAAAGTTTATTTACGATTATATAAAATGTAGGAGTCGTTATGTCGTAATAGATACATGTATATTTCACATCATATTCAGCGTTCTCTTTTCTTGAAACAATAGAGCTCATTTCGTAGAATGTCGCCTAAGCCGATTACAAGGAAAATTATTTATTAGAAGTACTGTATGTTTCATTAGATTCCCACAGAGTATAGAATTGCGTGTGTTATTTTAACATATTTATTTTGTGTATTGTCAGTGCTGCTTTGTTGGTTCCGCCCCTTGAAAAATGAGCCATATTTCGGACATAGTAAATAAAAAATTGTTGAATTTTCAAGCTATAATATTTTAGTAGACTCAAGGTGTAATGACATTTGCGTCATCTGTTATATCATCATTTAGTGTAAAAAGAGTAAATTATAAATTGCAAAATGTGGACTGTGTCTTAATTTACTTTATAAAAGTATTTAATCAGCGCACATATAAACACTATTTATATAAATCAAGATCACTTCTTATATTGTAAACGTCTTGACAAAAATCATGATTGCATACATACACGCCGTACATAGTTTGCTTACAAAAACGATTTCAGTGCATACTGCAATGTGTATGATTGACACGTATTTGTAAAGAGCTTTGTTTATCAAGAAAAAAAAGTAATTAAATAAAGTGAGCTAATACGAACCTGTTTCTCATAATTTCCATAAGCAGGTCATTATCACTACCCAGAATTCATATGAACAGGGCATTACCACTACCCAGAATTCATATGGACAGGGCATTACCACTACCCAGAATTCATATGGACAGGGCATTACCACTATCCAGAATTCATATGGACAGGGCATTACCACTACCCAGAATTCATATGGACAGGGCATTACCACTACCCAGAATTAACATAGACCGGGCATTACCACTACCCAGAATTCATATGGACAGGGCATTACCACTATCCAGAATTCATATGGACAGGGCATTACCACTACCCAGAATTCATATGGACAGGGCATTACCACTACCCAGAATTAACATAGACCGGGCATTACCACTACCCAGAATTCATATGGACAGGGCATTACCACTACCCAGAATTAATATGGACAGGGCATTACCACTACCCAGAATTCATATGGACAGGGCATTACCACTACCCAGAATTCATATGGACAGGTCATTATCACTACCCAGAATTCATATGGACAGGGCATTACCACTACCCAGAATCCTTATTTTGATGACACTCCCGATCAACGTTAACTTGCATGAGTAACAAAAGCGTGAATAATTCGTCAAATCAAAATGGCAGAACAGGTCATGGTGTCAATATAAATCAAAAATATCTGAATTCATATGTAAAACGTCTGAAAGAAAAGAAATCTTCAGAGTTACGTAAGAGCTCACGCTGCTTTCTGTTGAAATTGAGATAAACGTAACGTCGAGCTGAACTCTTGAAAACGAATTGACAAAGAATTTATTCACGAAACATCAAAGAAATATTGCATTTAATTAATCATAATAGACATATATATAATATCAATCAAGCATAAAAATTAAAACGCTGTCACAGATACTCAGTGACCAATATATTGAAACTGAAATGCAAACACATCTCTTAAATATCAAACCAACATCGGCCCACGCAGTTAGTTAACGTGTCGTATTTCATCAATCTGAACGTCGTCACGTCAATATTCTTTTAATAACAGATCTAATAGAAAGTTCGATAAATGGATGAACAGTACTAGTGCCCTAGTACATGTAGTAATAATCGCCCCTTTAAACCCCCCCCCCCCCCCCCCCCACCCCCATTCCACCATACGGACCATTATCACATACCTGGGCTGTTATCACCACAAACCACTGCCCACCCATATATCAACGTCTTACCGTATCGGATTAACATGTATGGGTTTAATATATTTCTTGTTTTTTTTTATTTCGTTATGAACGTATTACTCAAACTCTGTTATATAATTTAACAAGCAAGATATTTTGAAACATAGGTTTAACTGTAATTAATAATTTCCAAACATGCAAATGGTTGTTGTGCAAAGAATATTTTAAGATTGGTTTCTATTTTATTTATTCTTTGTATTGAGTTTTTCACTCAGAGTCAACAACAAATACACTTACTTATAAAAGAAACGAGTTCGTACGCGAAACAACTCAGATTCGTATATATTAAAAGTTGCTCTATTCCCACAGTGAAGTTGTTGATTATTGGAGCTCAACAATTTTATCAGAATTTTGTTTACGTTTTCGATTATACCCGGAACTTGATTTTTTTCTTCTAAAAAACAAGCATAGAAGAAGATAAAACTATTTTGATGTTTTATCGTAGGTAAAAAGTTCCATTACCCCGACACTTCTCACATAACTCCAACAGACATCACCTAGTAGCCGTAACGACTAACATATGTCTGTGGTAGAGTTTTTTAAAACATTAAAAAGTCTGAAGATTTGGTAAAATGGTATATTTATTCTTCAAGCATTGTTTCTGTTTCCTTTGTATAGATAATGTCTTCTCTGTATTATAAAGTCTGTCAGTAACATGCCCTGCTAACATTCTAAAGTGGTTTATTAATGGTGAATTGCACACAGTTAGGCGTCTGTTTTATAGGACGTTTTAAAGTGTATGTCTGTACATTAATAGGCAAATAACCCTTGGTCATCTCCGACGTTTGCTTTTGTGAAAGCCAGAATCCATAATTATCAAATTTATGTTATATGCATACTTTGGAACATTTAAATGAAATAAACAATTAACATTCGTCGTTAAGATTATGGAAACGAGTTCAGGTCGGTCTAAACTACTCAATATGAGATGTGCATAAGGACAGTTGTTTTGTTTGTCTTTGTACACTAATAACTCTTGATTATCTCCGACGTTTGCTTTTGTGAAAGCAAGGATCCACGTATGACTCGCATACTTTAAAACATACAACAGAAACAGACATTTATCGCTCACTACTAAGATTCGGAAAACGACTCCAGGTCGGCCTAAAATACTTTTACAAGTTGTCAGTTTTTGGCGGAAGGACGATTGTTCTACTCAAATTTATTAAAATGTATTTCAAATGTAATATTGAATATCATAATTACATTGTATATAACCTGAATTTAAACATATAATATTTTGTCAACATAAATAGATAACCATGGACAATATTCAAAAGTTGATAAGAATACATTATAAGTATCCATGTGGGACAGACACATCTCACCAGATGGATCAATATTACATACAGGGACAAGGCTCTATGGAATTTCCTGCATGTTATTTTGACCAAGAGGTGAGCATTTTTTTTATCCCTAATCGATTAACTCAAGATGTTTTTTACTCCCATTCATCTCAGTCAAATGATAGATCCTCGATATTGTCCTTCATCATAAATGCGTGTTTAACGTCGAAAATGTCACATGAATTTAGAAAATTGGATAATTTAAAGTACATACTTTTATTTTTCTTGGTAAAAAAAATGGCAAATGTTAAACAAATATATATAAAAAAAATATTTTTTAGTCAAAAATTGTCTTGTTTAAATGTAATGATCTAGTTTTTAACACAATTTACAACATATTAGACTTTGACGTAGTTATAATCTCAGAAATAAAACAGCACAAACACGAACACGTCAACATACTTTTTTCATAAAGATTTTATCTTAAATTTAAAAAAAAATATGTTTTTTCACTAAATTTAAAAAAAAAATCTAATTTCTTTCATTTTTCTAGCCAACATCCGTAAGATGTTCAGCTGACGTTTTAACAATTTTAGCCCACATGATTGTATTAATATAATCTAATTGTGATTTTCCAAGCCGTTCATGCAACTCTGATTGACTTTAACAGCACCATCGGTATGAAAGAAGATGCGTCCAACAGTTTTAATGTCATTAAATCAGTGATTGGTGACAGATGACTGAAACCCCGCGTTTAGTTGATTATAGTTCATTTCATAATTAAAACATTTTACAAGCTATGACGTCTATAATTATCAGGATTTAAATCGTTATAATTCTGGGCTTTAAATGGGGTTTTTTATTTGATACATAAATAAATTTCCGTTTTTCGTTGCTGGTATACTTGATTATTAATGCTACTTGGAGTGTGTTTAGAAGTAATGTATTTAATAAGTTAAACATTTAAATGCTATTTGTTTGCCCTACGTCTCCCCTACCCATAAACAAACTTTTTACAAACCTAGTGACTTTACTGCAAAGAAATAACATATTTCTACATACGTGAAAATAGTATAACATTAGAAATGGCATTAGTTTGATTAATATTTTAAGATTATGATTTCTTGAAAACAATTTTGCATCTTTGAATAGATGTACAGTAGAGCATGGATGACTCGAGCCCGGCGGGACTTGACTCAATAGTTCTAGTAAAGGATTGATCGAGCCAAATATTCTTAAACATCAATCATACATGTACATGTATATACATTGAAATAGGAATTCTGCCGGGACCAGCTAAGTGGTTCGGGCTATATATAGTGTTCCAGCCATCCGGATTCGAGCCAAAGAAACTCTTCTGTACATTCATTATTGTATATTAAAGCAATATTTGCTATTTGTTGGGTAAGCAGATTATAAGAAGTTGAATTTTGCACAATAAAACATAATTTGCATACATTCTTATCCATTTAATTTTAAACTGAGTCGAGACTACGCAATCATTTATATTTCATTTTTATTAACGTGGTTGAACGATGCTTTCTTTGTCCGTATTGTTTGCGGAAGTTCACATTTTATAATGTCATTCAAAATAAAAACATGTAGTCGACATGATACGTAGCATTTAAAAATACACCAAAGAAGCAGGAACACTTTTAAATAAATAATAAAAATATGTGTAGCACAGTGTCGCCCGAATCAGGTATATAAACTCCCAATGAAAAAGCTGGGAATTCTGTGCCTGTCCCACAATTCATAGCAATGAGAAGCTAACCAAACTGTGACGTCATTCAAATTCTCTTTGCTGAAGCAACTGACCAAACAACGTGCTCACATGTGGCTTTCCAAACATTGCTATTTAACGGTCCTAAATGGGAGAGTTGGCTTTGTTCTACAGACTAGGGTTTGCCTATATTGTAGATGTGTCTGTTTATGAACTCGATCATCCTCAATTAATAATCAAAATTAAACGTGTAATATTTAAAAACATATATATATTAGAACAGCTTGTGTATACGGTACATTGAAAATAAGAGAAATGAACAGAAACGTTAAAAACTAAAACTAAATGCATTTTTATATATTAATTGATTTATAAATTTTTAACATATGCTATCAAATTGCTTTGTAAAAAATTCTTCGGATTCAATAGTTTTCTATTTATACATTAAAAGTCTTGGTGTGGGTATGAATCATTTTTAAAGAATCACTTTAGGCGTCATTTTAAAACCGTTATAATGAATTATTAAGCTTATATTTTATATAATAATAAGATGCACATGCATTTATCCGCTTAATGTTTAATACTTGGAAAATAGAATGAATCAGTAGGAATGTATGTGAAAATTTAAGGTAAATTTATAAAGTCAACATTTATATAATATATGCACATTAACCTTGGAAGCTATATGTGCATTCAGGCTCTTCTCAATTAAATTGAGTCATAAGGTCCTCCATAGTTAAGGGATCTGAGGCGCAGTCGCAACAGCATTTACCCATCTCGAGTCCAGATCGCTCCAAAAAATCGCTCGAGATAAAAATGTTAAGGGAGATTAACTCCTCTGATTTACTTATCTGAATGTTACTAGAGTTATCATTCTTAGTTGACTAGACTCTACAATTCAAAGCCATAAATACTGCGACTCGTCAGTATGTAGAATTTTCATTTTCGTGTATTTTGGATAATACTCTACCATGCTTTTAATCAGCTATCCATATGTGAAAGATTAGGTATACAAACAATGTTTAAATATTATTGACATTATGAGTGTCACTGAAGGAATGGAGTTCATTGGTAAGACGTTCATAGGACATGAACTTACATGTGTCATTATGCGAAATACGTTGCTCTGAAAATGATCACGAAAACCTTTCTCTCTGCCTGCATAGTCTTATCTCATGTATTTCTTATTTATTTCACTAATGCACACCGTCCATGCCAACTTCTCACGTCTGTCGTTTATCTTGCATTGATTCACTGGTAAATACTGTAGCAGGGTATGCCTTTGGCATAGAGCCCGGCTAAACATGAAATGTTAAATGTACATGAAGTTGTCTTAATTATATGAAATTGTCTGTCAGTCAAATATCACGTAGTACAGAGAATGGTTGATGCATTATGTTATTACTGTCAAGTTTTGATTGTTTTTTTTTTTCATTTATTTCTGTTTTTAATAGGTTTAACGCTATTTTCCACACATTTCAGGTTATATCCAGTTTTATTGGTGGGGGAAGATCCCAGAATGAATCTGAGTAGAACCGGGGACTCGAACCTTTGGCCTTAGCGATGATAGGTAAATTATCATGAGACGGCACCTTAGACCACTCGGCCATTGAGGCCAAGGAGGCTACCGAGGACCGTTTGACATTCATTACAGACGTCTATTTCATACAAATAAATAAAAGATTCTCGTGAAACATACTGCCAGAATATTAAATGAATTGCAAGTTGTAGTTGTTTCCTTTCATCTGTATCTCTTCACTATCTTCCAAAAAATCTGATAATACTCTTCTGGAGGCGTCGCACATATAGGAAACCGTTGGCAGAGATAAATAAAATAACAATCATCATCATGAATCACCAGTACGAGATATAGTCAGTGATTAACCCGTAGTTCACTGATATAGCCACTTCATTGTCTGGAGTTCATATTCTAAAGTTGTTTTGTTTTGTCCACAGTAAATCATTAAGAGATTCTTATGAAGTAATGTTGTGCTTCAACATTTTTGATTGATTTAATTATTTAGTTTAACTAACAACACTAATGTTACTCGATACATATTCTTAGATTATTGTAAGGCGATATACATTTAGTAGTTTTGCCTAAATTGAATAGCAAATAAAAAGTGAATTATTTTTATTAATAAGACTGTTGCATTTGTTATGTTCAAATCAGATAATGTATTTGTCTCTACTTGATAGTGACACGTGTCCCGCACCGATAGATCT
Organism: Panopea generosa; assembly: GCA_029582155.1. Lineage (NCBI taxonomy): Eukaryota > Metazoa > Mollusca > Bivalvia > Adapedonta > Hiatellidae > Panopea > Panopea generosa. Next base: position 43,631,454 of record CM055899.1, read on the forward strand.
ACTATGTAAATGCATGATACAAGTTTGAAATCTTCAATACCAGATACAGTCAGTAACATACAGCTAATTCGATGATATAGTCAATTCATAGTCTAGATTACATTCATATGTTTTCTTCTTTTTTCACAGTAAATAATTAGGATATTTCTTTTAAATACCAATTGTTTTTTATGAGTTCAATAATATATTTCAAAAATATTAGACCTTCAATTTACAAGCTTATCGAATTGCTAAATTTAAATGACAAAAATATTTTAATCGGATTTGCTCAGCTAGCTGAAATTAAGAAATAATATCTTATCTGAAATTTATTATGAATATATATTTGGCAATGAAAGAATAATAATCATTTAAAAGTTTAATAAATGTATTCATTCTCCTCTTCATCTTGATGAACTAAGGCTTTGGTGTAAAGTATGTCTTGTATTGTTTTGACTTTTCATTTAAAACATAAATAACTATTGAATATATATCAAATGGTAATGCAATATGACGTTTTTAATGGTGTTTTTATTAACGAGTTTTCGTGATATTATGAATAGTAAATGTGTTCTCATGGCAATGTATGTATATACAAGTCTACAATATCTGTTCTGTTCTGTTTATCAATCAACTAAGTACATAATGGTTGAAATTAGATGTCAAGTTAATTATTTGAAGGCGTGAATAACACCATTTATTTACTTATCGTTAACATCCAGTAAATTGGATCACACAATAAGGCCCATCATACCATAGTGCATCACAACGTGATACAGAAGGGTCTAAAATGCTAAGTTGCCCTCACACCATAGCGATCACCCGTTGCGTATGGTTGCGAATAAAAAATAGTGGTCATAAGTTCCGAACGCAACTCACACGCAACTAATAGGTTTTTTAGGTTTGAAGTACGCAACAAGCAGGCAGGTGATCACAGACACACGCAGAGTAAGTTCGGAAATTTTGAACATGTTCAATAATTCTCTGCGAATGTCTGCGATCAATTTATACGCAACACGATCGCAACAGGTACGCTACGCTACACGCGCAACACGATCGCAACAGGTACGCATTTCATAAGTTATGAACGCAGGTGATCGCCGGTCCAAATCTGAGGTATCTGGCTAGGTTTTGGTACCGTACCTGTTGCGATCATGTTGCGATCGTGTTGCGTGCCTGTTGCGATCCTGTTGCGTGTGTAGCGTACCCCCAACCTATTGTGCTTATTCCCAGCGTATCCCCAACTTATGCCCTGCGTATCCAACCTATTAGTTGCGTGTGAGTTGCGTGTGAGTTGCGTACTACATGCGTGTTGAGAAATGGTATAAATAGTGGGCCTTTTCTAGATCCGTGTCAGTTGTTGGTGTACATCCAACTTCATGAACAGGTGGAACTTTCCCCATACATGTGGGACACTAGATGGGAAGCACGTGGCATGCAGGTGTCCCCCAACAGTGGATCCATGTATTACAATTACTAGGGGTTCTACTCTGTGGTGCTCCTGGCCCTCGTAGATGGTGATTACAAATTTATCTGGGCAGACTTGGGTGGTCTAGGTTCTTCATCAGATGCCCAAATCTACAACAACTGCGAGTTGAAGGAATATGTGGAAGGGGATAACATTGGATTTCCAAGACCAGATCCTCTACCCATTGACACCCAGGATGTACCCTACCACCTCTCGTTGGTGGGCTGGTCCTTTGGCTTGGCGGCGAGCTCCTTCAGAAGGTCAGTGGAGTCCGTGACTTTCTTCTGGAGGGCTTTTACAGTTGCCCTGTAATAATGATAATGATATAATATAATATTTATTTATTTTAGATAAACTATACATAGTATATATATCCATACAACTAATGAAATAAATAGACAATTATGTATAATTAAGGTTTGATATGCATACCTGTCTGTGGCGTCGAGGCTGCGCTTGGTTGCCACCCTTGAGGTGCACGTGAGTTCCAGGTCAGGGGTGGTATCATTGATGGCTCCATCTACAGCTTCTTCAGCGCACGCAGCCTCGGCAGCCGTGAAGTCTCCTCCTGTGTTCTGGAGAGCTGTCCGGACACTGACGAGGGGCTCACGGCGGTGCCGAATGATGCCCTTCAGGAAGGTGAATTGGGTATTGATCCACGTCTCCCTCTCGGTTATTGAAGTTAGCTCCCTGGCACCAGCACCGCTCTTTAAATCTTTGTCAATCTTCACATGGATGTCACGCAAGGACCGGAATCATCGCTGCAAGTGGTCGCCATCTTTGATCTCATCGTGTGAGGGGTTCAGCACCTGGGCCTGATCTTCCGACCTCTTGAGCCTCTTGGCAGTGTCTTTGTAGGCGTTGAGTTTTTGATTCCACACCATTGGGTCCTCCCTCAGCCACTCAACCATCAGAATATCTCTGGCCTCGCTAATGGTAGCAGATTCTTTGATTTTCCTGGGCTTGGCGGGGTTGGTCACCTTCTTCTTCTTGGATTTGGGTGGAGAACCAGAGCCATGTTCATCAGAAGCAATGACTGCTACATTATTTGAATGCTGTGATGAATTAGAGGAGTCACGAGTCAATGGTTCTGTAGGAGTAGGAGTTGGAGACCTGGGAGCCCTGGACCTAGACATGGCTGGGGTTGGGGTCTTGGGGAGGGCAGGGGCGGCATCAACAGACGGCACACCTCTTCCTCTTGCAGGTTGTTTTCGGCCACGGCAACGGCCACGGCCACGAGAAGCTGTTTCAGTAGTTTTTACATCACTTTTGGGGTTACTTTTATCTGATTTCTTGGTAGCTTTCCTCATGTTGACTCTTCAATGAACAAATCAGTACTGAATAAAATACTGAATTGGCTCCGCTTTTATAGGTTTTTATCACGTGACCGATATTCTGCCCGTTAACTTGATATTATTATATATACATACATAATTTCAATACTCAGTGTTGGCCGTTAGATACGCACGTGCTGTCCGTTCTACTCACTGGATAATCACATCTTAGATTAATAATATATAACTGTCCTTACTACCTGGAGAGATACGTGTTCATGTTTTTTACGAAAAAATAGCGACACGATTATTGTCGCTATTCTTTCTATGAATAAGTAGTTTAAGGAATTTAGGATTTACTCTGTGGAATATCGATTGTTTAAATATCTATTCAATACCCGCCCTCAACCCAGTGGCGTAAATGTTAAGTTATCCAATAACCGTGATGTTTTCACGACTATGTGGATATTCTAATGTCCGTTTCACATTCCGACTCGTTTTATCTCCATGGAAACTAGATAACCATACGCTATAGTTTCTATTTTATATAAGTTTATCATGTTATTTTCACATTAAATGAAATAAATGATACAAAAATGTTGAATTACAATATTTATATAAACTTCTTTTAAATAAAGCTGTCTTAAATAGCTTAAAAGGTGTTACTTTATTCCGCGCATGTATTCGTCAGTTGTTCGGTGTAAACAACATGGCCGATATGGCGACTGATACTTCGGGGTAAATTGAAAGTGGAAATATGACACTTAAATAACATAAAACTGGTATGGATAAGAGTTCAAATGCTAAACAATTAAGTAAAAAGTCACAAATGGCAGTTGACAAATCTAAGAAATCGGCGAGCAAAAAGAAAAAGAAGAATAAAAAGTCAACATCTGCAAAAAGTGATCAAAGTCCGGACTCGTTGGAAGTCGAAGGTGTTCGCACATTTGACCAGCCAGGTTCGTATTTTACCATCTTTATATAACATATAAAACATTATTTGGCGGTTAAAAAATCAACAAAACAAACGGGGAATTAATCGGGTCTGTAAAATATTGTGAAATATCTCTGTAGTAATTATCACAGGAGCTTGGGGAGTGGATAATAACGTTTGACGTAATTATCCACTCCCCAAGCTCCTGTGGTAATAATGTTTTTTCTTCTTCCTTTTTATTCCAACAATCATGAATTGATTATTATAACAAAACTCGTTTCTGAAGGTAGTTTAACTGCATTTGTTTATTGTTTTTATTTTTTTTTATTTATTTATTTGTGATAATATAAATGTCATAAATACAAAGATATATCAAACCCATTAACATACAATAATACAGAAGCAATAACATGTATTTTAAATAATATATTAAACTAGTTGATTATCTAATATAATATATATCAGATATCACAGATTAATATTTTATCTTGTTACACAATAATGATTTTGAGAACATATATATTTCACAGGATAACCCATAAAGTTTTACAACTTATTTCCAATGGGGTCCTTTTTAAAAATAATGTCATGAATAAATATATTGGCATTTATTACAAAACTTATGAAATTATTCTTTGTTATTCATCAAATATATTTAAAAAATGTATCACAGCTATAAATCCCCCATTAATAACAATAAAAAGATTTAAAAAAATAAATAAATAATTTAATAAAAAGTGAATTCACATTTCTCTACATTTTCCGTTTGCACGAATAGATAATTCTTCACTTCGTTTTTAAATTTATGCTTTATTCTAATTTCCTTAATAGTATGGGGTAATTGATTCCAATCCAAAATGCCATTATAAAAGAAAGTTGAATCACTGATTAAATTAGATGTTTATCGAGATAGTTTGCATGGACTAGGTAAAACTTTATTCACATGTGACTGGCTGCATTAGTTTCCCTAAGAATGAGTTGTGGTAGTCTAGTGGTTAGCATGCTTGCTTCAAGACCCAGAGGTCACTGGATCTATTCATTCAATTTACTTAAAACACACTCCTATAGTGCCTAATTCAGGCAAGGTAATTTTCAAAGTCATCCTATAATTATTTAAAAATTGTTTGCAGGAAGTAACAGAAAAAAAAATAAATGATTGTATACTTTCACAGTATCTCGCCAGAATAAGGCACTATATATGGGAGTGCGGATGTGGTACCATGGGGAATTGAACTGGGGACCTCTGGGTCTCCAAGGGCAAGCATGCTAAGCACTTGATCACTGCAACTCTCATCATTTATAATAAAAAAGTTAAAGTTAGAACTGAGAGTCAAATTTTAGTTTATCCCAAGCAAACTACTGGAATAATGATGCTGTAAAAGTTAAGCATAGTTGGATCAGTATGCCAGCTCTCAGCCGTATACATACTTAGACCAACTGACCAAAAATGTTCTTTTCTTGTATATAGTTTTAATTAGTTTATCCCTTGGTAGTCCAAGTATTGCCGAGCTTGGGATTTTATGAAATTTTCAACATCGGATCAAAAATTCCCACAAGAGCTTGTTCTACCCAATCACAATATTGGATTATTATAGATCACCATCTACAATCAATCGCATTTATTCAATAGAAAATTTCAAGGCAGTGCTGAGCGACAGCCTTCTTCAACCACTGTACTACTATTTAAATAATTTAGAATTGGATATAAATTGTTCTTGCATACCGGATTTTCACATATTTTTACCGGTTACAGAATTTTCATCCTACACCCCCGTCATGCACTCATCTTACCCTATAGTGATGTTGGAACAGTTTATGACATCACTGGCATTTACATCAAGCCAGATAGATATAAGAACATTCATAAATTAATTTTAATTTTAATATACATATTAATTTCAGCGATTGCAAAGAAAGGTCAGAGCTTATATGATTTACTCCCAAGTCCATTTCCTGGGTAGAGCCTGTACTCAGTGTTATCTTTTGACAATTGGGTCAAGCTGAGGTTTGAGCCTGAAACCTCTAACGTAAGCGACCAACAGACTATCTGCTGTACTACCGCCCTATTCTTATAATATTACAATTATTTTACTGAATAAACAATAATTATTTGATATGAGAGAAAGTTTAAAGGTATTTTGGATAACAATTTAAGACAGTCACTAGAAAGGCATTTACCTCATATGTTGATTCTCATGATGAATTAATAAGTGTCTTGTTTAGAATGACTGAAAATGAAAACTTTATTAACTATACACCAGACCAGTGGGCCTATTTCAGGTCAGATGGAAGGGTTTCATTTCTGCCTTTTTGTTTAAAGCCCAAAGCCTTTGGTCTATGGCAGTTAGACTAAAATAATATTATTCCCTCTTAAAATCACAATGCATATACATGGGGACATATCAACTGAATCACGTTTTCAATTTTGTCCCAATATTGGTTTAATATTAATGCGAACATTGTTCATCATAGAGTGAATCTGAATGAAGAGATGAAGTTTGTCAAGCAAGGGAAGTGGGACAAATTCATGATATTATGCAATCTTAGTCTAATATATACAAAGCATTAAACATGTATATATAAATGGCCCTTTTAGCCGGGAAGTCGGGGTTGGGGGTGTGTGTGTGTGTGTGTGTGGGGGGGGGGGGGGGGGGGGGGCACTTGACCTGAAAATGGGTACATATTTGCCCTGGGCACTTGACCTGAAAATGGGTACATATTTGCCCTGTAAACTTTAAACCATAGGCACACACAAGCTTTGCTTAGAAACTGCCTTAGCAACGGATGGGCTTTCAAACATCAACCATCTCAGCTTTCATCATAGCTCCACCCAGAGTTACATAAACTGTCAGTTACAAAGTATGTTTAATACTGTTATGCTAGTTTAAAAGTTTCCATTAAGTAAAAATAAAACTTTGTACAATGGCATAAGCTGTTAGATTTCATCAAAAATAAAATACATGTGTCTAGCCTAGAAATCCTAGGCAGGAACTAGGGGATTGAGCCCCAGATCGAACAAAGGGCCATTTACATTATGTGTCCAGAAAGGAGGGTCAAAGCTCTGCATCGCATTATGCAAAAGAAATAGGGTTGAAAACGGTGGCACACCAACATGTACTAAACAAGATATAGGGAGTTTCCAGGACTTGAAATTTCTATAAAAAGCTATTCGTCCTCCCTTTCCAACATTTTTAATTGAATGCTTAAAATTAAAGGAATGTTAATGTCAGTTTCTTAAATCTTACTCGTCCTGACCAAATGTTCACTGGTCATGGTGAGTGGACAAGTGGAATTTTCCAGCCCTGGTTTCCCTCCCCTCTCTGGGCCTTTTTACCAGCTTGTGAACACCTTGAGTATACCCTAGTCAAAATCATCATCAGTTCTTCCAGTTGTTCATTTTGTAATCAATGTTACATTATGTAAAATTTTAGAATCTGTTTTCCTTGTTAATAATCTACTGATAAATATTACAAGACTGTCTTTGTTTTATTGTGTATACTAGTGATGGGAATCGCAAGTTGATATTCTCTCAATCAATTAACAGTTACAATCCATTTTGTTCAGTCAATTGATAATCGGAAAATCGGTTAATATAGGTTTCGTTTTACATTTAAAACTTTGCATTAAAAACAGAATGAAAGAGAGAGAAAGAGAAAGAGAGATCAAATGAAAGACCTTTAATTTTGTCTATACCATGTGCCATTGAGATAAGTAAAAAAAACATCAGTAGAGAATGTGATAAAGAGGGAGACAGAAACAGAGATATATAAATATTCATATATAAGTATGAATGTATCAAAATATTCTCGGTGTTGACTTCAAATGAGATCAAGGACCAGTCTACAGTTCCCTATGTATACCAGTATTTATCTGTAGAAAGGATCCTGCTCTCGTGATTCGGTAGATATCAATGACTGGGTTAAGACTATTTATATATCTAACACAAATGAGCAGACAGTAAGAAAAGAGCTGAAACGGTCACTGAGTAGTGACAATCAATTTTGGACAAACACGGAACACTACTAGTGTACACTTAAAGCCTATACTTGTTTCAAATGTACAACGTTTTAGTTTTATATCTTTATCCATGCCGTCTAGCTTTGTTAGCAACCAATGAATTTTTGAAGTAGCTGGATTAAAAGTATTTCAAGTTTTCCTCTAGATGTATTTTACTGAAATTTGAAAAAATCGCTACAAAATAAAAGAAAATATTTAGTGGTGACATCATTGCATGTATGAGTGATTGTGTTTAAAAGATAAGTAGAATAGTTAGATTTATTAATATAGTTTATTCAGGGTTTTTTTTTCAATTGTGAAGTTAAGCTGATAGAGTTTGTATTATTTAATCTCTCTTAAGTCTGTTTTCTGGGAGAATACCGAGTGTTGTCGCAATGATTGAGTTTTGTTATTTTTTTTTTTTATTGGAAGCTATTTAAAGGGAATATATCAGCATTTTTCTGAATTTCAAAACTGTCTAAAAAAAATTTTTCAATATATCGTGCCCATTATTATACTCACTGACCCGGTTTTGCCAAAAGGATATATTATTATACCTAAACTAGCCAAAATAATATATTGAAAAAGGATTTCCTAACTTGGACTACACTCCTAGTTTAAACTAAAATAGATTTCCTGCTTAAAATTGCAACATATTGTGCGATGTATTTATTATATAAGATATTTTATTTCCTCTATTGCTATAGGCCAAAGAGCATATACATATATACATTTTTAAATTACAGAACATATATGATTTGTCAAATCATAGTATTGTATCATATTGTGAATACAGAATGTACATGACAGTACAAAAAAAACACCAAAAAAACACCAAGTGTAATCGCACAAAACTTAATTATGAGTCACGTGATTTATTTTGATTTCAATTATATGTTTACATGCAGTAAAAGTTGTTTCATCTTAGAAAGAGTCTGAATGACGATATAAAGATCATTAAGCAATATTTAGGAGCTGTCTATTTCAAGAATAGGGAGTTAGTTCCAAGTTTACCACTCCAATTTAAATATTGATTTTGTCCAGTATTGGGGGATTTTACATAATTATGAAACCATTCAGATTTTATTCATTAATGATAATGAAATGCTTTTAACCCATTTTAAATGTTATTTTTTAATTTTGTTTAAGACATTTATAGCTTTTTTTTCTGATATATACTCACTATAAGTGCCTAGCAAATCATGATTTTTTGTATATATATATAACTGTAAGCTATGAACACTTTAGTAATTTGACTAGCTCCCGATATTAATAGTGATTAATTATTAAATACATGTACTGTATACATAATATATGTGTGTTTTTTATTGTTGTTTTGACTGATTACACGGGTCCACTGTTGCCGAGTGGTCTAAGACACCATCTCAAGATCATTTTTCTCTCACCACTTAAGGTTTTAGGTTTGAGTCCTGCTCATTCCAAAAACTTAATGTGAGCTAGAAAGTTTGCCAGTTACTTGCGGAAGGATGGTGAATATATGCAGTCATTCTGAGGTCTTTCTCCACCCAAAAAAACTTTATATGCTATTGTTATATAACCTGATATGTGTTGAAAATGGCGTTAAACCCCATTCAAAAAAATAAAATAAATAAATAACTGATTACCTATCCAATCCCAAAAATAGCAGAAATTGTATGGCTGTTACCAGTGTTCCAATATTGACAATTGCTCACTGACAGTCCCTGTTTGATTTCACTAATGTTAAATGGTCAATATTGATATATACATATCTTTACTATATATATAAAGATACTTGCTTATATTGACTTAAACTTTTCTATTGACTCCTGATCTGTAAATAGTTTTGTTTACCTTTCTCTGCTATTTGGCTTATGTACAAGATAAATGGACATATCACTGTTACCTGTACTTCCTGACCGAGTACTTGTATAATGTTTGAAGTAAAGTTTAAAAATGTGGATTAGGTTAAGTGCAGAAATAATATTTTTATTTTTTTTCTTACAGAAACTCCTTTTGTTTGCTTTAACATAAAGATTCTAACATGTGTTTTTGTTGACTAGTGTAATGGTAGCCTAGCAGAAATTGTACAGTCCCAAATGCGTCTGTTCGGGGTCCTCTATGGCCAAGTGGTTTATTTAGGTACTGTCTCAAGTTCACTTATTTTGTTGTATACCGGACAAAGATTTCTGCATATTTGAACTGGGTACGGATTTTTATCCTACTGCCCCTGCATGTGCTTATCCTATTTCCTCCCCTCCTCACACTATGTCATAACGCTATTCATAAAGTCCTCATGCTATGACACATTCTTTGCGCCATGATGTCACGCCATATTTAAAATCTTCTTTTTATGACAAATTCTTCGTGCTATGACGTTTTCATTCATAAACATTATGGTATTCTTGCGCTACTATAAAAAATAAACAGGAATAAAAATCACAAAGTTAGGGTTACACACAAGAAAAATTATCATGGGTGTTTTAGCCGGCATTTAAAATTCTGTCCCTCAAAATAAATGTTTTGGCGATAACACAGCAGAGTCTCAGTACCACAAAAACAGTTATCCCTTGTGACAGAATTTTCCATCTACACCGAAAACCCATGAATCTGTCACTGCCAAACTTGTAGATCTGAGTCCTGCTTTGTGCAAAACTTTTATTTTGGAAACTTCCAGACTGTTGCCACTTTGTATTTGTGGAATGAGTCTAATAAATTCATTTTTCAGGTCGCTCTCCATCAATAAAATTGGATGCAATAATTAAACACCCTCAGTGTACTGAAAATGGCATTATTTTGTCCCTCTCTATGTGGATGGTGATTTAATAATGGCAGCCATTGAGCTGATTCAGTTTTAATGTACTAAAACTCCACTTTCTTTAAACACTCAGCGAGTCCAAAATTTAGGTATCTTGAGTGCATTTTAAGTTGATAATGGGGTCCTATGTGGTCAAATAATTATGCTGTCTCAAGATACATTAATTGAAGTGAAGCTGTCAACAATTGTTCAGTCATATCATGATTGTGTCTACTTGAGGCACTATTCTTAACGCTACCACACTGGTGTATGATGCTGCAGACAGATGGTATGGTATAATACCCAACCCAGTCACGTTATAATGACACAAGACTTAGCAGACCCACTAAGTTAATAAAAAACTAACCTGTAAATACTGAGCAATTCGACGAGGATAACCTAAAGTACCATTTTACATGTCTTTGGTATCACTTGGTAATGGATCAAACCCATGACCTTCCACATATAAGGCCGACACTCAGACACTACAACTAGATCATTGCTGTACTGGTCTACTACTTCAGTTTCTCCAAAAATAAAGCTTGATGCCATAGACCATAATAAATTAATTGCTAGATTATCATCCCCACCCACCCTCTTGTTTTTATGAAGCCCGACCCTTTTTATTTTCATAAAAAAATAAAAATAGAATTAAAAACATTTCAAAAAATATAAAAATCCTCCCCCCACCCCACTCCCCCTTTTTAAGGAAAATTTGGAAAATAATCTAGCAATTAACTTACAATGACCTAATTATATAATTATATAACCCATAATATCATTTAACTTTAAAATGTTGTTTTAACCCTTTACTTCATATAGACGCCTTTGGACACCTTGTAGTGAAAGCATTAATTCACCATGTATCAGCAATGGATGAATTATATTTATATTAACTGACAGAGTGGAAAACAGTGCAGGAAGTGTTCAGATTGCTCATTACGAGCAATCTGAACTCTTCCTGCACTGTTTTCAAAGGCCTTCTGTGACTGGTGCGGGGAAACCCGTATGGAGTAAAAGGTTAAATTAAAGGCACTATTAAAGTTGGATCTCAACTCTCCCTATGTTCATGATGATTGATAAAAGCAACGATTCCACCTCGAGAAATTCCAACTTTCTTCAAACACTCCCTAAAATATGAAAGACTGGCATGCAGATCAGCAGGATAAGTGCACCTGGCATATAATTAATTAACTGAAAATCCCTCACAAGAACCAGTATAAAACCCTTATTTAGTGTATAACCTCATTTGACAACCAATAGTCTCGCTAAATTTTTTAAATTTTGTTGCTTTTATTTGTTAAAACAGCCTACAAAATAATTAAAGTATTAAGAAGTTTGTCATCACTGCGCATGCCTGAATGATATTGCCAAGATTCCGTCCTTTTAAAGTTCTGAACGAGTCATGTAAAGAATGAGTCATGCTTAGAAGTGGCCTTAGCAACGGGTGGACTTTTGAATATTAATTATCTTAGCTTTTATCGTAGCCCTTCCCAGAGTTACATAAACTGTCAGTCAAATGACTTTTAACAGTATGCCAGTTAGTTTCCATTAGCTGAAATTTGTCGCTTCCTGCAGTCTCTCTCTTTGGGTTTCTTTATTGTTTAATTTTTACAAAAAAAAAAATTCTGCTTTGTTAAAGTGCAGAATGATATTATTTCGAAAAAAGAGAACAAAGTTTAAATAAATTATTTTTATATATATCGCAAGAGTATGCTAAGGTGCTATGGAAATAATTATGACTACTGTTATGGGAATAGGATGAAATTATTTACTAAAGTGGTAGGGGCTGAAAACAAAAATCTTAGCTGTACATAGCGGAAGTTCCTTTTTTTTGTTCAGAAACAGAACAATTCGAGTTAAGTTTGTTGAATTTTAGAAAATTCAATGTATTTCAACATCTATTTCTTATTGACAATAAAGTTTATAAAATCAGACTACTTGTAAACATTTTGTTAATTTGATATTCACAGGACAAACTGGTATATTGTGCATGTACATTATTATAAGAAAACAACTTTCACGTCAATTTTGTCTAATGCGCCCTTGCTTAAGTTACAATCGTAACGAGCAATCTGAACTCTTCCTGCACTGTTTTCAAAGGCCTTCTGTGACTGGTGCAGGAAAATGTGTATCTATGGAGTAAAGGGTTAGACATTCCCCCAAAACTATATGCAGGTCGTTATGTATACATGTTTATTCCTTTTCATAACTTCAAAAATATATGTTTGAAATACGAAAGTTTCTTTTTTTTGTTTGAAGTATATAATTTTATATATGACACTGCTAATATTGTAAAAGTTGATATATCTCTAAAATTCACAATTTTGAAATTTAGATGAAAATCTTTCTCCTCCACCCATCCAACTTGATATACTTCAATTAACCGCTGTATTGGTTAATGGACTTATTATATATTAGGAAATTTCACAATTTTTAAACTGGCAAATATTTTTTTTCCCCAAAATTGTCTATATATTATTAACTGGTCTCATATTACCACATGAATATCTATTTAAACTCGCAGCAGTAATTCATTTGTATACTGAAAAAGGGGTCTTTCTAACTTGGCTCAACCCCTGTGTGGTTCCAGGGAGCCATGAGTGATGGCAAGAATAGGATCACTGTTGCTTATACATGTCGTAAGAAGCGAAAAATTGAGTAATACGATAGAATTTGCTGAAACTCTGCAGTTCTGCAGGTATCAAGGTTCTAGGTTCATTCTGCATATTCATTTGTTGATGTATTTTTTTTAATCTGTATGTTAATTTGTTGTTTTTGTACATGTAGAGTGAACCTGGAATCTTCCTTCCTGTTGGCGTCAAATAACCTATAATGTGTTGGTACGCCATAAAACCCTATTCATTCATTCATTCTAACTTGGCCTATGCGCTGAGGTTAGAAAAAAATAGATTTCCTTAGTAAAATTGACAAATAAAATTAATCGGTCAAATTGGTTACACATTATGTAAAATATGTTACGAAGGTCGTCAATCATTATTTGGGTTCAGTATTTGCTTGCTTTCTGATTTTCTTCCGATTTCCACCTTTCAATGAATAAATATTGTTTTTTTTGTCACGTTTTGCTGGATTTAAAAATACAAATTCATTCACATTTTATTTATATTCATGAATAAGATGCTTTGTATTCACTTTTAATTTTTTTTATTTATTTCGACATTTATAGATATTTTTCCTCATACACTGCCTATAAATATCTGAAAATTGATTTTGTTTCCATAGAAACCCTTGAATATAAGGCCAAAATGAATGAAATGCTTGATTATCATCCCTGCCTGCTCCCTAATTTTCATGCCCACCCAACCCTTTTTATTTCATAAAAAAAAATTCTCCCCCAGCTCCTCCCCCTTTTAAGAAAAATTTTGATGAGAATCTAGCAATTAATTTATTATGACCTAATAGTAGATAGATTATCATGACTAATTTAAATCTTGATCCATTTATTTGACCATGAATACTGTCTCTGCAATGGTCATGAATGATACAGCATTTTAGAAAAAAATATAACTAATAATAAAAGATCTCCAAAACAGATTAATATGTGGGGTTAAAACTCAGTGTTGGAGACAATCTGTATATATAATATATACAATTAATGTAGCAGTATTATCACGAGAACTCTGTCTTAGGTAAAGTACCCAGGTAAACCCAGTCCGAAACATTGACTTGAACATGCAGAACAAGTTTGGTAATATGAAAAAGATGACTGCATTGGGGTGTTGGTCCCTTAATCCCACAGCAAGAGTTGAGGGGGCAGCAAATGCTATCATTGATAGAAAAGTCATTGATAAACTCCTGATATTATCTAGGTTACAGCAACAGTTTGTAGATTTATACTAATTTATTTAAGCTTGATTGCAAAAAAAAAACTTAGAGCTTATATGAACCGCTATCAACTTTACCACATTGGTGCTTACTGAAAATGACTGTAGCAAAAGCTTCTTTGAAATGGATGTTAAGTTATGTTATAAAAGAATGAGAAAGCTATAAAAGAGAACAATGTGGTAATCATCAGAAAAGTAGGTGACAATGACTTTGAAGGAAACAAATATTAGTCTGAGGGTTAGGGTATAAAACTTGCTATAACAGCGGTTCTCAATTCCAGTCGTGGAAGGAGTGGCATCAATATCACTTACATCTCACCACTTTGGTTACAAGTTCGAGACCCAGATTTCTTGCAGCAAATTCAGATCTATGGCTCTGCTTGGATTTATTTTGAAATCTTAAATCCTCTACAACAAAAAGATCAAATATATCCCATGTAAAAATAATTAATAACTGAAATTTTTGAAAAATAAAGTTAAATCCTATTTCCTTCCTTAGATTAAACTTATTTATTTTACTTCGATTGTGAAACAAGTTCTTACAACTTAGACAAATCATGCTCGAAGTCTTCCTGGGTAGAACCAGTACAAAGCATATGCGGAAAAAGTGTCTTGCTCAAGGACACCACACATAGCAGTGGCGGAGGATCGAACACACGACCCTCCAATCATGGATTCAGTGCTCTACCACTAGACCACATGCTCCACATAGAAACATGACTATATAAAGTTTCTGATGTAAAAGCTGTACACTGAATGATTCTATAAATATATCTATTAGAGTTTTGTATTATTAAAATTTGGAATGTTTTTCAGCGGCCACAATTGATGGCTTGAGATAACTCCTAAAACGTTCTGGGCCATTGAAAATACATTTGATTCAAGTCCGCCAACCGAAATCACATTAAACGCTAATAGATCAAAATCTTGGCTCTGACGCAAGATTTGTCTGTCAAAATTGGTTTTTGTTCAGATTAAATATTCACAACTGTTAAGTTTAATCTACTTTAAGCATTAAGCTGAATAATTCATTCTTCATTTGAGTAGAAGTGTCGGAATATATAATAGCCTGTATATGGAGGTGGCCCATACATGGTAATTGGGTAAGAACTTATGTTAAATTATATAATTAAATATGTTGCAGTCTATCTAAAATATTGGTAATATAAAGAATATGGAAAGCTTCATGAAATGTTGAAGGATAAATTAATGCTGCAATTTTATGGTTACTTTCAACATTTAAATACATGTAATGTCAGCCAGCTGATCACAGCTATGTCATACTAACACTGATTGTTTGAATTTAACATGATTTTATGTCAACACGGTCTAACAGACAATCAGTTAATCTCTAACCACTCTCTCCCGGGACCCTGGAAGGTTAACCAGTACTGGAGCATCCCAATCTCTGCAAGCAACTGATAGTTTTTCTGACTTGAATCAACAGTGTGGCAATGAGAAGCAATGAGTTACCCACTTGTTCTCTTGGGTCCTTTTAACGGAAACATACACACACAAAGTTACATTGATGTATGAAAAGTATTAAATGAGACAGAAGTTTGTTATAAAACTTGAACCTATTTTTTATTGTATAAAAGGGGCCATAATTCTGCCTAAAATTAATTATTGCTTTTGCTACCATATTGCTATTACTACTATATTTCTATTGCTATTAGTATTATTTTGATATTGGTACTATATTGCTCTTAGTATTATATTGATATGTACTATATTGTAAGTGGAACCATATTGATATTGCAATTTGTACCAAATTGCTACTGCTGTTGGTACTGTATTGCTAATGGTACTGTATTGCTATTGGTACTATATCGCTATTGGTACTATATTGCTATTGGTACTATATTGCTATTGGTAATATATTGCTATTGGTACTATATTGCTATTGCTATTGGCACTATATTGCTGTTGGTACTATATTGCTATTGGTACTGTATTGCTTTTGGTAATATATTGCTATTGCTACTATATTGCTATTGCTACTATATTGCCTTTGGTACTCTATTGCTATTGGTACTATATTGCTTTTGGTAATGTATTGCTATTAATACTATATTGCTATTTACACTATATTGCTATTGGTACTATATTGCTTTTGGTAATATATTGCTATTGGTACTGTAATGCTATTGGTACTGTAATGCTATTAGTAATATATTGCTATTGGTATTGTAATGCTATTGGTACTGTATTGCTACTGGTACTATATTGCTGTTGGTACTGTTTTGCTATTGGTACTGTAATGCTATTGGTACTTTATTACTATTGGTACTGTATTGCTATTGGTACTATATTGCTATTGGTACTATATTGCTTTTGGTAATATATTGCTTTTAATACTATAATGCTATTGACACTATATTTCTATTAGTACTTTATTGCTTTTGGTACTATATTGCTATTGCTACTATATTGCTTTTGGTAATATATTGCTATTGCTACTATATTGCATTTGGTACTATATTGCTACTGGTACTGTATTGCTACTGGTACTATATTGCTTTTGGTAATATATTGCTATTGGTACTATATTGCTTTTGGTACTTTATTGCTATTGGTACTATATTGCTTTTGGTAATACATGTATATTGCTTTAAATACTATATTGCTATTTACACTATATTGCTATTGGTACTATATTGCTTTTGGTACTATATTGCTATTGGTACTATAATGCTTTTGGTACTATATTGCTATTGCTACTATATTGCTATTGCTACTATATTGCTATTGGCACTGTATTGCTACTGGTACTATATTGCTTTTGGTAATTTATTGCTATTGGTACTATATTGCTATTGGTACTATATTGCTTTTGGTAATATATTGCTTTTGGTAATTTATTGCTCTTAATACTATATTGCTATTGACACTATATTGCTTTTGGTACTATATTGCTATTGCTACTATATTGCTATTGGCACTATATTGCTATTGGTACTATATTTCTTTTGGTACTATATTGCTATTGGTACTGTAATGCTATTGGTACTATATTGCTTTTGATACTATATTGCTATTACTACTATATTGCTTTTGCTACTATATTGCTATTGGTACTAAATTGCTATTGGAACTATATTGGTACCATATTGTTAGTGGTACTGTATAGCTATTGGTAATATATTGCCACTGCTTCTATATTGCTAATGGTACTACATTGCTATTGGTACTTCATGTATATTGCTTTAGGTACACTATTGCTATTGCAATTGGTACCATAGTTCTATTGATATTGATTATATATTTCTATAAGTATTACCATATTACTATTTGTACCATATTGCTATTGATACTTTATTTCTATTGCTATTGGTACCAAATTTCTAAAGGGTATTGGTATTGACAGGCATGTTTCTAGTTACTTATATACAAGACATCCGTAGCCAAATTATCTAAAGCATTTTAATTTCCTTTTTATTAAACAAATAGAGATTTTTTATTAATATTTTGTACTATTAGTCTGCAGGCAGAATGTTATTCTTATTTACACATCATCATTTAAACCCTGACAAAAGAAAAAAAGAAAAGTTTTGTCTTCAAAATAAAGTATTTCTTTCAAGGTGACAAAAATACAAAACATCAATATTGATTTTACACGTTCTTCCATTGGCAAACTATTTTGTTTCTGTCACATATATTTAAGAACACGATACCTACGAACGTGAAAGACCGTACATTGTATTTGACACCTGAACCATAGGAAGTTTTGACCCCACAAAAATACTCTTTTGATATTTTGAATGAATATAGTACAGTAAATACCTACGAAAACCTATATATGAATATAATGCCTATCACCTTACTATCTGTGTGATAACAATAGATCCCATATAATTGTAAATTAGATTGGTTGATATTTTAGAAGTGCTGTACAATGATCGGTGAAATAACCAGGTAATTTTGTCTTAAAATGAATTAAGATACATGCTTTATGTCATAAATTATACGGTATAGTATTGGGACAGTTTTGTTAAGCATGGTGTTGTGGTATAAGACCAATATTTGATCTGCGGTTTAGCTGTCTGGGGGTTGTAAGCTTATAACATTCACTTTGAAAAGGTCTAATTGTGTGAAAAATTGTGATCCGAAGAAATTAATTATCTTGTTTGCTTTATTTGTTTTAAAGAAATTAGATATAGCAATTAATGTAAATCCTATCTGGGTATTTTGCTTTAAGATCAGTTTATCGATCCTTAGAAAATTAGATTATATTTATAATATATTAATGTCATTGAAATGAAAAGAATGAATGAAAGGTTTTTAATAAATTACTTTTCGGCATGTCAAGTAATAGAAAGAAACCTAAGAAATCTGGCTCAAAGAAAGTGAAGACCTGTACTTGTTTTATTCTTTTTGAAATTCAAAAAGATTTCAAGTTATAAACAAATTAAAGTGCATTCAAATATTTACCGATACTGGTTTCACTCTTGAAAATCAATATCTATTCATAGATGACCTTATTAAACTCAGATTTCTAAGCGAGGCCTCTTTATATTAATATGATATCACTGTCTTAATTAAAGTAAATTTTATTTTATAAATTATAGGTGCCGAGTCTGACTCGTCAAGTACCCGCATACCAGCAACTCTCTCACCAACATTATCGCAGAAGTCTTCCATTGCACCTGATCCAGAACCCAAGGTCCAGACTTCATCCAAACAAGAGGTCGGGTATAAAACACCGCCAGCTAAATCGTCTCCATCCAACAGTAATGACATTGCCAGTAACCAAACTACACCCAAACCTGCGAAAACATCGCCACAGGAGTCTCCTGTTGTGTTGAAACCAACTAACTCTACAGATTTAGTGAATGACAAAGAGATAAATAATAAAAAGGGTACTGTCTCTTTTTCAAATTTTGAAGATATTCAAACTACATCTGCCACTCTTTCAAACATGTCAGTGAAATCTAAAAACGGCTCTCAAAGAAACAAGACTAAGAATAATTCCAAATCGGGTTCAAATGGTGCTACGAAGCGAGAAAAAACGAAAGCAGAACCTGTAAAAAGTTGCATCAACAGGGCTGCAGAGGCAGCAGCAAGATTGAAAAGTGAAGAGAGTTTACGATGGGAGTTTGCACTAGAGGATGACGAAGCCGAGCTAGAGAGAATAAAAATATATAAAATGAATCGACGTAAGAGATACCTGGCCGCAGCACAGGAGAAAGGCCTTGGTTGGGTGGTAAATTATGGATCCAATGGATCACCGCTACTGGACGATCCATCTCTTGCCGGATCAGACTATCGCGACAGAGACATACTTCACGCATCAGTAACAAATTTCAGTACTGTTAAAAGTTTAATGCCTAGTCAAAGCAGTACGCCATTAGGTTCACTCGTTAGTTGAGAATAGTTTTAATGTTTAATATGACTACCTGTTATAATTAAGTGATATTTGTAAAAAGCTTCTTATTTATGCAAGATATAGTTGAGTCTTGTAAAGGTATATAAGTTTGAAAAATACAAAAAAAAACATTTATTATGGAATATTTTTTGACATGTTATTATTGTTTTAAATATTAACCATATCTTGGAATGTTTTATTAATTTAAAAAGGAAACATACTTCATACTTTACTTCACCAATACATACAGTTAATGTTGTTGTTTTTCAAATACTTAACATTTATTACTTAAGCTGAGCTTACATTTGCAATGCACAAACAATTTTAAAAACTTAGAAACATTTCGTGACATTTATGTAAGAGTAAGTACCAAATAGTAAAGGATTAAATTTTCTCTATTTTTCAAAAAAAATAAATATTGTAGAACTTTATAGAATTAATTATGATTTAAAGTGAAATGACTTATTTGTATCTCTGGGGTTTCCAACAGGGGAATGTTATCTAGATTTTCCAATATCTATATATTGTATTCACCATACTATATTCATATTTGTACCTGCCATGTTGTTTTCTGGGTGCCACAGCAGCGCCATCATCAGACACCCACGTGTAATCCATTCCGATACTCTCCATTTATCATCCATGGGATATTACACTTGTTTGTGTCGTTTCTACCAAGCCACGATGCAACCATATGATTGGTTCCTTTACAATTTCATGAAGGGAACATTGTCCAATCGCATTGCAAATGCCATTTTGATAAGACGTTAATGTTAGCTGTATTTTGTTCAGATAAAATGATTAAGAGCTAGCGTATTTTCCCACAGGTGTATGGAGAGTATGGGAATGGATCACATGTGGGTATCTGACAAAGCAGAAAAATGTAGGTGATTTTAAAGAGATATATACTTCATTGGTATGCATTGATTACCTTCACTACATTGTAATTGTTGGTTGAGAAAGATAGAAAATGTTAATTCATGATGGCACATTTTAAATGTACCAATACTCTTCTGTGTTGAGGTTCATGCTTCTTGTATTGTTATTTTACTATGTAGTTTAAGGATGATGGCTTGGAATCTTTCAGGTTTTCATGTTTTATGAATTTTATCCTTAATTGAAGTTCATAGTATTTTTTAAGAAACTACTACTTTTGTTACAGTCTTATATAGATACATTGAACTATTTAAGCCACTTATATGCTCGGGTTTTTTTTAAAAATAAAAATTGATATATTTTATTTTAACTTTTGACATTTTTCCTTACCAAGAAATATAAAATATACTGAATAAATATTTTTTTCAAAAGATATATTAAGACTTTTTTTAAACTAAAACATAACATTAATTATTTTTCTCAACTTACATTTTTAATGTTTTTTTGTTTAAAATAACAAACATATATGAAATGGTTGATAAGATTTTTTTTCTCTAAAAATAATTTTTAAGAGAAAAATTTAGTTCTCTTTTTGTGATCTTATTCATTTAAGATTTTGACGAATGTGTTTTTTTAACTGAACTTAAAGATTTCTTTCACTTTACAAGCCAATGTCCTTAAGCTGTATTTATCAGTTACATTTCTACTCAAATTTTAGTTGCCAATGTCCTTAAGCTGTATTTATCAGTCACGTTTCTACTCAAATTTTAGTCTTTCATTACTTTCATATATTCCTATTGTCTGGTGGTTTGAGTATTTTGACAACTCAACTATAGCTAAATTGTAGTAATTTGTTTATATGTAAAATTCATTGCTCAATTTGCTTGTTGAAGTTCCTTATTCTTGGGGTTTTACATCATTATTATTTAAACTGATTTCTTGGTGTATGATTTTTGATTATTTCTCTGTTAAAAATATTGAAACTACACAATGGTGTATTCAATGATTTTTTTATAATAAAATAAAATTAAAAACTATTGGTTTTTAGTGAAATGTCAATAAAATTCCTCTCATAGGAACTGAAATTGGCATGCTCAATGAAAATGGCTTCACAATTTCCGTGCTTACAAAATGAAAAAAAATTTTTTTTTTTACTAAAACCAACAATGAATTCAATGTGAATTTCATTGAATAAGCTCAGAACAACATTTGATTGTATTGTAAGCTCAGTCGGAAATGTGCGTTACTATCAATCCAGGGGTCTTGAATTCAAATCCCCGTCCTGTCAGTCACTGTGATGATTGCAATACAACATTATTGTTTTATTGTCATTCTTCCCTAACCACTTATTCAAGTGGTAAAGTTATCAGTTACTTTCAGAGATGGTTGTTCTCAAGTACTTGTTAACCTTCTAGGATCCAAGGAAATAATAGTAATGTCAACTGATCATCTGTTAGCCCTCAATGTCATAAAAATGACACTCAAATACTCAAACAAACAAAACTTTTTTGGCGGCCATATTGTATTGGACTGAAAAACATAGGTTTAAGGAGTAAAAGGTGATTAAAACTTCACAATTAATTGAGTAATGAATTTTCTTCTCGTCATGACCATTTATTCACATACTTCAGATTTGGCTGACTTTATTTTTAGCTCGCCTGGAAGAATGTCCAGGAGAGCTATTATCATGACCCCGGCAGAGTCGTTGGCGTCATCTGTAGACACCCCGTTTAAACTTTTGCATTTAGTTGCATTAAAGGTTTGGTGTTTGCCTCCAATCTCAATCTTCAAGCATGGGTAGTGAGTTTTATCCCATAGGTGAGCTTTGTTGTCTTCTGACATCTCTTGTTACAATGATTTACATTGCTATTTCAAAGTATGCGTCCTCCATGGTCGAGTGGTATAAGGTACTGTCGTTGTATCACCACTTCTTCTCATCACTGAGGTTGTCAATTCAAGCCCTGCTTAGATTAACAACTTCATGTGACAAAATTCGGAGTTGCTTTTGGAAGGACAGAGCTCTACTCAGATTCATTATTCCTCCACCAATAAAATGGGATCTGCCATAAATGTAAGCAGCTGTCACGTGTTGAAAATGGCTTTAAAACCCAATTGAACATTGAATTTTTTTTTTTTATAAAAGATGAATGAAGTATAGTTTCAGTTACTCTTTCCAATTTTCTAATTGTTGAAAAATAAATTCAGACGAAATGACATACTGCTTGACAGGACATCATGTTTTAGTTGACCGAATAGACTTCAATCTTAATTGAGTATGAGCTCAACATTAGCTTATCGTGTGATCACACATAGGTTCAAATATTATGTCATTATGATCAGTGTTTTGATTGGTTGTACTCAAGTGTGGGATTAATACAGATTAGTGTAAACTCATAATCAAATCAATCCATTTAAAAGTATGATTGATACATTATACAAGCTTATAAACTGATGTGCAAAATTTTCTCACCCGATGTGACCTTTGACTGACCCATGGCCTGTTTAGATACACTATGACCTCTGACTACCAGGTGACTGTTTCCAGACTACATTATTGTGACAATGGCTTAAAAACATTTTTAAACTTTCTTTTTTTTCGCTTTACCTTCTCATTTAGATATTTCAATTTATTTAGCAAGGGGTAGTGTATTGGATTGAGTGTTGGCCACTCATGCCAGAAGTGGAGGTTCAATCACCAGCCCAGCCTGATATCTCTCAAAAAACGATACTGAACATTGGTTCTGCCCATAAAGCAGACTTGAAAAGCGGTTTATATAAGATCTGAGCTTTCTTCATAATTGAGTAAAATTAAATTGTTTAAACTCGATTAATCAATTAAAGGTTATAACTTTGTCTACTTTGATATAGTTAAGTAGGTACATGTATATATTAATCCTTCAGCCAAATCTTAAGCATATTAATCCCAGTTATTGTTGTTGTGCATTAAATTTCATGTTGTATTTTTATCATGTTTGATCATAATATAATAATGTGAACAAAAAATAAATATTTTCATTCAAAAATCTTCCTCAGGGAAGTAACCATATTACACAAGTTCAATTTGAATTAAATTGAACTTGTGTAAAAAAATAAATATGTTGATGTTGTTTTTTTTTTAAAATGGGACCCGAGATAAACTTGATTTTAATTTACTCATATTTGCTATAATAATTTTGGCAGTGTCTCTGCATGATGTTAAAATGATTTTGAAATGCAAAATAATTGATTTAATCACAAATTGCATTTCTGTTTTTAAAACAAAGGGCAATGACTGTGGTTTAAATGACTTGTATAGTTGACATGTTTAGGTTTAACGGATGTTGTGACTAAGATATGTAGAAAGTGACTCTATATTTTAATTTTTATCAATATGATGAAATAGATTTAGAAAATGAAGTATATTTTCAAAGAGTTTTCTTGTGTTTTTTTTAAACTAACATGACACCACTAGTTTTTTACAAAATTTATGAACAAATTTGTGACATTGGCCGAGATTCTTATGCATGCTACATGTTAACGATTGTTTAGCATTGTCACAAATTCAGCCTCTGTGGAGACAGTAAAGATGTGTCTTTAACCCTTTACTTCATAAAGACACCTTTGGATACCTCTAATATTGAAAGCATTAATTCACCACATATCAACAATGGGTGAATTATGTTTATATTAACTGACAGAGTGGAAAACAGTGCAGGAAGTGTTCAGATTGCTCGTTACGAGCAATCTGAACTCTTCCTGCACTGTTTTCAAAGGCCTTCTGTGAGGGAAAACGCGTATCTATGGAGTAAAGGGTTAAGCTGTTGATATATTGCTTTAGGTTAATCTCATAGTTTTGGTACACTGTAGTTTGGACAGACAATAGAAATGTTGAAATAATGTAATCAGTTATACTATATCCATTTGTACTTTTACATATACACCACATGCAGTTTTACAAGTTTTATAGGACGATGCCATTTATCGTTGGGTCGGTTGTTATGTCAAGGTATTTCATCACATGACCCATTTTAATGCATCAGAAGATTAACTTTTATTTCATTTTTTTATTTTTTCATGAGATTATCATTACATTTAACTTGCCCATTATTTTTTGTCGTGTATTCACGTCTCATACTTGCCTGCTGAACATAATTCATAACTGTAATTTTTGTGTGTAAAATGGAATGCCACATTCAAAGCTTAGAATGGTTCCCTGATGGCATTGCAGTCTGCTGCATAGGCAACATAGTGCTTCTTTAGCTTGTTCTCTGATGTCATGTGATCTTTTATAAAGACACTATTATTTTCAGACTGGTTCTCTAGTGTTATTGAATGGTTGGCCAAAAAACAACATAGTGCTCAGACTGGCTCTCTGGTGTATGGTATGATCTGCTATAAAATGCTTAGACTGGTTCTCTTAATATAGTCAGTGCTGTCTGTTACAAATAAGCAGAAGTCATGAAGTTCCGGTTTTTGTGGTATCTTTTTCACATAATTTGTTATCTCCCAATCTAAAACAAGTCTTAAAAAATAAAATGCTGTCATAATTTGAGCTTTTTCTAGCAAATCATTCATTTGCGAAGAAATTGATGCAATACATTTTAGAACTCTCCATTGAGATACAGGTCATGTGCTCACAGAAAGACAAAATACAAAAACCTTAGTTGCAAGCAAGAAAAATAATTACTTGTATAGAGGTAATGCGACTCCAACCCTAAATATCACTGTTTTGATAAGAAACGGAGACTACTGAAACCTCTGATAACAATGAAACCTTAGGTTGGAATTTCTTTTTCTTCCATTTCTGCTAATGGAAGATGCGATAGGGAGGAAAACTCTACCTTCCATGTCACGTGACAGCTTTCTCACATGACCTGACAACAATCTTAATCAATTTTTGTAATCTATTTCCTTATTCACAAATCATATATATATATATATATATATATATATATACATATATATATTTCCATGCCTACAGAGTATTTTAAAACTTGATTTTGTTGTAGGAAACTGTAAAAAGAGATAGGCGTTGCGTCAGAATAATGTCATGAATATCAAGAATAGAAGATAAAAATTTCATCCATATTGGATAGAAAAATCTCAACCATGAGGCCAAAATTACATGCAGGGACAAGACTCTGCCGAGTTTTCTGTATGTAATTTTGACCCAGAGGATGAGACTTAATATCCATGAAAGATTCTTTCATAATATAATGTGAATTTTAAATCACATGAAGAACAAATCATGTGAAGATGCATCTTGTGACTTGAACATGTACAGCATGAGAACTATTAACAATTATGTGAATTATAAATCATGTGACTTGTGAATCATGTGAATAATTAATCATGTGAATTATAAATCATGTGACTTGTGAATCATGTGAACAATAAATCATGTGAAGTATAAATCATGTGACTTGTGAATCACATGAATTATAAATCATGTGACTTGTGAATCATGTGAATTACAAATCATTTGAAGTATAAATCTTGTGAATGACTTGCACATCATGTGAAATAGTAAGTGTCATTTGAATATCATGTGAATTTCTGTTGAATAAAACAAAATAGAACTATGTGAATGATATATCTTGTGAATTATATAAGGTCATCATGTGAATAACAAAAACTTATATCATGTGAATTACAGATTGTGCAAATGGTATATATCATGTGATTTGTTTATCATATATAAATGGTATATATCATGTGATTTGTTTATCATATATAATAGAAGATTTAAGGGAGTTAAGTTTTAAAAACATGAATTTATTTATATTTTATCTGATGCATGGCAACCTAGTAGTCTCCATACACTTTATTGTTATAAAATCTTAGAAATAAATTTTGAACATTTTTGGTGAAGTTAATTTGTTTTCTGTCAACCAGTTTCAAGGAGTGACCAGTTTGCTCGATTCTGTCACTCTTCAATGTCCGCTCTGTATCTTCAACATTTATTGGTTAGTTTTCAAATAACTTTACAGATGAGAAGTATTCAGCATAGCATGATGCTGTGTCCAGCACAACAACTGGATGGCTACCTATATAGATTTGGTAACTTCTTTTATACAAGAGTTTAACGTCATTTTCAACACATTTAAGGTTATATATGGCATATCAAGTTTTATTGTTGGGGGAAGAACTCGGAATAATTCTGAGAAACCACTGTCCTTTACAAGTTACTAGTTAATTTTCTCACAAAGTTTTTTTAGCGAGCGGGACTCGAACCTACGACCTAAGCAGTAAGAGGCAAGTGATCACAAATGATTTTAAGATGATGCCTAGGACCACTCAGCCACTGAGGACCCTCAGAAGGAAGAAATGCCATCTCCAAATATAAGGACAGAAACTCTAATATAAAATGGCAGCACCCATTGCCCACTAATCTGTATGTGCATAAGCTTGAAATCGTGAATGCAACACCAGTGATGTAGATAATTTATAAAGATCTTAATTTGCTTATCTGTGGCAAAGAAGACAATGCTTAAGAAGGCAATTTTAAATAATGCAAGGGTCATATCTCAGATATTCAAATTTGGTCAATTAAGATTATACCAGATAAATGTATATAACTACTATGTAAGTTTTGGGGCATATCAAATGAAAACTAGGTGCTAGAGAGCCCGTAACTTCAAAGGGCCATAACTCACATTTATTATCCAAATTCGATCAGTTTAAAAACTTGTTCAAGAAGCTGTGGTTATACAACTATTGTGCAAATTTGGTTAAGATTAAATGAAAACTATATTTGCTAGAGTGCACACAAGGTCTAATGACACTTTTATTAACAGTTCAAGGGCCATAACTCCATCAATATTTATTTGATTTAGTCTGTTTTAAAGCTTGCTTTAGATATTATGGTTACGCAACTACTGTAAAAATAAATTTTTTGGTGATGATGAAATAAAAAACTGACATAAGGTCAAATAGAATATAAGTTCCAAGGGCCATAACTACAACATAAAGTATTCTATTTCACCAGTTCAAGTACTTGTTCAAGGTATTAAGTTAATATAATAACTGTGTAAGTTTAATAAGGATCAAATAAAAACTGTGACTGCTAGAGCTCACAAAATCAAATGACACATATTTTGATAATTCAAGGGCTATAACTCCAACAATATATAACCAATTTGACCAGTTCAACAACTTGTCCAAGATAGCTTGCTATTGTGTAAGTTTGATTAAGAATATTTGACAATTCCAGGGCCATAACTCTTATAATGACTATGTGATTTGGCCAATTTACTAACTTATCCAAGATATAATGGTTATAGAGCTACTGTGTATATTTGGAGAAAATAAATGTGCACAGGACAAATTATGCAATTTTTGACAGTTCAAGGATCATAGTTCTGACATTAATTAATAAATTTGGCCAGTTCATGAACTTGTCAAAGAATTTTTTTTATATACACAAGGTCAAATAGTGCAATACTGTTGATGTTTTAACTCCAGCATTGCTTATCTGATTTTTCCAGTTCAAGAACTTGTTTGTGAAATAATTATTATATGAGTATAATAGTTACTATCGTTTGGTGACGATCATATTAAAAATGCAGGTACTGGGGTGCACACAAGGTGAATTAGTGCAATTTTTTATGTTTCAATGGCCATAACTCCGACACAAATTATCTGATTTGACCAGTTTAATAACTTGTTCAAGATATTGTGGTTATATAACTACTATATAAGTTTTGTAAAGATTAAATGCAAAATGCGAGTGCTAGAGTGCACACAACAAAAATTTATGGACATATGACATACAACATGCAATCATAATACAGATACAGATAATTCTAAAAATTATCCTTTTTCTTGGTAAAAAATATTGATTTAAAATTCCGACTTTTTTCATTTTCAATTTGTGATAATTTTTTAATTCCGAACAAAAATATGAATGATATTTAAACATTGATCAGTTTTACTTGGGTGCCAATATTATCAAATTCAGACCATGGTCAAAATAGTAATTAAAAAGAAATGCCAAATTCTCAGGTGCCACCAAAAATTTGAGCCATGCATACGGAATCGACATTTGCTTGCAGATCTTAATAAATTATCTACATCACTAATGTTACACTCACGATTTCAAGGCCTTGCACATATTGATGAATGTGCAAAGGACTCTGCCATATTATATTAGGGTTTATGTCCTTATATATTTGGAGTAAGCATTTTATCCTTTTGTCGGTCCTCAGTGGCTGAGTGGTCCAAGGTACCATCTCGACATCACTTGCTTCTTACTGCTAAGGTCGTAAGTTCGAATCCAGCTTGCTCAAAAAACTTTGTGAGAAAGTTTACCAGTTACTTGTGTAAGGAGAGTGGTTTCTCAGATTTATTTTTGGGTTTTCCCCCATCAATAAAACTTGATATGCCATATAAGTATAATCTGAAATGTGTTGAAAATGGCGTTAAACTCCATTAATAAAAATGTTCCTTTGACCTTGTTAATATCTAATCAACAGCTATATTTTTGTTGGTACATATGTAAAAGTATATCCACAGGTTAGGATTTCACATTTATTTGCCATATAAAAAAAATTATGCAGATATAACTTTTCTATTGAAGAGCTTTTCGGCAACATTAAACTGGCCTTATGTTTTTCATCACCAGATGAAAACTCAAAATTCGACTTTTAATCCTTATATTTACAATATATTGTCCAACTATTTTAAATAAACTATAACATTATTTTTGTAATTTTGATATTTACAATGCAAATTATATGCAATAAACCGCAAAACCAATGTCATAAATGTGACGGTGACGTTGTCAACATACTGAATAAGTGCGCGCAATTGTCGGACAATATAGAGCAAACGTTGCGTGAAACTAACGGCAAAGTGACAACTAACCAACAAAACAAAATCATGCAACCAATGAAATGCAGACTAGTCCTTTAAGCTATGCCCAGCTGCAAGTGTTTTTCATTGGGAAATGAAATGCAATAAATATGTATAGTTCATCTAGGCTGAATGCAGTGGTAATGTAAATATTTATAATTGAACATATTTAATGAGTTGGCAAAAATATATTATGCACGGCTCAGCAGATTAATGTCATTTTTGCTGAGTTTAGTACATCAAATAATAAATGAGCATGAATGTAAGATTATTTTTTATCACATCACTAAGAAATATAATAAATTTACCATTTATTCAACATATCATGTCTATATGAGAAACAGTTTGGCACATTTGTTTCCGTCATTTATCATATGATGTAACATATTAAAATAACGTCATTTGACAATGCAAGCCCATGTGGTTCCAGCTAAGAAAAGAATCACTGTCGATCTCTGCAGAGGGGTAGGAATCCTACGAATGGGTGTCATATTCATTTTATCATTTTTTGTCATGTTCGCTATTGTGGTTAAATTATCAACTCCTGTGTGGTTCCAGGGAGCCATGAGTGATGGCAAGAATAGGATCACTGTGGCTTAGCATTTCATAAGAAGCAACAAATTGAGTAATACAATAGATTTTGCTGAAACTCTGGAGGTATCAAGGTTCTAGGTTCATCCTGCGCATTCATTTGTTGATGTGATTTTTTTAAATCTGTATATTAATTAATTTTGTTGTTTTTGTACATGTAGAGTGAACCTAGAATCTTCCTTCTGTTGGCATCGGATAACCTAAAATGTGTTGGTACATCGTAAAACCCTATTCATTCATTCATTCATTGACCAAGCAAAATATATATTCAGGGAAGTTGGAACGTAGTTTGACATTTTATGTATGAAGGCCAAGTTATTAGGAAAACATCAAACAATAAATCAGAAGTGACATTACTCTGTTAATATCAGAAATATGCATGAGTTTATTACACTCCTGCACCGTAAATTATGTTAAAAACTTTACTAATTATACACCCGATTTTTTTTTAAATATCTCGAAAAATACTGGATATGATAAACTGAAATTTGGTAGACATGTTTATTGATGATTAAATATACAAGCCATATTAGAATTGTAACAATTGAGGTCAACTTCATTTAGCTATAGCAATAACAATCAGGTGACCCCCTGACTGAAAAGTCACACATACTATTGATGTTCTGAAGTGTGACAAGTAGATCTACTTGTAATTATTTTCAGCAGTTTTCAAATTATGTTCCAAAAAAGAAAGGAATGGGACAGAAATGTCAAAATGAATTACATTGTCAAAATGTGCCAAGTTTACTTTTGTACAAAATCTCATGCAGTTACCTTTCTTTGGTTTCAAGTAATGCTTTCTGAAGTGAGAGAAGAAATAAAACAGAAAAAGAAAAGTAATTTTTCTCCAAAAGTCAACCCAAGAGTCACCAACTGTGTGCTTTGAACTTCTTTGCTGCAAATGATTATTGCTTGTTTGAATGTGTACAAAGTTTCACACGATTATTTCCAACAGTCTACATGTTATACTCCAGAGAAAACAGAGTTACCTCCCTTGGAATCTCCACTTGATCTGATAGTGCTTCAGATTTATTCTAAGCTTCATGAGGTTATCTGTTAAGACTTTGAGGTAATAATATGCTGCAGACAAATATATGGGACAGACAGATGGATAGGTTGAGGGCAGATGGACGATGTGGCAACTTTATGTTTCCTTTTGAGAAACATAAAAACTTAACAACAAATTAAATTTAAAATCTTTATTATCACTGCATGCTTGTAGTTAAAAATGTAAATTCTCTCAAGCACGCTTCAGATGTTACAAGTTACTTTTCACATGTGTAAATGTTATTATAATCAATATTGTATATCTAAATCCAATTTCTTTTCTTAGTAAATATATCAAAGAAAGACTTATTCCTTCAAAAGACAAATAAAACTTTCAGGGGCTAAAATTTGAGCGTTTTTAAATCCTGCTGTTCATACAACATTCTTGGAATAAAGTGTGATTATAATTGTTATTACTGTGACAGTCATCATAATCATTTAGGAGCTAATCACAAACTGTAACTACTCATTACAACTCATTTGCTAGAATATGTAGCTTATATTAGAAACTAAAGGAAATCCATAACATGCGGAACATTGTATAAGGTTTACATATATTATCTTTTTTTTCACAAATATTACTACTATTATTATTATCATTATTATTTATACCTTTAATTAATATAATTATCATAATTATTATTATTATTATTATTATTATTATTATTATTATCATTACACATGTTAAAAAAATACAGTAAATAATAATGAATTTTATCACAGAATTTTGTAAACATTTTATAATTTTGTATCGTCAATACAATTCTTATTATTATCATAATGTTCAGAACACTTGATACCATAATGAAAATAAGTAAAAATTTAAACAAAATATCATGTATAGCATATGCTTTTTTTTTAAAATAGTATACAAAATGTGTAATAATTTTACACAATATTAATTTATTACAATACATGCACAATACAAGTTATATAATACAATGTATAACATTTTTTTATTATTATAATCATATCATTATACTTTTTATTAATAGAAAAAATATCACCGATAAACAAAAACACACAAACATCACTTTTGAGAAAATACATTCTCTTAAAAATTTGTAAATAATTATTAAGTCCACATAGATTTCAGTTAAAATAATAATAAAAAAAAGCACATATTTATTATTTATAAAATACATTCTGTATTATCATTATTACATATGTTTTATTTATACTTTAACATAGTCTTTTTATAACTTTACAGTGTGGTTTTATGGTAAAAAACACATTATTATTGATGGAGAATAAAATAAATGTCTATTTCTTATAAAAAAAAAAGAAAGAAGAGTAGCAAAACAAAATGTCAGGACACAATCCCACAATGCAACTGTCTGGGGTTTACACCTGCAACAGCAGAGCAACACCTCCCAGAATCCATTTGCTGGCCTTCTCCTTGGACTTGAGGTTGAATGTCCAGACGAATGTTGGTCCACGTGTCTTGGTCTTGTACACCGGACATTCGTATATGTTTCTCAAATCCTGCCTGTCTACAGGGATGGCTTTGAGGAAGATGACTGGCAGAGGTGGCGCCAGGTCCTTCAGACGTGCTTCTGTGATCATTCCTGTCTGCATGTCCCAGCGAGCTCCTTCCATATAGAGGCCATGTACATACGCACCTTCTCTCGGTGGGCCAGCCATATCCTCACGCGATTTTTTGGTCACATCGCACTGCAGACACATGCGGTCGAGTGGCCACTCGTTCTTTCTGGCCATCTGCTGCATAATGGCTGTCAAGAATGACTGTGGATTGAAGAATCCAGCCAGCCAGACAGCAGCTGGAAGCTGGAAGTCAGATGTCCAGGTCTCCAGCTCTTTGATACGTTGAAGAAGATCTCCATACCAAATACTCAGACCATACAGCGATGGGTATGCCTTCTTGGTCCAGGTGGCAGGGACGTTATCCAGGAAAAGGGCATTACCCAAATCTTCCATGTCTGAAGTAATGGTCAGCTCTCCCTGAAACATGTAGAAATTTCATTTTTAATACCAGTACTATTTTTTGAGAAGGAAATGAGATTTACCAAAATTTCACCAAACCATTTTCAATTGAACTTCCAAATCCATTTTCAGTTATGGCCTTATTGCACTATAGATCAATTCTTACCTTTAATCCAAGATCCAACTCCTTCAGGGAGCGTCTAATCTCTGATGTCAGCCCATTCATCCTCTCAGTTTCCTGGAAAGCCACCACAACGTAAGGGGTCCTCTCCTCAGGTGGTACCTTGTTCATGATCTCAAGCATGTTGAATTCTTCTGGAAGCTTCTCCATGATTTCATCTAAGATTGTCTTAATCTATAATAGATAATATAACATTTTATACTGTATGTTACTGTATTTCTTTTTCCATTCTTTTTCAAAGATGCATCACCTATTACTTTTCATTCAGTAAATGATGGAAAGTTAATTGAATCACAAAGAGGGAATGTCTCATTCAATGCACCTATTACTTTTTGTTCAGTAAATGATGGAAAGTTTATTGAATCACAAAGAGGGAATGTCTCATTTGAAGATAATGGTCGATTTCGTCCTTATTTATTGGAAATTTCTTAATACACAGTTCTGCATTTTATGTTTTATTCGTCAATGTTTTAGCATAACCAGATACTAGCCGATGATTGACTTTATCGCAGACCGTGATTTTTTTTTAGTCAACACAAATGACGTTTTGAACAACAGAAACAAAATACAATATAAATTATTGAACAGAATATCCATAATGTATGGTATCTGATATAAATGAGCAGTTATACTGCTAAGATTGAAAAAAATATTGGCAATATAGGGAAGGCAATAGTCTGGCAATTTCTCCCAGGGTGCAATGCTATATGCTCCAATAACCACTGTCAACTTCTTCAAGATTCTAGCAATATCAAATATGCCCGTATAATTGACAAAATCCTGACATGGCAGTTTTACAAAATTTTGCTCATTTCAAATCAGAATTTGTTGTTCCACTTTTGCTTCAATTTTTTTATAAATTTAAAACTAGGTTTACGTGTATAGGTTGGATTATTTTGTGTAGAACTAAATGTTAGTAAGTGGCATGTTTAAAAAAACAACAACATTTAAGTAAAATAACAGATTTAATTTATATGGAATATGTAAAAATAGTCATAATCTTGTTCTATGTGGGAATGATCATGTGCAGGAATCTTACAAACTTTTGAGACATTCATTGACAGAGGTCAATGTAGCATAGTGCAATAGACTAGTGGTGACAGTGCATCTGACCTAGTATTTGAGGGTCTTGCATTTGATCCCTCACAATCCTTATGTGCTTTGTTTTTAAGCAAGACACTTTATCCATACACGCATAGTATTGGTTCTACCCAAGAACACTATAATATAATAATTGATTTATTGATTGATTGATTGAATATTTGGCGTCATTTTTATGCCATCGAGGGCTAACAGATGATCAGTTAACCTAACCACTGTTTCCTTGGATTAACCAGTACTCGAGCACACCCCATCTCCGCAAGTAACTGATAACTTTCCCACTTGAATCAGTGGTGAGAGACGAATGATAATGTGACACAATGTCGTATATCAATCATCACAGAGACTGTTGCCAGGCGGGGATTTGAACTCACAACCCCTGGATTGATAGTCAGACAAGTAACCGACTGAGCTAATCGGGTCCGGCATAATTTATAGAAGTTATATGAACTTGATTTCAGGAACTATTTGCACTTATTTACCTTTTCTTCACGACTGACTCCACCTGCAGCACCAGATCCGGAGTCACGTGGCTGCATCTCAAATACGATACGGAACAAATTGTCCGAGATAGTGGTCAAAAACTCAATCTCAGCATTGGGGTGAAGACCATACAGATAAGGTGTCTCTGGTGGCAGGCACTCGTCAATGTAGGAGTGGTATCCCTTGTAATCTGTGTTGGGTGGGATGGGGAACCCGGGAGCTAAGTATAGCTCACCGTCCAACTGTTTGTATAATAAACATTCATGTAAGTATAACAGACTGAAAAGTGGAACTGGCATGAGGGAAAAATGAAAAAGTTTGTGTGATGTAACATGGTATTATAAATCATTTCGCACAAAACTGTATTGTCAACTTAGTTCTTCTTTTTAAGTATCCTCTTTCTGGCCAAAGACCAAGCATCGCGAAGTGCATGTATCAAATCTTTCTTCTAGTAAACAGTCCATCTATTTCATTTCAATATTTACAAATGTGTGCATCTTAAAATACAAACTTATCTTGATTATCTCAGATATGTGCTTTTAATCAAATAAAAAACAACAACAGCAGGCTAATCAATTTCAATAATCACTACACATCCGTCACAATATCCAACTACCTTAGTCGTTTTGTGCACAAGGTCGTTTTGACCTTGAATATTTGTATTTGTTGCTGACTTTAGGTCAAACAACTTTATATTATAGTACAAAAAATAGAAATTTTAGTATTTAAATAGTAAACCTAAACATAACAATCAATTGTACGTTTGGAATTTATCATTTATGGCAGTTAAATATTATTCTCTAATTTAAAATTTTCAAATTAGCTGTGTTAATTATATTAGTTAATTAAGCTTGATTGCAAATGATCAGGGTGGTAGTGTACAGTGGTTCATATACGCTTTGAGCTTTCTTTGCAATCAACCAGACGTAAATTAGTATAAACTGAATGATTCAGTTAGAAGTTGTTCTCCTTATAAAAAAAAAGTACCTACCATGTCTGGGTGCATGTATACTTCAAGGTACGTCCTACACAGTTTTCTGTCCCAGTCATCTGTAATGTGCCCTCCATACATGATCTCTCCAAACAGGTAACGCAAATCTTCCCATGGTACCTGCGCAGAAGATGACATACATGTATCAATATATTCCGCGATTAATTTGTAAAATGTTTTATTATTGGCTGCTTGTTGCTTTAGATCAAGCAGTCAATATAGTGTCATGATTGCTATGATGTATAATGTGACTTCATTCTGCCACTTCCAACCAAGTTTTATCAAAATTAGATGAAAGGTTTTTGAGGAGTTGTGTGGACAAGATTTGTGTTTTTTTTACCTTAAACAGCCATTACTTTCTTAACAAGAAATGTCGGAAAACCAGCATGCTTGAATATTCTAAAATAAACTAAAACAAGAAAAGGGCACAGCTTTCCAAAATACCAAATACACTACAGAGAAATAATTCAATGAATATAATGTCACATTAAGCTTTTGCAAGTATTATTTCTCCATCATGCGGGGCAGGGCCTGATTAGTTCAGCCAGTAGCGCGTCCCAGTGATGATTGATATACAACATTTCGTCTCGTTATCATTTTTTTTTTTGCATTGCTGATTCAAGTGGGAAAGTTATCAGTTACTTGTGGAGATGGGGTGAGCTTGAGTACTGGTTAACCTTTCAGGAAACAGTTGTTAGGTTAACAAACCATAATGAGGGCTTAAATGAAGTTGCTGTTTTGCTTCTTACCCATGTAAAAGGGCCCTACTGAATTAATTTTAGTCTTTCTCCCTATTTTTATTTTACGGGGAGCGGGTGAGGAAGGGTAATTTTGAAAAATTGATCTACCTACCAGTACCCTCTAGTGAAATTCCGAGTTGGGAAACAGTTAACAAGATTTTTTTATGTACATGTACATGTATAGCCCAAGATTATCTTACCTTAGGATTAGCCTCCAGGTAGTTGTACAAGACATTCATGGAGATAGTCAAATCTCCAGTGTTGTATGGGTACACCCTGTTCCATCCCTGGGCACCAAACTTACGTCTCTCACACACAACAGCGTGGAAGTAGCACAGCGAAAACAGAATGGCCTTGAACTCTGTCTCTCTAGCACACATCTCCATGGTTTCCTATAGGGCAAAAAAGTGGATTTATTTT
This sequence comes from Panopea generosa, assembly GCA_029582155.1. NCBI lineage: Eukaryota > Metazoa > Mollusca > Bivalvia > Adapedonta > Hiatellidae > Panopea > Panopea generosa. Next base: position 43,668,297 of record CM055899.1, read on the forward strand.
TGCAAATTTATTTTTTATACACTTTTAAAATCTCCTAATCGTTACCATAACAGCATATTTGATTTTTTGCTTTCCATGTTTACAAATTAATAAGTTTGATTTCAAACTATCCATATTTTTTAAAAAAATGAATTAATATTCTTAAATAAATACCATTTTAAACATATAAGTTTAATACATGTACATGTATCTGAATAAAGTAGTAAGATATATTTTTAAGTTTAGTTTAAACTTATTTATTTTACTTCGAATGTGAAATAAGTTTTTAGTAACACAACTTAGGCAAATTATGCTTGAAGTCTTCCTGGTGAGAACCAGTACTAAGCATATGTGGAAAAAATGTCTTGCTCAAGGACACAACACATAGCCATGGCGGAGGATCAAACCCATGACCCTCCGATCATGGCTTCATTGCTCTACCACTGGACTGCAACGTGCTCCAGGAAGTTGCACTACATGTAGCATCAATACTATGTGAAATTCCCTTTCAATATCGAAGTTTAATTAGTTCACTAATAAACACATGTAAATCCAGTATAACTGTAACTTACACATGATTTTCTTTCTTCGAAAAATATAACCATCGTTTAAAATCAGTTCACTGAAAAACAACTTTTTTGAAAAGGTGCACACATAAATGGCAGCTATTTGCAGCTTCACCACATTTATTAATCTTTTGCTTTAATAAATTATACGAAGTTCTTCATTTAAACTACTAGGCTTAAAGTAAAATTAATAATTTTAATAATTATGAAAATATCAGATATTGTAATATTTAAATAATAGTTTTTCTATAAATTTAAGCATTTTTTCTACTTTGAGTTGAAATTCCATTTATGCTTATAATGATCTAATTAATTTACCTGTGAGAAATTATCCAGAGCCTTGTGAAGATTGGCCATCATGCCAGATGGAGGCTCATTGGTGATCTTGATGGATGCCTGCAGAACACCCTGGGGTATGATATGGGCCTCTGGATCACCCGCAGGCTCTGCACTGATGTACAGGCGATAACCTTCATCACTGCCCGTGGAGTAAGATTCAACCAACTTCTCTAGTTTTGGAAGCCATTTTGCAACAAGATGCACATTCTGTTCAAATGTAATGGAGTTTTAAGTCTCAAAAGTGCATTTATTTTTAGAATTTACCAATGAATTTATTTAGGAATTGAGAAGATTTGTATTTGAACAGTTGGATAAATAATATTTTATTCAATGAGCTGTTCAAAAGTACCATCCAATTCATTGTGAATTTCTAAACATTATACATATATTCCGACTCCGACACACGAGGATAACAGGATGTCTCATCTGCAAATGGTGCTTGAATAAACAACAAGGACACCATGTTGTAGAAACTTTGTCAACAAAACTATCTCAGTATCATAATCATTACTAGCTTCAATATTTGTTTTTTAGTTATTTTACACGCAAAACTTGTCAAATATTTGCTTTTTAATAAACTTTTATTTGTTAACAACTTTATAACTATGTCACCACTAACCTGCAATACGACCCAATGACCTTCTTTTGAGGCTATTTCCATTTTCTGCTCAGCAACGACCTCTTGACCTTGACCAAGTGAGACATTGTGAAAGTTGCCTTGATCCATAGTGAAGTTCAACTTCCTACCGAGTGCCTCCACGTCCTTTAAGGGGTCAACTCCAGGTGACAGGATAAAGAAGATTGGGGTCGTCATACTAGATTCCTCGTAGGATTTGGCGAACTCCGTTGCGCGACCTTCAACATATTTTGTTCCCATCTTCTCCTCAATGAACAACCTGAATTAAGTTTCAATGAATCTTATTCTTTAAATACAAGCAAGGGATAAACAGCAAGATATGTATTTAATTCCTTAACTCAACCAAGGTCTAATTCACTTCAGATCTCACTTCACAGAGGAATGTTGATCTATAGTCTATACAAAATAAGATCTAAGATTTTCTTGTTTAAGTAATTTTTTCCCATGGCAGATAATTAAATGTATCTGCACGTAAAAAAGCACAATAACTAGGGGTTGATGAGATTGTTTTTTGTTGTTTTATTGATGCAGTGCAGTGACACCCCTAATTTTTTTTTTTTTTAAAAAATGTCCTCAAATTCTCTAAAATATATCTATCTGTTAAAATAAAAAAAGTCTTATTGCAGTATATGCTTTACCAGTTTTTGCTCTACTCATCTGCAGCAGGAAATCACAATCCTCAATAACTATTTTGAAAATATTCTGGACCTAATTATATACGGACTTATTTTTAGCACAATAATCATGTTACTGTCACAGAAAAGGGAGGCAACTGTGTAGTGAGGAGTTATATCATGATTTCACTTTAAATAGAAGATATCCAAAACTCATGCACTATGTATTGCTGCATGGAATGGTAGATTGTTGCAATTCACGCCAAGTCAAAGGTTACAACACTTAATCATGAAGTGTATCTGAACATTTTCATGGATTGACAAAAGCCTTCCTCACCTAAGTGCGTATGTCATTCTGTCAGGGCGGAGTGCACGCATCATGCAGAGTTTCTGTAGTGACGACTTATTTTTCCATTCCTGTGGGAACTTTTCCTTCTCTGGGCATTCACTCTCTACAAACTTTTTCCATCGTTTGGCGGAACCTTCAATATCTCTGTCCAAGTTACGGAACTCCTCCATGTTTGACAAAGACTGCACAAAAAGATTAATTAACATTAATACAGTTGTTATTTTATATAAATCAACATATTTACACTAAGTTCTGTCCATTATCTCTGCTAAAATGAGTTCATAATGGCCTGCCAAACATAATTACCCTCACCGGGCATTATCACTACCTAGAATTCAGTTAGGCAGGGCATAAATTGTCATCACTAACATTTTGATAACAAAGGTCAAAATGAAGTTGCTATCTCAGATAATTTTGATGTCATTCATGAAAAGAAACTCTCATTTAGGTAAGTTCAAACAACCTCAATATCAAAGAGTAAATTGTACATGGGGTGCATAAACTGACGACAGTAAAGATGTTTGCTATTACCTATTCTCGCATGATTCAGTTTACCTAAGTTATTTTGATGTAATTTAATGGTCATTGAAAACTGCTTCAAAATGGTGAACTGACAACTAATTTTTTCAATTGCTTACACCTATATATACTTTGACTATTAGAAATAGGCCTGTTTCCATTGGCTAATCATCACATATCTTGCCATGAGGCTAAGCTTTATATAACATGTGAACAATCAAAACGGCAAGAACTGAAACTAGAAATGCATCTGTATATGAATATCCTCACTATTGTTCAAAAAAAAAAATTTTTTTATGGACATTTAATTAAAAAAGGGTCCATATCTCCTGTAAAATTTGACCGACATTGACAAATAGTTAACATGTCCAGTATTTTATAATTACACAGCTACACACCAAATAATTCAATACAAAGACCTCACAAGCAGTTGCTGATGAGAAACCATTTTTTTTACTGTAAACTGATAAACGAACTGAAAAACCAATGAAAGAACAAATAGACAGACAGGACGGGGGACACGTATAACACACGTTTACAATTCTTGAATGGCAGAGGGCATAAAAAGGCCACTGTTTTTCTTTGATACATGTATCGTCTTTTACTTAACATGCAAGGTGCAATTAATACTACAATCCCTCATAAGCTTACTTTTTGTTAATGTACGGTAATCTCACAACAATGTTGCTTCATCATTCAGCAAGCATCTTTCGATGGAGAAATGTCTTCTTACCTTAATACCGCCCCAACTCCAGTTGTTGAGGAAATCGACAGGTGTCGTCACATTGGTTGCCAATGGGAAACGTAACAAAAAGTCAAGCTCTACGGGGTTTATATCCTTTGCCACTAACATGATCTGTTAACAGAACAAACACATTTTTCAAAGTTTATATTTTATACGGGAAAATGAAAACAAGAGGCCCAAAAGGGCCTGAATCGCTCTATGGGAAACAAACCACTAGCAGATTATTTTTGGATAAAAGTCTTGTGATTATACAACTATTATGCAAGTTTAGTTAAGATTCATTAAAAAGTGGGAGGGAGGATATCTTGTCTATGTCTACAAGAAAAAGGTTAACAGACAGAGGACAAATGACAGAAGATGGATGACAAAAAAATTAACCATGATACAATGGCAGTTTGCTTTTAGCCAGTAAAGCTAAAACTAGGGTTGCTATCAATTCTTCACAAAATTTGTAACATTTTCCCTATATAATTTTATGTCAAACAGTGATCACTGTGGTGGTCCTAAATTTGACCCAGTGGACCTGACTTGAACAACACTTTCAGGGGACCTTCATACAGTCCTACATTTAAAATATCTAAGGTTTATGGCTTGAACTTTCAGAGGAAATAATTTTAAAAGTTTCCTTAAAAATTTGCTTATAAGCCCTGTGGCGGGGACATTTGTGGTCCAATCACGCTGGTTCAAAAACGTGTCCAAGATCTTGTGGATATACAGCTGCTATGCAAGTTTGATCAATAAGAAATAAGGTTGCATTTTCCTTATATAACTCTACCTAAAACAATGACTCTAGTGGCAATAAATAAGTTTTAAAATAAACACGATAACAATCAATTTACAAAATGAATTAAACATGAATATCTAAATATAACAACATCAGCAACAGTTGTTTATATGGAAGATTTACCTGGAAGCACATTTGTACAGTGAAGATAAGCTTGTCCTTTTCAAACAGACCACGTGCCGTGTATGTGTAGACAGAGTAAGTGATACAATCAATGAGATTGAGCACACGTGACTTCACATCCTCTGCTGGCTCTGCACGATCAATGGCTTTCTCAAAAACAACGCTGAATGCCTGAAAGATAACGACAGCAAATTGAAGAAAAGAAAAACGAATCCTGAATTTTATTAACATGCCTTAAAAAATATTGAATTCTTCATCTAGATCTCAAAACACGAACATAATGCTGGTCTCATTTATACAAAAACGTACTAAGTGAATATGAAATACAAAGGCACTCAGCACCTTTTTGCACTGATAGCGTGACATGATGACCAAAATGAATGTATAAAACTGTTACAGAAGCAAATTACATGCATGTAATTTGCATTCTCAATAACAAGAGCACTGCTTACTGTCAAATAACACTCAAATAATGCAGCAATGGCGTGTTTTACACGTAACAAAATTAACAGTTGAATAAGGACTTTTCTGACTCAGAATCAAGTGTTGATAATCAGATAAAAGCTCTGTGAAAGTATACAAGTAACCATGTTACTCTAATATACTTCTCTAAATTTCAAGAGGAAAGTAATACGTACCTTCAGAGAGAACTGGTACATAGGGTTAATCTTGTTCAGGTCATTCAGAATAAAATAGAGTAGAGATGCACGTGCAGCAGCAATTCTGTAATGTTCACGAGCCGTGTTAATCTCAACCTCAGTCTTCTTTGCTTCTTCTGCCTTCACTTCGATCTCAGCAGCCGTCCTCTTGGTGGTTTCAAGGTTTTCTACTAAAGCATAGTCTCCCAGGAAATTACCTTCTGCAGCAGACAGACGGGCCAGAAGATTGTCTTCAAGCTCTTTCAGTGTGATTTTGAACTGATTCTGTTGTCTTGTTAGATCGGATTTCAGTTTTTCCAGATCAGGTCTTTCCTTGCTGACAACATCAGCCAACAGCTGATCTTCCAGACCATCCCTAGTTACAGTGAAATTGATCAGTGTTGTCTGAGCTTGCATTTCAGGTTTGTAATGAGGATTGGCCAACTTTGTGTGTAAAATGAGCCTGAAGTCTGGATGGTACTCAACTTCTTTGTCTCCCATTTTGATAGCACGTCCTTTCTTGATAGTGTTTCTTCCAATCAGGGGATCCAGTACTGGGTCAATAGCTTCTCCCATGTTTTCAATAAGCATCACATCACCATTAGAGACTGCCCTTTCAATGGCATCAAGGTATCCCTTCTGGCCAAGTTGAATAATCTTCAGGTCTGCACCGTAGCGAGTTTTTATCCATTTGGCACCCTGGAGCTGTGGATCAATCATAAGCGGCCATCTTTCGCAGTTTGTCAAGATGGTGGCATTTTCTGTTGACATTCTGTCACTAGGCAATCCTTCATTGTTCCACGAAGCAATACTAGCATCATCTGTCAGAAGAGACAAGGGATCCAGACCATCAGATACAGGAATAGGGTTCTTCAGTGTCTTCAAGAACGGCATCCAGCATTTGTCCATTAGATCCAATCTATATTGTTTGGTGAAGCAGCCGACATATGAAACGAAGGCTGTGATCATTAGCACATCACCAGGTAATGTCTGTTCTTGAACTCTGTAAGTCGTCACAGAATCAGCCCATCTGACATTCTCTGAAGCCAGACCGCCTACAAGACGATTAGCCAACTCTATTGTTTTGGCAGTGGTCTCCGCCTCTTGCTGACATCTCAACTTTTCATTGGTCGCTTTTTCAAACTCTGCTGTAAGTGTGGCTAAATCAGCCTCAAGAGTTTGAATCTTGTTGGTGATAACTCTCAGTTTTTCCTTAGCACTAGCCAACTCAGCATTAGCCTGATTGAGGGCAATTCTCTTGGGCTCGACCTCACAAAACACTGTGTAGTATGTCATTATGTTGATGACCCATGAGCAAAGACCGGCGGCAGCAAGGGACTTGGAACGGATCAAATCAGGCTCAAACTCGGGATCATTCAGATAAGGCTGAACGGCCTTCTGGCAGTTCTCATGGATATTATCTTTGTCATAGTTGATCAAGTTCTCAAGAAACAAGTCAATCTGTAAATAAATGGAGGTAGTGTGTGTATAATTATAAGCAAAACACAGCAAGAAGTTTATAAATCCAAAATGCTACTGAATCTCTCCATCACTGTATTTAAAGATGAAATATATACCATTAAATGTAAATTATGTAATGAATATCTGATAAACATGTATGTATAATTTTTTATTTACCCTTGCTCTTTGAACTAGTCATTTTGGCGAGCCGATAGGAATACAACAAAAACAGAATGTCTTTATTTGGTAAATTTGACTTATACTTCAAAACAATAAAGTTACTATAAATAGAATGAAAAAGTTACTATGAATAGAATGAAATCAGTGGTATATATCTAACAACATCCCATTTACTATAAATAGAATGATGTCAGTATTTGGTTTCTACATATCTACTTCAAAACACTCATGTTACTATGAATAGAACTATGTCAGAATTTGCTTTATGCCTAATAACACATAAGTACATGTACTATAAATAGAAAGCTTGAGTATTTGTTAATGTGGAATTTGCATTTTCGCCAAGTTCACGATTGTCATAATAATGACGTTAACAGTTCCCTTAATGACACGTGAATGCTAAACAGATCATTAATAAAACAAGATAAATATATATATATATATTGTAAATATTTCCATACCTTTGACATAATACTACTCTTAGCAGCCTTCCAGCTTTTGTCCTTTGATACCTTGCCACCAGGCGCCAGTAGGCACATCACAGCAGCTGTGACATTTATAACAGCAGGAGGCGGGGAACCAAATGATTTCAATTCTGTCAGATTGCCCTGAAATAGAAAAAAGTAATGGTTTATTCAAGGTGCAGCTAACAAAATTACAAGTAGATTTTTGAATACATGTACACCATCAGCAAAGGAAAAATAAAACTGTTTTAAGAAACAAAATCAATGTTTAATTGCTAAATACTTTACATATCATTGTTTAAAAATTATGTTAGTATCCCATGTGTTGTGTACATGACATTATGTTAACTGTATAATATGTTAATGTACCATTCTCAATACCTCGCCTAAATATGTTAGTCTATCACATGATATTTACATGTGTGAACTGTATACATCTGTTAATGTACCATTCTGAACACCTCACCAAAAAAAATGTTAGTCTATCACATGTTATGTACATGTGTGAACTGTATACAACTGTTAATGTACCATTCTGGACACCTCGTCAGAATATGTAAACTTTGAATCTCCTTTATACAAAAAAAATACAGCTTCCTACAGGGGTTATCAATTTATACATGCATGGCTTGGAACTTTTAAAAGAAAAAGTCTAAAAAAACAAAAGACTGGGTACTGTTGCTGCATGACACTTGCCTTATTTAGGGTATTCAAGGCTTCTTTGGCTGCCAACAGAGCCGGTTCTGCCTTAGCCAAGTCAGCACTACAATCCGCCGCCTTCTTTGATACTTCTTCATTTATCTTAGACACTTTCTTCTCTTCTTCATCAGCGATTGCCTTTTCCTTGGAAACCTTCTCTGTCTCTGCACCAACCACAGAAATCAGCTTGTTAGCATCCTCATTCTTCTGAGCCAGTTCAACTTCTTGCGAAGCGAGCTTGGCTTTCAAATCATCGACCTAGTTAGTGGATGAAGATGTATTTATATTAATTGTCTTCAAATTATAACAATTTATCATCCTAAGCTATCCTCTATGTATTGATCATGTTATCTTATTTTAGTCCATTTGGAATGTTTTAAATTTTGAAATTACAATTAAAATATAAAATTCATGTGCTTTCAGAGAAAGAAAATCTATTTTTTCATTGATTTGTCAAAGAATGTTTATTCAAACACCTTCATGAAAATAACTTGCCCTAATGACTGTTTATTCAAACATCTTCATGAAAATAACTTGCCCTAACGACACATGCAAAACATAGTTTCTGTCAGATTTATTAAATGACACAGAATCAGTCAATAGCGTGTCACAGGTTCATACCCCCATCCAGCCACATTCTATGTGATGATAGATATACAACATTGCATATCATTATCATTCATCTCTCACCACTGATTCAAGAGGGTAAGTATTCAGTTACTTGCAGAGGTTGGTGTCCTTCAGTATTGATTAACCTTCCAGGAACTCAGGAAACAGTTGTTAGGCTAACTGATCGTCTGTTAGCACTCGATGTCATAAAAATGACAATCATTATGAATATTCAAACAAATATAAAACATGTACATATACTGTATCTGTATGTTTTCAACAAAATACATAAGTTGTATTTAACCAAATACAAAAAACACTAAATGAATTATAAGTGTTGTGTAATTAAAATAAAAATGTTGAGTTATTGAAATTCTTTTGTGTGAGTGCAGTTAAACCTGTCTTAAGCAGACAGTCAAGGAAAGGAGCAAAATTGGCCTTTAAAGACAGTTTGTTACTTAAAACAGGTTAATTTACTCTGAAATCATAGGAATGGGAAATAGAAAATATGGTTGCTTAAGACAGGTGGCTGCTTAACAGAGGTGACCGCTTACACAGGTTTGACAGTATAAGATTTTTGAAAACATCAAATATAACCTTGGTCATTAAACAGGACTCCGTTTTCCACATCTCAATAAATTAAAATCATAACAGGAAACGGTGTCAAGACTATATTTTGGCTAAATGCTACCTTTAAGAAGACAAATTATATTGTGAATGCCTTACCTGTTGTGCTGTACTCTTCAGTTTTTCGAGACCATTTTCCAGACGTATAATCTTGGCCTGAAGCTCGGTGTTCTTCTTCCCCAACAAGTTCTGATACAGTGCGATCTGTTCCAAGAAACTCTTCGGTGTCGTATAATTGTAGCGTCTTTCATTAGTCAAATACTGGGCACTCATCTCATTCACAGATTTGTGTACATACGACATGAAATGGGAGATGGAATCACGGAGTTCAGCCTGAAATAAGTTGTAAACATGTTTGAATTCGGTGAGTTTGACAAAATAATTCAAACGAAGGCTGCTTGTGGATAACATGTTTCTTCTATTGATCGTAAATCAATTTTTTACCCAAAATTAAGTAAAAAAAAAAAAAGGGCCATAACTCCTTGAAGATTTGACTGAAAAAAATTATCAAATATTGAACTCTTCCTGTATTTTATAATTATACAGCTACACATGAAATGTCAATTAAAATTAATCCAACAGAGGAACAAACAAACAAACTGATTAACCAACAAACAAACAAACAAACAAACAGGGGTTACACTAAATGCCCTATTCACCATTCATCGAATGGCAGGGGCATAATGTAAGACCTGATCAGACTGTTAGTTATTTTCAGGCTAATATAAGTCAGTTAAAAGTCCACATATATTTACTTTTGAATTTTAAGTGTTATGTAATGCAATGACATGAACTGAATCTTACCGACAGCTCAGTTCCTTCTTCCAAGAATCTTCCAGACACTGAAATCAAGGCCTCTTCTGGCCATTCATGGAACCAATCTATACTCGTACAGTTAGTCAGTGCAGGGAACTTTCTACTACGCACACGGAGTGTCGCTCCCACAGGTGAGAAGCACAGTACAACCTGGATAAAGATACACCAAAGATTTCTCCACATTATTGCACAATATAGTTTAACCAATAAATGAAAAATACAATTTAAAAAAAAATATACAAATCCATTTTTTACACCAACAACAAAAAACAATTCCAAAAAACACTTTTTGACAAATTAATATGAAATTGATATTGTTTACCTGTATTTACATGTATATCACAAGACTAGAAAAAACCACCTGTAGGCTCACCATGACAAGTGAACATTTGGTCAGGACAAGTAAGATTTTAAGAAACTGACCTTAATACTTCTTTGCTTTTAAACATTCAATTAATAGTGGAAAGTGGGGACGAGCAGCTTTTAATTGAAATTTCAAGACCTGTATCACAATGCATTCACTAAGTATCAATCAAATAGTACAATAAAATTTTACAGATAAATGTACAAACATAATAAACAAATAAAATCGACATCATCTAAATTTTGAAAATCAGGTTCTAAAGAGGATAATTTTTTATTTGATGATACAAGAGAAATTTATAAGTAATAAGTTATAATAATATAACCCTATCTAATGATGCCAGTTAATATCAAATCTATGGATCTGACCTGCATGATATATTCACCAAGGCCTAACACAATGTCCTATAGATCAGGTCTATACATTTGGATAATGATTAATGACCTCATCACCGGACAATAACTGTATAATAATTTGAAAGATAAATAAAACAGAAAAATATTAAATATTAATTATAAATATTCATTGACTTTAAAAAATAACTGAAATATATATATACATGTATAACAGAAATATAATCTAAAGATCACTTACCTGTCACTGCTGAAGTCATAGGTTCAAGTTCTGCTCGCTTCAAAAACTTTGTGTGAGAAAGTAAGTTACTTGCAGAAGGATGGTGGTTCTACTCAGATTCATTCTGAGGTCTTCCTGCTGGATATGCCATTTATAACTTTTCATGTAATGATAATGGCACTAAACCTCATTCAAAAAAAAAAATATATCTATACAGAACTTCATTGGCTCGAACACAGATGGCTGGAACACCATATTTAGCTCAAACCACTTTTCTGGTACCGAACAATTTCCTATTTCTTTTTATATACTTGTACATGTATGGTATGATGTTAAGCAAAACTCAAAGTTTTACTGTATATAATTCAAGACAAATATGATACAAAAGAATAGATATTTTTATATATTGAGAAACCTTTTTACCTTGAGCAACCGTCTGACTTTATCAATGAAGAAACTCCAGCAATTGTCCCTGCTATCTTCTATTCCTAATCCCTTCACTTCATTTCTGACACCATTGATAATGTTCTCATACTCATCTTCTGCAAACAGGTCCGGAATTTCACCTGAGGCTAACAAATCGTTAATCAAAACCAGGAACTTTTCATCGGCAACCTGTGCATCAGTCATCAAGAACACCAATCCCATGCCTTTGAGACCTGCCTTCTGGTAAAGTACAGCTAATTCTGTTTTTAAGTCAGTGGCGGAATAACCTTTCCTCAGCGTAATCTGGAACACGTCCAAACTGCTAATATAGGCGGACAGGCGAGACAGACTCTGTTTACCGCTTCCACCAACACCGATAAGCAAAGCGTTTCCTCGAGGTGATTCTAAGATACGGTTAATTCTGCAGATATGCATCATAGCATCCTCAAAAAGAACAAGGTTCATCGCTGCGTTAAGTTCATTGTAACCGTCGAGGGCCTCGACAAGAATCTTGTTCAAATCAGCCCAACCGTCAACAGCCTGATATTTGGGATCACCGATACCACTTGCAAAGTGGCAATAGATGACAGGTTCCTTGTATAAAATGTTTTCATCTAAGTCCTGGAAAGACATATCATATATTTTTATTAATTATACGATAGAAAACCTGATGCACTAAATTTATTGTTGTGATTTCAATGAATATAATGCAACAAGAGAATATATTATTTGTCTGTAGTTTAAAAATCTTGAGTGCACAACAGTGGAAAAAATTGGTTGGTTGCATCCACATTTTTATAAATTTTGTTTTAAGAATAAAACACATTAAGTTTTAACTTTTTACTTTTTTTTTTTATTTCAGTTACTTTTTGTGCTATAAAGAAAACCATAGCTAGATTTGCTTGCATTTTAAAGAAATATCATCCAATTTTCTAATATTTGGTGTTACTTTAAAAATATATATATTTTATAACATCAGAAAATAATTAATGCAAGTTTTAATTTAAAAACAGTCTATTATATACTATTATATATTGTACTTATACAACTTCTCATAAAGATAAACAATATTTTCTCTTTTGTAAAAATATTTATTCCATTTAAAGATACCCCCACCTCTTGTTTTTCTTGTTAAAATGATATTGAAAAAAAATAGTGTTGCTAAAAATATTTTTGTTGTTTAATTTGTTCAATGTATTCAATCATATTCATAAGATTGCAACACAAATAAAGGTATTTTTATGAAAGCTTCAAGTTAAGATTTGAAATTCACTAGCACAAAATTCATGAAATTTACTAGCCAACAGCTTTAAATCATCCAGCTATTGTTTCCAGTGCTGGACCCAGTTAGCTCAGTTGATGGCATATCTGACTATCAATCCACGGGTCATGAGTTTGAATCTCTACAAAGTCACCATTATGATTCTATCTGACATTTCTTCTCATTCTCCTACCGCTGATTAAAGCAGGAAAGATATCAGTTAACTGCAAAGATGGGTGTGCTTGCTTACTGGTTAATCTTCCACAATCCCAGGAAAGAGTTGTTATATAAACTGATCATCTGTTAGCCCTCGATGACATAAAAATTACGCTAAATATTCAATCAAACAAACAAGACTATTTGTAGAACCTACTTCAAATGCTTTCTTGATAACATCTTTCTTAATTTTATCATAGCTTTCCATGTCGCTAACATCAACAAGCTTGTCTCTGTACACTCGGTCAGACTCGTGCATCCACAGTCGTACAAGTTCCACAGGAGTTTTGGCAGCATCAGGCATGGCAAACAGTACGCCCTGGAAAAACAAACATAAGTTATATATTTCACATTTTGGTTTGTATTATGACACTGGATAAAAAACACATATATATTTTTAATACTGACTGATGCAATTCGTAATGCACATTTTTCTTTCAACAAAGATTGCAATAGTACATGCTAAAGGTAGCAGGTTCGATCCCAAGCTCGAGCTGTTACCCTCTCAAAGACAGCATTCTGTTATGGTTTTACCCAGGAAGTGGACTCAAGAGCGATTCATATAAGCTTTAAGATTACTTCACAATCAAGCTAAATTAAATAAGTATGAACAAACAATCTTTCATTCATATCGTAACTTTGTTGTTTGTAATGTAACTCTCTTACTGAATCTACATAGAATGTTGTAGTTCATGAATGCAGATCAATGATGGTCCTTTTTTAGCTTTGAATCTACTCTGAGGTACAAACAATGTTACAAGGCTTATAAAAACAGAATGGGGTGTTATGCCATTTTCAACATATTTCATGTTGTATATCGCATATCCAGTCTTATTGGTGGAGGAAGACCTCAGAATGAATCTGAGTAGAAACACTGTCCTTCCCTACATGTAAGTAACTGGCAACTTTCTCACATAAATTATTTGGAGAAAGAGGGACTTAAACCTACAACCTTAACAGTGAGAGGTAAGTGATCTTGAGACAGCACCTATAATGGACCACTCAGCCACGGATGATCATCATGAAGACAGAGATGTCACAAAAAAGCAAAATCAACATGGGACAGTTGTAAAAATTTAAAGACACAACTTTTACTATTATGTTGAAAATGTATATCTACAAATTTAACAATTCAATTGCCAGTTTAAAGGAATTTAAGAAACGGCTAGAAATATGTTTGTCAATATTGATAGGAAAATTTATACCGAAAATTAAATCGAAAAAGGACAATAACTTCTGAAATTTGACATTGACAAATATTGAATTTTGTCCTGTATTTCATAATTATATAGGCACACAGGAAATTTTACTTAAATAGACAAAATCAGAAGTAACTGACCTGAAACCACTTTTTTACTGAACTGACCAACCGACGGCCGGACATTAAGTGTCTAGAAACAGCCACATAATTTTTGTTCAATCGTCCAAATACCAATGTGTGTATGCGGACGTGCAAATGGACAGTCAGGAGTCACACTCAATACTCCTTCAGCAGTCTTCGAACAGCATGTGAACAATCATGCAAATTTTATGAATTTAAGGGACATAATTCAATTAAAACAAAAATTAATTTCAAATCATGTCAATTTTGAGAATTCAAGGGACACAACTCAGTAAAACAATTAAAATAATTGTTATTACTAAGAGCGCTGCAAGTGGGTGCAGAAGCTCGACTTTTTTCCAAACCTATTAAGTCAAAGTCAATGTCAGTGATGTAAACCTTTTAAACATGACGGTAATCAAATTCCAACCCAAGCTAAACAAAAAAATTTAACCTAAAATTTAAGAGCTGAAAGTATGGAAATTAAGGTAAGTTAGCTATAACATAATATGAATGTAACAGCTTGTGAAGTTTAGTCACTATAACATACTGGGTAGTTTGTTCAGTTACAGAGAAAGAGCAGAGCTAAACTTAAAACCGGTGGACAACGACGACTATACCTCCAGTGTCATGACAATAGCTCTGCGTTTTTTTCTTCAAAAAAGACGAGCTATAAAGCATTACCTGGAAGATATTTGACAGATCTCTCAAGTTAAACACATAGTGAAACTTGATGGCTGTAGGCAGGAAGTTCGAGGTGACCTTGTTGTGTAGAGCGAGTGCTCCCCCAATGGTTGTGACGGCGTATTTCTGTACATTACCGCTGAAGCTATTGAGGGCAAGATGCTGTGACAAGATACTCGTGTAAATAGTCTGAAGGGCGTCCTGGTTGGGGAAATTGACGGCAAACACGCAGAAATGTCGCTGTAACAAAAAAACATAGTTATAAATTTCATTAATTGATAAAATTGTAAGGATGCACTGCCATGTTAATCTATATGAATGTATATATTATAAAAAAAGTACTTGTGACGTGTAGCTGGGATATAAAATGATTTGAAATGTTTACAATGATGGTAAAAGTGCAAATTCCATCCCCACCACTTTGTGCTTTATTTGGAGTGTACATTAAGATTGCTTTATCATAAACCTTTTCCAATAAATGAAGACATAAATCAGATCATCTTTTCCCTCACATTTTGAAATTAGGAGTCATTTGTCCCCCATATGAGACTCAATCTATAGGCAGATTGGAGAATTTCAAGGTGTTATTTGATTAAATGGTGTGAGAAAAAACACAAAATTTGAGGGTCATGGAAAACCCCAAAGAATTAATTTTCTGAGCATGTTAAAGAACTATTATTTCATCAACAATAATGAGTAAGATGAGAGGAATACCAGTAGAAATATAAATCACATGACAGTTACTACAATAAAAGTACAAATTTGCAATTTCGTTTTAATTCTTTAAATTTCTCCAGTTTGATAAATGTCGATTTTCTGTTGGCCGAATGGCATGAGTTTAATGCAATCCTTCTGCTACAAGCCATTATGAATCTAAAATTTCACAAAAATATTTTGGTGTTTAAAACTTACCTGGAGACGCGAATCTATAGTGAAACTACCAGCTGTCGGGTTCATGCAGGAGACATACTGGGTGTTGTGAATCTCCTTCAGTGAAAGCTTTGTACGATCATACCAATGACTATGATCGATGTGCTGTCTCATCAGTGTGTGTGGCTGCACTGTGAAGTATTTGTCAACCTCGGGCATGTTCATGTCGTCAACAAAGTAGATGAGGCGACGTGTACCTGGTGGTCCAAAGTTACGTCCTGCTTTCTTTTCCAGTGGCTTTTCAAGTATACCTTGCAACATCTGAGACGTTGTGTAAAAGTTGAAAGGTACGTTGGCAACCATATAGTCTTCAGAGAGACTCTTCAGTTTGTCATTCATTAGTACCGTCTTTCCGGTACCTGCATTTCCGACCAACATAACCGGACGTTTTTTCTCAATGAGCATGTCAAGGAACCATTTCACACGGGCTGTTTCTGAGGTATGTACAAGGGCTGCCTGCAAAGTTTTAGAAATAAAAAACTGATAATTATATCGGAAATGTAGTTGATAACTATTATAAATTTAAATGGTTAAATAAAATAACAGTACTTATTATTACAGTTGCCATACCAACTCTGCTATACTGTAGTTGTTCTTTTTACCAACTTTTTTGTCTGTAGGTAAAAAATAACAAAAATATGAAACACATTATTTTTCACATTAAACTGTCGTTCTGAATTTAATTTTACTCTCAGATTCATAAAATCGGTAGATTTGCATTTCAGTTATCAATATTTGGAAGACATTATCTAATTTGATTAAATGTTCTGCAATAGGTCAACATTGACCATTAATATGAACATGAAATTAGTTTCTATATTAGTTCAGATAGCTTTTGAAATGCCTAGAACATGTTATTTAGGAAAATGTAAGGCTTAATACAAGTGCCTGACCTGTATAACATTGTTGGTGGTTATATTAGTACATGTATGTACCAAATAGTGAATATTTGTGAATTTGAATTGTGAGGCTGTTTTGAACAAATGGGATATATATTTACATGTACGTGTAACAAAGGAAGTTTACATGAGCCCCCTTTATGTTTACACATTCATTCCCGTGGAACATGTTCGTTCATATGATATCTCATGAGATTCAACAAATAAAGTGCATTCCTTTCAATATATCTCCTAAGCAATGGTCGGTAGTATTGACCCAGCTCTCCCGATTGGTTCCAATAAATAGCAATGTTGGGAAAGCCACATTTCAGCATGTTGATTGGTCAGTTGCTTCACATGATGTCACAGTTCAGTAATTCAGTGTTCAATTGCTATGAATTGTGGGACAGGCAAAGCATTCCCCTGTTTTTTCATTGGCTGTTAATAGACCTGTTTCAAGATATATCAGGTTCTGGGATAGACAACTTATTCTATTGGTTATAAAGTGTTACTTCACCTGAAGTGGCAGGTCTGGGTCCAGCTCAAACTTGGGTACGATCTTCGTCCACAACTCAAATTTCTTTGTTTCATTGTCAATGTAGTAGTCAAACAGGGTTCCCTGGGCTGGGAATTTGATTGTCTTGAATTCCGTAATCCACCATTTGGTGAATTCTACGCGGTAATCAATCAGCTAGATGTAAGAAAAAATGAATAGAACCGTTATGTGTGGAAAATCATTATAATACCATATTTCCCCTTTGTATAGTGACAGCAACAAATAATTATTTTTTTTGCTACATGTATCCCAAAACTTATTATTTCAAAACATATATATTTTTTTACTGTCTTAATACATAGGGTGAATACGGTAATTTCGGTATTTCTATATTCCATATAATTAGCATTCTGTATAGATTTGCGTACTTTCTGATGTAGCATTCAATAAAATATCACAAATATAACTACAAACAGTTACATGTACACAGCAATTAAGTAGGTACTTCAGTTTGAAAACTTCAAGAAATTGATTTGTTTGTTTGTTTGAATATTTAGAGTCTTAGATGACTTTCCCACTTGAATCAGCAGTGAGAGAATGACAACGACATGAAATGTCTTATATCAATCACCAAGGAGACTGTGGCTGGACAGGGATTCAAACTCATGATCCTTGTACTGATAGTCAGACTAGCCAGGCTCAGGAAATTCAATATCTTATTAAAATAGACATTTTTTTAACTAATCAATTTCAATATCACATTTGTCTGACAAAGGACCCAAATTCATTGTGAAATGTTTGAAGAAATAAGAAATGTTATAACTTACTGTAACGGTACATGCCGTATGTAGAATTTACAGTAATTTTGTTAGGCAATATTATTATAACTATATTTCTAAAGATTAAAGTGAAATCCAAAGGGCTGAAACCCTTTATAACTGTATTATCAAAACATTCAAGTGAAATTCAATGTCTGTGTACTGATAAAAACAACTATATGTAACTCAAAGGGAAAATGGAAGAGGAAGCAGTTTGAGTTACCTGATCTTGGAAAGTGCAGCCTCCAAAAGCCCAGACTGTGGCAAACACAAAGTAAAGTTCATACAACTCCTTGGGACAGTCTGGTGGGGTGTTTTCAGGCACAAGCAGGCACTCTAACAGGTGGCACAACATGTGCACATGGCTGATCTCAACGATTGGTGTGATCTTCTTGAAGCGGTGTTTCATTGTTTCCAGACAGATTGGTACGTACTTGTCAAACAAGATGAGAAGGTTGGCCCTCTCAGACTGAACTTCCCGAGTATCGATCCAGCTCTGTACAAACCTGTAATAAACAAGATTATAACATTTTTTCTGGTGTTGCAGGAGTGTAATAAGCCCATGACATATTTTTGATATTAACCAAGTGTAATATCACTTCTGATTCATTGCCCAGTATTTTCCGTAAAACTCGGGTCTCGTACGTAAAATGGTAAACTACTTTCCCACTTGGACAAACTTGTGATAAATGATTTATATGATAATGAGAGCTGGGCCTGCTATTTTTATATGTAGTGATTGCAGAATATACTTACAATTATTACTGATTAACACTTCATTTTCCTAAATCTTGATTTCAAAACCAACTTACATGTACATGTATAGGAGTCGGGTGTTTACATGTATGTTAAAAATGTTTTTTTGCTTAGTACTTTTAAAGAGGTCAAATTGCAGATAAAAACTACTTATTCTGTTGTTAATATACTTTTAATTTACTTCTCAATGCATTTCACAAGTACATGTAATTTAAAACCCATTTAATACTTACGGGTTCCAGCCCAAATCTGTGGAGTTAATAAACAGGATACCAGCACGGGACACAGTGGCCGGAGTAGCAGTCTTCAAGTGACTGATTTCAAACAACATTCTCATGGATGGGGTCAGTGGGATTCGCTCGTTACTGGCCAATGTGAGCACCTTGTTATCGTCCATGACAGTGTTTAGGGATTCTATCCACATGGGGTCGATGTCACCATCCAATACAATCCATTTTGGACCATCTCCGGACATGTTGGACAGATCTCTCATGATCACAGAGAATAAACCTGAAAAGATTGTAAAACAGATGTATGAACTGTTTCCATATAAGGACTGCAACAATACCTTTATGAATTGTTTCCATATTAGGACTGCAACAATACACTGTATGAAATGTTTCCATATTAAGACTGCAACAGCACGTTTAATGACCTGTTTCCATATTAGGACTGCAACAATACACTGTATGAAATGTTTCCATATTAGGTCTGTAACAACAAACTAAGTGACCTGATTCCATATTAAGACTGCAACAACACACTGCATGACCCATTTCCATATTAGAACTGCAACAATACACTGTATGAACTGTTTTAATATTAGGACAGCAATGACACTCTTAATGACCTGTTTCCATATTAGGACTGCAACAATACACTGTATGAAATGTTTCCATATTAGGACTACAACAATACATTGCATGACCCATTTCCATATTACAACAATACATTGTATGAACTGTTTTCATATTAGGACTGCAACAACACACTTAATGACCTGTTTCCATATTAGGACTGCAACAATATACTGTTTGAAATGTTTCCATATTAGGTCTGTAACAACAAATTTAATGACCTGTTTCCATATTAAGACTGCAACAATACACTGTATGAACTGTTTCCATATTAGGTCTGCAACAACAAACTTAATGACCTGTTTCCATATTAGGACTGCAACAACACTCTTAATGACCTGTTTCCATATTAGGACTGCAACAATACAATGTATGAATTGTTTCCATATTAGGACTGCAACAACACACTGCATGACCCATTTCCATATTAAGACTACAACAATACACTGTATGAACTGTTTCATATTAGGACTGCAATAACACACCTAATGACCAGTTTTCATATTAGGACTACAATAAAACACTGTATGAACTGTTTCCATATTAGGTCGGCAACAACACACTGCATGACTGTTTCCATATTAGGACTGCAACAATACACTGTATGAACTGTTTTCATATTAAGACTGCAATAACACACTGTATGAACTATTTTCATATTAAGACTGCAATAATACACTTAATGACCTGTTTCCATATTATAACTCCAATAACACACTGTATGAATTGCTTCCATATTAGGACTGCGGTGTAACAATACACTGCATACATGAAAAGATCGAGATTCCGACAAAGGTAGAACTAACTGACCAGACAACAAATACTTAAACTTTTATCACTATTACAACTTACCATCTTTCCATTCACGAGTTGCTGGGTTGATAATGCCAAAGAGCTCATTGTTGGTGACAGCCTTGGCATCAAGATCAATAGCCTGGGGTTTACGTCCATTGTTCTTATATGTACGGATGAGGGTATTCCAGACTTTGCTTTTGCCGGCTCCAGCTTGACCGAGCAAGAACACGGAGTGACGTACATCAAACAGTTCTTGTAACTGTACAACCTGTGCAGAAAAAAAAATCAAGTTGGAGAATAAATGTGCAGTGAATGTATATCCAGTATTGTGCCTTCAGAAACTTGTAAAGGAAAATTCACAAAAATGTCACAAGTTTTCCACTGTTTTTCAAGTATTTTCATCACAATAAACTGTTTAAAGTGATGTTTAAATTTACAATTTTAATAATATGTAAAACTATAACAACTGTAACAACAGGCTATCAGTCTTTCTTGGGTTCTTTTTAAGATAATGCAGATTTTGTAGACAGATATCAAAGAATGGATGGGTGCACTGACACACCGACAGATGGAGAGTAAACCTAAAATAAAAGGTCGGATTTAATAAATCCCCATTCTGAAAATAAAAAAGCACTTAAAGACTGCTAGATGACCTTCGCATCGTCATTGGAACTCTTTCTAAGATGAAATAATTTTTTATTAATGTAAACCTGTATAACAGATCAAAATGAAATCACTTCACTCATTAAATATGTCACAAAATATATTGCAATGTTAAGCGGGAAATCTATTATAGTCTAACCTAGTCGCGTAGCCCAAGTAAGGAAATCTCTTTTCAATATATTATTTTTGCATGTTTAAATACATATCCTTTAGGCAACACAGGGTCAGTGAGTATATATAGGCATGATATATTGGAAAGAATTGTTCATAGCCTTGAAAGTTCCTGATAAATTTCCTTTCAAACGATATACAATGGAGATCCTGAGTGAATGCTAAACATCATTCCCCGTGCTTATCATTTCGTCACTTCAAAATATCACTTTTAGGTTTCATATTTTAAATTACCTTCAAGATAAAGTTGTCCTCTGGTTGCAGTTTTTGATCAAGTGTGGCCTGGCGGATCTGTTTCTCAAACTCTACATCACGCTTTCTTGGTACGTCGAGGGCAGGGAACAAGTCGCCAATGAGACCCATGATAATGGGAACATCATCTGATACAATCTTTGGAAGGTTGAAATCTCTCAAGGCTCTCATCAACACCTGCAGAGTATAATCATTTATCTCCCCTGACAATATGTCCAGAAAACAAGTGCTGTTAACAGCATGCCATTATGTATAAGAGGTATACACATAAGTTATCTCCCCTGACAATACTATCATTGTATTAAATGTCAATAATAATAAAAATCTAAATTTTCAGAAAATGGTAATTGTAAATGACATTTATGTATTATCCATTCATTGAGGAATAGTCAGTTATCTCCCCTCACAATCTACATATATATATGTATACTGTTATATTTAATTATCTCCCCTGACAATAATCCAGTTACAAGGGATATATAAATGTTACGCATACCCTACTTTATTTCAAGTGTGAATATTTTTTACATCTAAGGACAAATCATATAATTTATGAATCAATTTTTTTTATGGAAAATGTGTTGAATGTTTAGACCACAGTAAATATTAAAATAATATGGTTGTTTTAATAATAATCAAGTACATTGATTCATATGGACATTAATGATTTAACTTTTTTTTAAATGTAACCCCCACCCACACACATCCTTAGTATTTGAAAAATTATGCTTTTTACCAAAATATATATAACAGATATATTAATTTAAAAAAACAAACTTTTGATGGTTAAAAATAAGTTTTTAAAAAATTATCTGCACAAACATTTATTCTTTATTTTCATTTGATAATGCTAAAAGAAACTGACATTAAAAGAAAACAATATGACAAACAGTTGCTCTGACAATAAACCAACTTACTTACTTTTTCTACTTCACATCAGGTAAGCTTGTATTGAAAAATTGTGGGTTTTTTGGGGGGGTGGGGTTTGGGGGGGGGGGGCGGGTTAAGTTTCAAAGTCTTAATGTTTCGTAAAAATCATACTGCTTTGTACTTAATATTTTTTTAATTAATTAATTAAATCGTAAATATTGTATTTATATAAAAGTATAATTATGCATGCATGTGCAAATTTGATGACATAAATATTTCTATCACATTCATACTGTACTTTACTTTATACTTATTCATATTAGCTTGAATGAGAAGAAAGTTTTGAGCATATACATGTAGGAGTCCATTTCTTGGGTAGAACCAGTACAGAGTGTTCATTTTGAGAGGCCACTAGGTGGAGTTTGGGATTGAGCCTGTGACCTCTAGCATGAGGAACAAATACTCTATCCACATAACTACTACCCCTGCTTAAAATTATATTGTACTATAACTTATCCTCAAGTGTGAAATACAACATCAAACATTTATATCTAAAGCAAGACTGTGCAATCATTAATTGTAATGTACAGGATGTTAACTGCCCTTAAGTATTGTTATTGCTTTTTAGGTGATCTCTGGCTTGTAATTTTAAATTTAAACAAGTATCATAAATCAATAAAAATGTTGTTACTATGTATAGCTTTACATTGTAACTATATATAAAACTTAAATGTTGTTACTATATATAGCTTAAAATGTCATTACTATATGGAGCATATCTTGTTACTATAAATAGTTTAAAATGTCTTACTACATGTATATGTAGCTTAATGTTGTTACTATATATAGCTTAAATGTTGTTACTATCTATGGCTTAACACGCCATTATGTTTAACATCATTAAAATCTAGATGTATACATATTGCACTGGCATCAAATAGACTGCCGTATTGAACATCAATATTTAACCATAAGTTAATCAGCCGTAAGTAAACCATAAGATTTTAGCCATAAGTATTTTATCACCAACAAGCCCTGTTAAATATTATAAAAAATCAATATTTCATTATGGGATGGATCCATTTTTTGTAATATTCTTTTTAAATAAAAAAGGTTTGAATTTAAAGCAATTGATGAAAAATATTGACATCATATATATGTACATATATATATAACTGTCAATGTAAATACATGTAATGGTCAAATATTGTTGTTATTTTATATCATTTGAAGTACCAGTAGCTTTTTTTCATCAACTATAAAATTTCACTTATTTCTTCTGTAAAAACACATATTTGTTCTGCAAACATGAATTCAAAGCCTACGTGCACATATTAACATCAAACCATAAACATGCAAGAATAATATAAACTCATTTTTATTTTTCAAAGAGTGCTCAATACTAAGTGTACAATATAACAGGACTAGATGAAAAAGTACAAATGCACAAATGAAAAAGTAATATTAAGAGTGCTGTATAGTACTAAATGTGTGACATCATAATTTACAATCAGTGGTTTTGGCACAAAATAAGCACTGACAACCAACCAACTGACAAAACCATGAGCTACAATATCTAAATGGCCGGACAAACTTTAGGAACAAAACTGACTGACAGACGGACGGACAGATGGACAATATTGACAACAATGGAAAGTGGAAAGATTCTGACAGTTTCTTGATGGAGGTAGACCACAGTGTCGAAGGCAGTTTTTTGTGCGATAGGATCTTCGTGATCATTGAATTCAAACTGAAAAGTAAACATCGGCAAGTTTTACGACAGTCAAGTCATTCAACACCACCTAGTGAGTATATCAAAGTACCTTGGCATCGTGCACATCATGAAAAAATGTTTTGAGCTCTTTTGGCTTTTCATTTTCTTCTTCCACCTCGCAAAGAGTAGACCAATCATGTTCCGGCTTTTACCAAAATAACAATTTCAAACTTCTTTTATTTTACAGCATACTTTCACATTATGGAGTTAAGAACCAGGGCTTGAAATGTCTTATAAAAGCTTCTAGTCCTCCCTTGCCAAAATTTTTTTATTGAATGCTTAAATCAAAGAAATATTAAGGGGAGTTTCTTAAGTCTTGCACATCTTGACCAAATGTTCATGCGTCATGGTGAGCAGAGAAGTGGAATTGAGATCTGACTCTTAACCTGAGTGGGGTTTAATAAATCAAAATTGAAAGTTTGTCCTCTGTCAATAAGTATATCTTAAAACAGTTTCTTTAGAAATTATCTTAATCCAGCAAAATATGCCCAATTAAAACCTAATCATCTATTCAAAAATGTACACATTCATTTTCTCAATCAATGGCCATCAAAGATTTCAATTGAGAGTATGTTAAAGAAATATTTTCATTAACAAAAATTAACATTGTTATTCTAATACACATTTAAGATCATTTTAGAAAAAAATAATATAAGATAATTTTGCATAATGCAGTTCAGAACATATTTCCATATGTTAATGGGAGTATATCAGGAAAAAAGCACTATAAATGTTTTAAAAAATAAAATAATTATTAATATGGATAAAAAGCATCTCATTATCATGAATAAATAAAACCCGAATGATTTTGTAAGTCAAGTCCACCAAAACATGACAAAATCAATAATCAAATTGAAGTGTTAAACTTGAAAAGAAAAAATAGACAATATCTAAATATTGCTTGATGAACTTTGCATTGTCGTTTGGACTCTTTCTAAGATGAAATTTTATTACTATGTAAAAACCTGTATAATGGATCAAATTGAAATCATGTGACTTAATGTCACAAAATACCTTGCAATTTAATCTATTTTAGTATAACTTACGTGCATAGCCCAAGTTAGGAATCCCTTTTCAATATCTTATTTTGGCATCGTTCAAATAGATATCCTTATGGCAATACAGGGTCAGAGAGTATATGTAGGCATGATATGTTGAAAAAAAAATGGTTTTAGACAATTTTAAAAATCCTGATATATTCCCCATTTAGTGTATCTATGTAATATCACCATAAAAAAAAATACAAAATATACTGACACAACAAGAGGAAATTAAGCTGCACTGAAAAACATTGGATAGTCGTAAATATCAACCCTAGTTGTCATTTTGTGCAAGTAAATGTTAGGATCTTATTTCCATGTAAAGAAATAATGTGTTTCCATTTTTTTGTTGCAACTCACTTGGTGCCCAATATATTATAACTCCAATAAACACTGCATCTGCATAAACTAAATCAAATCATAATTTACATATGGAGAAACAGTTTTTTTAAAAACTTAATATCAGAAATGACATTTATGTTATGACTAAATGTTACGCTAAATATTTACTTTGGGAATAAATTTATAAAAAAAAAATATTTTCTTCGCAATTAATATACTGTTTCAATGCACAAATCTATGTACAGTCAAACATGTGTAAGCGGTCACCTCTATTGAGAAGCCACTGGTCTTAAGCAGGAGACTCACTACTTCACATTTCTACTCTTTCACACAAAATTAACCTGTATTTAGCAACAACCTGTCTCAAAAGGCCACTTTTCCACATTCATTTGACTGGTTTCTTCTTAAAAACAGGTTTAACTGTATTCTTTTTTTTTTCTAAAAAAGGAAGTTTTAATTTATTTAACTTTGATCACCCTCAAAAGGTATTCTCCAACAAATTCTCAAATACAGAACAAATGTCTGAGTGATATAAAACAACATACTTGATCCTCAGGTCTGTCTGGATCCCCTCTCTTCAGGGCACCAGCCACCACGAGCACAGACTTAATGGCTCTTAGACCCCAATCGTAATGGTCCTGCTTGGACAGCAGCTCTCTACACAAACTGTACAGGGTCAGGAACTTCCTAGCTAGCAATCTGGCATCAATGAAACCTTCAGCCACCAACATGATTTCTGCAATCAACTCGAAGTCTGGTACCACCATAGCACATGGTCTGTAAACATTTAATTAAGATATAATAATTTGCCCAGTTAGCTCAGTCAGTAGCACGTCTGAATAAAAATACAGGAGTCATGAGTTTGAATACCCGCCTGGCCACAGTTTTCACAATGATTGATTTACAACATTGCATCTCCCTATCATTCATCCCTCACATCACTGATTCAAGTTGGAAAGTTATCAGTTATTTGTCGAGATGGGTATGCTTGACTACTGGTTAACCTTCCATTAAGATCCCAAAAAGAGTGCTTAGATTAAATGATCGTCAATGCCCTCAATGGCATATTAAAATGACGCTGAATATTCAACCAAGCAATCATTAATGTAATTTTGATGTCAACAGAAATCTAAAACAATAATAATGGAGAAAGGTTTGTTTCTTGAAAAAGAATTCAATTCCAAATTGGACAAGTTAGCTCTTCAGTGTACTGACACCATAAAATTAATAATTTTGGTTAATGGCTGAGAAAACATCTAATGTTCCTAGATTGTGATTTGAGTGTTCAAGAACTATTGTCAAAACATACAAATCTCAATTTAAACCTAAATATAATTTTAATTTAACACCAACAATTCCATGGCGCACTCTTATGGATATTTACTGCAACTATAATTCACAGTGCCCTGTATTTACAAAATATGCACAAGCTCTAATTTCATTTTCCATTAACATTAAATTTCAGTCTGAGGTCTACCTTTTCCAGTAAAATTGGATATGCAATATATAACCTGAAATGTGTTAAAAATCAGTGTTCAAAAAAAATAATTCTGAATGGTATCCATCTGCATCTGAGGCAATTATAACAGTGGTATGCACAAATAGTTGTCTTTAAAACATTTTAAATGCAAATATTATTCACAAGTATCAGCAGTTTAGAAATTTCAACCTGAATACAAACTGAAAAAAAATGGAGATGTTTGTGATAACTCACCTGAAGAGAGCTTTGAGATTTTCTGGTAACTCAGTGCGTCCGGCGTAACCGGGGTTCATGGTGATGAAGAGGCCCACTGTCTTCTTCAGTACAATGTTTTCTCCCAAGAAGTCAAATCTCTGCTTCTTTCCCTTAATGGCATCTTGAATGCATTTCACCTGCACGGCAACCACAGACAATACTTCAACGGCAATTCGGTTGAACTCGTCAAAGCAACCCCATGCGCCAGACTGAGCCAAGCCCTTGTAAATGTTTCCAATGGACTGAAAGATATAGGTAAGTTTTTCAAGGCTTTTTTTTTATGTTTTATCATTAAATGATATTGTTTAATAAGATAAAAGACTTTGCGCTGTCAAATTTTTTACAAGTACAGAAAATTTATCTTTTATTTTAGTATCAATTGTTTTACATGTATTCCATATTTTTTTTACATATCGTTGATCTCCATTCAATGAAAATGCTGAACTTACGATTTTGAGAATATTCATTTTTTTACATTAAAATGTACAACAGTTAATACTGCATCTGCGTGCAAAACAACACAGTTGGTATTCAATCAGAACAAGTATATTGGCCATGTGAATATGTGAAACATGTAAAAATAACTTGCAATATCAAATGCTCCATCACAATTCCTCTAAATATTAAATATGGTGAAATACGCACCTTGTAGTCCATCTGTTCAGAGCAGTTAAACACGTACACCATAACGCCGAGGGCACGACCCAGATCCTTAGTGGTCTCGGTTTTGCCAGTACCAGCAGGGCCAGCGGGGGCACCACTCATGATCAAGTGGAGGGACTGAGTCAACGTGATGTAGCATCTAAATGTAATATTGTAAGTATAAAGGCGAGTAATGTTATTCAGTGCACACACAAAATTTGAGTAAAAATAAATCTGTAACATTAAATTTCTTCCTTTAAGGTTGGTTCCTTACAAGTACCTATAAGGCAATTATTTCCCACGTAAAAGTTATACAGGATTATACTGTTGAAACATGACATACAATCATTGTCTGAACCTATCAAAAAGCAGATTTCAAAATTATTTTATTGTGGCAAATCTCTAGCAAATACATGTTTCAAAGTATATTTGAAGGTGACAATTTCCCTACATTAGCTACTGTAAAACACTTTTTATTTGCAAGAACTTTATTTTCGCTATTATTCGTTAATTTCAGCTCTCACAAATTCAAAGATTTCGCTAAAATTGCAATCATGTTTACTATCCAGATGTTTATTATATCCGAATATTGCGAATTCAAAATTTCACAAATAAATAAAATGGGACAATTCAGAGCAAAATTGTGAAGAAATTTCCATGCAAATTATAAGTGTTTTGCAGTATATACAATAAAAACAATAAAAAAATAAGCTTAACACATTGTTTATTAATAACTTTATAAGCTAGACTGACTGTCCCATGCAAGCAAACTAAATTTTCATCCAAAACTTTGCCACAGCTGCTATCTTAGTTATTTGACAAAAAAAACAAACTTACCTGTCAGTCAAAGGTGTGATGACAAGACGTGCAGTGTTACCCAAATACTCGTGGGAATACCTAAACTGAGCATCACAAATGTTGGCAAAGCAGTCTCTCTCATTATCGTCCCACCTGTGACGCAGCTGAGACAACCAGGCGAAGGCTTGGGAGCTGTCTACCTTGGTAGTGATCATCTTGGTGACGACGTCACGAGCGTGCACGTCAATTGTACAGATTGTCATGATTTTCTGACGATCTCCGGAAGTCAGTTTTCCAACTAACATACCAATCAAGGCATTCAATTGTGCAATCTGTTAAAGCAAAGAAGTAATAATACAATAACGGCTTAGTTTAAGAGAGGAAACACGAGTGAGATAATCTCCAATCAGGACCAAGTGATTCTCTATAAGTTATCAATGAAAAATAAAAAATATCAGACAAGGGCAGGAAACTTGCATCCCCAGACATAATATTGATAAAACAGCACAAGAAGAGTGAATTATTCAGCAAATTGATAATTCAGAATTCACAGGCCACCATTTTCTTATACATAAAATATAATATGAACCGCAGATGTACCGGTATGTAACATTAGATGTTTTATAATGTTTTGATCATGCAAACTGATCTTGAAATAAAAAATACTGCAATCTGAAGTTAAATTTTGTGGCTTTTTTAATAATTGCAGTATACAAATTTTGTATTCACAAGAATATCAACATTTTTTTTCCTAACACAATTTACTTGGAATGGTCTTGTTTTGTAGAAAATTACATTGTGCAAAGTAACAATTTTGAGGAATTAAAGTAAATCACTAATTACAGTACCTGTTTCTTACTGTAATCTTTCAGTGCATTCTCATAACCTTCCTCAAGACGTCCAAAAGCAATGTTCACTTCAGTTGTCCACCAAATCTGTGTACCGCAAAGGGCAACCTGAGCAGGGAAGTCAAAGAGCCACTGGTCACGTGGCTTCTCCTCATAGGATGAAACAGCTTCTGTCATCTGGTGACGCACCGTCGAACAATGACGCTCCAGCAGTCTCATTAGCCATATCTCAACCTGTATGACAAAACAGGGAAATGTCTAGTTAAATCCATATAATGGTCAAATTAGTTTAGTTTAATTTATTTTCGCGAATAAAGATTATACACATGTATAAACTTGCTCAAGTCGGGTGATTTTGTTTTAAGTTTCAGCTCATCATACCTCAACATATTTTATCTCCATTTAACCCTTTACTCTATAGATACGCATTGTCCTGCACCAATCACAGAAGGCCTTTGAAAACAGTACAGGAAGAGTTCAGATTGCTCGTAACAAGCAATCTTAACACTTCCTGCACTGTTTTCCACTCTGTCAGTTAATATAAACATAATTCACCCAATAATTCAAAAGCCTTCTTTATTAGGTGTCCAAAGGTGTTTATATTAGAGGTGTCAAAAGGCGTCTATATGAAGTAAAGGGTTAAACAAACTACCGAATACTAGTCATTTATACCAAGTTATTTTAGTTTGAGTGCGAAAAAAGCTCAAAGTTTTGAACCCTTCTGGAGTCCGCTTCCTGGGTAGAACCAGTATGGTGAGCGACCAACACTCTATCATCTGTACTACAGCCCTGCTTAAATGAGTTTCACACATTAAGAAAAAGGAATACTGCAAGTAAATATAGTTGAAGACTGGAGCATGTACTGTCAACACAATTGCTTGTGCTTTTGATTGGAAACTAACTTTTTACCAAAATATAAGTTGAATAGATGCCACAAATTTGGCCCA
Source organism: Panopea generosa (assembly GCA_029582155.1). Taxonomy (NCBI): domain Eukaryota; kingdom Metazoa; phylum Mollusca; class Bivalvia; order Adapedonta; family Hiatellidae; genus Panopea; species Panopea generosa. The sequence continues at coordinate 43,698,903 of CM055899.1, forward strand.
CTAATAACTAAGTAAACCTGTATTTCATAACTGTACACACCAAATATTGATTGAATATATAAACCTGTTCAGAAGATATTGACCAAAAACCAATTTTTTGCCTCGGACAGATGAACAGACAAATAAATGAATGCATAACATTTAATGCCCTTTCATAATTCTTCAAATGACAGGGGCGTGATTAATGAAAACCAGACAATTTCATGGCAGTCACATAATCAAATTGTTAACTGCTGTTTTGACAAATGGATACAATTGAACAATGCAGCAGACAGAACAATGGAAAACACCTTACCTGACCACCAAGGTCACATGGCTCATCAAGGTCAACATATTCACCATCCTTACTGGTCATACCCAGAGCCTCCTTTGTTGGATTACCTTTGTCATCTTCCTTAAACTTCAACTTGGCCATACTGTCAAACAATTTAGTCAAATGTCTAGCCACCTGGAAATAAATAAAAAAAATAAGAATAATAGAATAAAAAATTAATTAATTTTAATTCTGTTGTACATGTAGCAACTATAGTAATCGCAAATTTTACTGTAAATAAACAGCATTTTAATAATGACAGACTGGTAGATTGATGAACAGACAATATAGTTTGTGTGTGTCCTAGATAAATCTCAAGGGGACCAAAAGCAAAGATTACTGGTTAAACAATCCATGTGTATAATATGTACAGTTAAACCTGCCTTAAGCTGCCACTTATGTACAAAACATTTAAACGTAAAATTAAGAGTTGTTGTTTAAGGCAAGGTAACATGGCTGTATAAATGACCTGAACTTGGGTTTAATGTCATTTTCAACACTTTACAGGTTATATACATGTACTGTATACCCCCAAATAAGCAATAAGTAAAAATGAGTAGAACCATTATCTATACTTTTTCACATAAAGATTTTGGAGTTGGCTGAGCTCAAACCCAAGTCATCAGGAGTCAAAGGTAAGTAAGGCCACAGAGGACACTGAAAGCTGGAGACCACCTTATACAGGTTGGTAAGCCATCAACATAAGTTTGACATCATTTCATGTCTTTGTGGGGTGATATAAACTTACCACAAATGGATTGTTGCCATTGGACAGGATGTCCAACAAATCTGCAGATGACACAAAGTAGAAGCGCGGGAAGGCCAATCTCTTTGTCTCCAGATATTCAGCCAGCGCCTTCTCACAGAGAGTTAACTGGCCTTGAAGTGTGTCAAGCCTCTCATACAAGTTAGGAATGTTTGTGGCATCAACAACGTTCTTTGTCTTCTCAACTTCTTTTACAAGTTCCTGGTTTAGGAAGAAAGAGAAAGTGCATGTACAGTCATGTTTTATATCAAATGAAGTTGAGTGTTTTACATCCACGTAATCATTTATTTTAAATTGAATACAAAGAAGATTCACAGCTAAAATAAGTCACTCCAGATGAAATGGATGAAGGCAGTCTTAGTTTGTTTGAATATATAGCATCATTTTATGCCATCGAGGGCTAACAGATGATCAGCTAGCCTAACCGCTCTTTCCTGGGATTCCAGAAGGTTAACCAGCACTTGAAAACATTCATTTTCGCATGAAACTGATAGCTTTCTCACTCGAATCAGCACTGAGAGAAGAATGTCAATGAGATGCAATGTAGTATACATGTATCAATCATTACGGAGACTGAAGCTGGGCAGGGGCTCCTACTCATAACCCCTGAATTAATAGTCAGATGCTCTACCAACTGAGCTAACTAGTTTTCATTTCTTTAGTTTCAATTTCCTTTTTAGTTTTCTACTACACATCAATCAAATAACTGTTAAAATCAAGTATGTTAAACTCTGTCTCAATGCTGTCAAACTTCTTGACCTACTTTTTATTAGAGATTGACAGTGTATGATATTAGCATTTATCATGTCAATGTTTTCATTTCTGTTGATAAACTGCATGTCTGATAAACATAGGTTTATCACGTCAATGCAAGTTTATCAGGCACATGATGTCATTATGTATAATTATACATTTTGACCTTGACGGAACTACTTAAAATAAATAAAAAAATGAACTACCGTAAGAAGAATTTACTTGATCAACAAAATATCATGTACATGTAAGTGTCTAATATTATCAACTTTATCAAAATCGGCTCGAAAAAAACAATGACTCGGCAGAGCCTTGTCCTGTTTATTTTCTAAGCCTCACCTGATAAAGTATTTATCACATACATGTCATAAACAGTGCAAAAGTGAAATAAACCAATGACTAATTTTTTATATTAACCTAGTGTTATATCAGTTCTGATTCATCACCAATCAGTCATTTGTAAACTGCAGAGCTACTTTCCGACTTTTCTAAATGATGCTCATTTGTCATGATAAAATGATGTTATTTTGAGAATTAACGTCACACAATGACTTGCAGAATCTAATATACTCAATTTATTCTCTCTCCGTATAGAGGTGACATGAAAATTAAAAGGTGAATGTACCAATCGCCTGAGTTATGTGATAAAAAGAATCATATATTTATACTCGTTTATATTTGAATTTATTAAACTCATTGACAAAAAAGGATATACTGCTCGGCAGAGCCTTGCACAATACATGTATATTTTTGGCCAACTCATTAAATAAATTCAATAATAAACAAGCATTCATTTAAGACCAGCAATTACTTTAAACAAATATTTCAGTCAAATCACAACAAAATTAGTATCCATTTTCAAAAACAAAAACCACAAGTAGATTTCATCATCAAGTACCTTGAAGTCTGTGTCAATGCTGTCAAACCTCGCTGAGTCTTCCGGTAGCTGGTTTCTGATGTCTTCTGATCCAATGAAGATACTCTCCAAGTGAGACCAGGTTCTCTGTACCTCCATCCAGATGACGATTACCTGGTCAGCCGTTGACAGCTTCTTCTGCCAGGAGGACACCTCTTGAAGGAAGTAGGCGATGTATTTGGATGTCAGCATGTTTTGCAGTTGTACCTGAAGCGAAAAATTATTCGTTTATTACATACAGCTTTAGTAGTTTTGGTCATCTTGATTTGTTTTTAATTAATAATATTGGCCAACTTTATGGTGGCTGACTTGATTCATTATTAATTAAGTAATGTTGGCCAACTTAAATCATTATTAATTTAGTAACGGTGGCCTTCTGATTCATTATTAATTTAGTAATGTTGGCCAACTTAAATCATTATTAATTTATTAATGGTGGTCTTCTGATCCATTATTAATATCGTAAAGTTGGCCAATTTGATTTATTATTAATTGAGTAATGGCGGCTGCCTGATTCATTATTAATTTAGTAATATTGGCCATCTTGATTCATTATCAATTTAATAATGTTGGCTATCTTGATTCATTATTAATTTAGTAATGTTGGCCATCTTGAGTCATGTACATTGGGTAATATTTACCTGGTTGTCTTCCAGAGTTTCAATCAATTCTTCACTTGTCTTCAGCATCGTGATTTTGGTACGCTGGTGAGGTTCATGCTCGAACTCCATCTGTGACCACGTCACATTCAGCTCCTTGAGAACCTTCTCCATACTCATTTCCTTCACGGCTTTGTCTACGATGCCGTGTACCTCGTCTTCAAAGTTATGAAGGTTCAAGGACAGGAGATCTGCCAATGTTGTGCTTTCATCCATGACAAAGCGTACCTGTATGTTAAGAAAATTGATTGTTATGCATGCAAGGAATAAGAAATGCAATGTATATATATATATATATCTAGGTGTGCTCACCGTAGTCTGTTCTGTACAATTATGTCTGGTTGGTCACCAATAAATATCTCCATATATATATCATACAATGTGAACTTGAATCTAATATAGATCCCAAATGAAAATTCTGTTGTTGTGAAATTATTATCTCCCTTTATGAAACATTACAATTACTATGATTTCATTGAAACTTCATGATCCAACAGGTTTCTATGTCTGTCCTTTATACAGCATGTGAGTAATAATGAAACCTTAACTGGATCTTACTCATTTGAAGCTATCAGTTCATGTATGTAAATCATCCTACCGGTCCAGATATGTTGCATGTAAAACCGAAGTATATAAGTCATGGCTGACACCAATTCTATTGAGTTGGTTAATGTCATGGTCTGATGTCACTGGTTTGCATTTCAGCTAGAGTAGTCTGGTCTGGTCAAATTATTATACATATATTGATTGATTGATTGATTGACTGATTGAATATTTAGCATCAATTTTATGCCATTGAGGGCTAACAGATGATCAGTTAACCTAACCACTGTATCCTGGGATCCTGAAAGGTTATCCAGTACTCAAGCACACTCCATCTCCGCAAGTAACTGATAACTTCCACACTAGAATCAGCAGAGAGAGACAAATAATAATGAGACACAATGTCGCATACATGTACCAATCATCACGGAGACTGCTGCCGGGCGGGGATTCAAACTCACGACCCCGCGATTGATAGTCAGACGCGTAACCGACTATATATACAAATACACACATACAACTTCAGTTGGATGATATAAAGAAAAAAAACAATCTTAAATGTAACATTAACTTTCTGCTTACTTTGATCAAAATGGAGCAGAGTATATATACATCCTATTTTGTTTTTAGTAGGATACTACGCAGCAATGAGAGAAAGAAAAAATCAAGAACTCATTAACATAGATTCATTTTTTTGCAACAATACTGCCTGTACCTACACATCATATTATTTTCAAGTTTAACATGATCACTTCTCATACTGATTTTGTGAGATTCATTTGCAAAATTGCAATTTTGTCTAAACAAAGCTAAAGGGAGATAATTTGGTATTTTGTGAGAATAAACCTCAATCTGCAAACGCTGTCAAATTATGTAACAAAATATCTGCAACCAAACATTATATGATAGCCTTACCTTTGTGGCTGCCATAAGTTGCTGCCAATGTCTTTCTCTGATAGCTGGGTTCTGGAGTTCGCTGACGGCTCTCAGTGAGGTCAACATGTTCTTTACGATGTTCTCAACTCCGCTGTACGTGTCCCAGGCTCTCATTTCCTTATCCAGGGCCCTTATGTCCTTAGCAAACTTTTTGCAGTCCATGTCCATCTGGTCAACATTGATCTCCTTCCATGGAGTTGTCTTCCAGTCTTCAATACTACTGCGGACCTGGCATACAAAAATATTGGAATCAATTTCAAGGTGATACTTAATGTCAAGGCAAAGCTGTAATTAAGTTCATTGTTATAACTTCTTGTACGGGGGACCTGGCACAAGTATAATTGAAATAAAATTCAATTGTTTGGGATCTATATTAGATGCAATTGTTTGAAATATATTGTGGACCTGGCATGCATACATATCTGCATAACTGGACTTTTTTATTCACGGTCAATTTTGTTTGAAATGAAATTGCAAATTTTGCATTTGCATAATCAGAATCAGCAATTTTGAATTTACCAGTTATAGCAAACTAAATAAAAGTGTAATATAACCAAAACTTGAAAAAAAAATAAAAGAGTATTATAATAGAAATAAGCGTTTGTTTCGAACACTGCAGCATGGTGAAATAATAAATGAGAATAAATTTTAAAGCAACATACAATGATGACGTAGTCCCAGAGTGTCTTGAGCAATTTGATCTCCTTGCGGCACTGTTTGAGTTGTTTAAAGTCAGGCACGTTCACCTCGAAAAGACCAGCAGACTCCAGCATCATTGACATTTCCTTCTCCATAGTGGAAATTTCCTCATGGTACTGATGATGGAAAAATGAAAACAAATGGTGAAAAAATTATTTATACTTTGGGTAAAATGGATTTCCAAGAGGAAGTTTCATGATTTTTATATTTTTTATAATGTTAAGTGCAAAGCGGAAGTTTGGTCTCTGCTGAATAAGCCCTGTAGTGGTATATTGTCATTGCACCAAACTGACCTTTCATAGGAATACATACACACTGAACTAAAGTATAAAACTTTTCAAATGTATGATGGATGTCCCATCGGAATGTAACAAATTCAAATTTAACGACTGTTTTTTGGACAAAAAACAGAAACACAATAAATATCTGGAGGAAAATTTTATATTATAACACATGGAAAATGTTATACCTTGTCCAGATGTTCATATGGTTTGTCACAGTCATACTTGAAGGGTGGAATCTGTCGGAACTTTTCACGGAACTTGTGTTGATTCACATCGAATGAAGCACTCTTTCGTCGGATGTTAGCCACCTCGTTGGCCTGTAGTGGCGCCACCTGTTGTTTAATCTGAATGGCTATCTTTTTTGTGTTGTTCCATTGCTCTGGCAACTCCTGTAAAAGGTATTAAAAGGTATTAAATTAAATTTCAATGAATTTTTCATAGATGGTGGTGATCAGCATTCATGAATAAAAGAAAAGCTCATGAATTAAGGAAACCTAAAGACCAAAATACTTGAAGAAGCATCCCCTTTCACAACATAGCAGTAAGTTACTTGCTTGCTCTCTCTCTTAAAAACATTTTTTTTGTCGACCATGCCAAATACTTGACAAAGCAGATTAAACTGATATTGTGTGTGGTTAGGACTTGCTTCACATTAATTAAAACTATATATTAAAATTTAAACCAATCCAAATATTTGAGAATTACTTCTGACCTGTAATTGCATGTGAATCTCCTCGGGCATTTCTTGCTCATATGCCTTTAACAACTCTATGGTCTGCTTGAGAGGCTCGAACATTTCATCTGTGCCTGCTTGACGGTCCTTGACAGCAAACAGATTCATCATACAATCCACTAAACCATTGTAGTCCCCTTCCTCTACATCCTTCGTCAGACCAGTGTCTGTTTTCTTGATGAACTCGGACAGGTCTTTCAGGCTGTGAATAAAGACAAAGGTAGGACAATGAATGACAAACCAGAAATGTGTCAGTGGGAGCTATTGATTGGAAACCATTTTTTTTTACAGAAAATTAAGTCAAAATAGGCATTTACTCTTGTAAAATTCAACCGACACTGACTAATATCGAACTTGACCTGTATTTTATAAATATACACAAAATATTAATAAAATACAATAAAATATACCCCTTCAGAATAATTAATCAAATACAGTATTATCAACTCAGACAAACAGACGGACAGATGTAACACTTAAAGACACTTCACAAATCTTGAATGGCAGAGGGATAAAATCATTAAGAACAATGATAATCACTTAAAATTTCTATTTTAATAAAATAAAATAAAATAAATGAAGTTTAATGAAATTCCATCCAGTACTTTAAAAGTAATGCTCTGGACAAGGGAAATATATCAAAGGGCAATAACTCTGTAATTAGCAAGAATAGAGTTATGTTTCCTGTACACTGCACTTCCTGTCATTATATTCTACCATTGTATGAAGTTTGATGAAATTCCATCCAGTACTTTAAAAGTAATGCTCCAGATAAGAGAAATGTATCAAAGGGGAATAACTCTGTAATTAGCAATAATAGAGTTATGTTTCTTGTACACTGCATTTCCTGTCATTATATTCTACCATTGTATGAAGTTTGATGAAATTCCATCAAGTACTTTAAAAGTAATGCTCCCGACAAGGGAAATATATCAAAGGGCAATAACTCTGTAATTAGCAAGAATAGAGTTATGTTTCCTGTACACTGCACTTCCTCTCATTATATTTTACCATTGTATGAAGCTTGATGAAATTCTATCCGGTACTTTTCAAGTTATGCTCCGGACAAGAAAAAATATCAAAGTGAAATATATCAAAGGGCAATAACTCTGTAATTAGCAAGAATAGAGTTATGTTTCCTGTACACTGCACTTCCTCTCATTATATTCTACCATTGTATGAAGCTTGATGAAATTCCATCAGGTACTTTTCAAGTTATGCTCCAGACAAGAAAAAATATCAAAGGGCAATAACTCTGTAATTAGCAAGAATAGAGTTATGTTTCTTGTACACTGCACTTCCTCTCATTATATTCTACCATTGTATGACGTTTGATGAAATTCCATCCAGTACTTTTCAAGTGATGCTCCGGACAAGGAAAATTGCAACGGACAGACCGACAGACCGACAGAGCGACCTCAGGGTGTCTCCAATATACCCCCCTCAAAACTTCGTTTGTCAGGGGTATAATAATAATAATACAAATTCACAGCTCATGTTCTGCATAGTGTAATGCTTAAAAGTGTTAATTAAAAAGCATAAATGAGATGTAAACGAGGTTTATGAATAAGATATTAATGGACAAGTAATAAATGGATACTAATTACTAGTTTGTCTTAATATACTAACTCATAAATTTAAATCTAGTAAGGGACACAAGTTCTAATGATTAAAATTATGTTTTCATCATGCTAAAATTTTATAAAAAATACTTCATGATTTATTAATATTCTTTCTGTATTTACTACCAAATTATTTTATCAATAAAAAAAAGAAAGGTCAAATGTTCCCCCTATATTAGTTAATACCACTATTCATCAATAACAATAAAAATCGTATTCAAGATATCAATGATGAAATATTGATGTGGACATGTGATATATTAAGCCACACCCACCTGTTGGTCACATGATCAATGAGATGCTGTTTGAACATGAAGCTCCATCTCTTGATGATGTTGAGGAGGGCCTGTTTGAATGGCTTGGCATCAATCCGGAACCAGTGGTCAAACACTTTGACTGGGTGTATTCCTTCACAATCTTCATAAATCTTCTCATATGTGTCAATCTGAAAAAAGCAATAATCATGAAAAAGTTTTGTTTATATCTTTTAATGTAGTTTTGCACGATATTCGAAACATTACATTGTCAAGTTATATGTCATCCTGTTTTTATTGAAGGATGTGGATCGGAATTAATCCAAGTACAGCATCTATCTTTCCACAAGAAATTGGCCAACTTCCTCAAATAACATTTTTGGACATGGCCAGGCTTGAACCTTCTTTTTTTGCTATTCTGTATAAGCAGTAGAACTGATATTACTAAATGTATATAAATTACATATTTTCAAAATAAGCTCTGGAACAAGTACATGCTCCCATAAATGTTTCAGGGAGCGTAAACATTTCATTATCTAGATTTGAAAGTTTATCTGTGCTTGAATTTGAAGGTTCATGTTCAGCTGTGAGTGTTTCTTTTACAATCCATAACTCACTGAGCACACCCAGTATTACAGTATTAGTTTCATGTCATTTCCAGTACAATATACTCTGAACACTCTGGAACGTCTCTGTATATCATAAATATATGTGTGTATAAATGAGATATTAATTCAATTAAATTGAATAAAAAATATTTTTACACACTCAAAACTCTATGTTCTTCTTTAAATAGTCAGGCTCAATTAACTCAGTCGCTAGCCTGTTTGACTATCAAACCAGGGGACGTTAGTTCAAATCCTTACCCAGCCAGTCTCCATGATGATTGATATACCACATTGCATCTCATTATCATTCGCCTCTCATCGCTATTTCAAGTAGGAAAGTTATCAGTTACTTGTGGAGGTGGGCGTGCTTGAGTACTGGGTAACCTTCCAGGATCCCAGGAAACAGTGGTTAGGTTAACTGATCATCTATTAGCCCTCGACAACATAAAAATGACGCTAAATATTCAATCATTCAATCAATCTTCTTTAAATATAATAAGAGATAACAAACCTGTTCTTTGAACTGTTTGAGTGTGGGCGGAGATTCTGGAACTCCCTCTTCAGCATGTGATTCAATCTCTTCTGTGGTCAGCACATGATTGTACAGCAGGAACTGTCGCATGAACTCAGTCCTAAATAATAAAAATCTCATGCATTTATATTTACCAATAATTAAAAAAAAAATATTTGACTGGTTTCTCAGTCATCAAGCAAGGCCTAGCTAGCTCAGTGGTAGCGTGTCTGATTATAAATCCAGGGGTAATGAGTTTGAATCCCTACTTGGCCACAGTTTCCAAGATAATTGAACATGAGATTGCTTCTCATTGTCATTTGTCTCTCACCACTGATCCAAGGGGGAAAGTTCAGAGTATGGTGTGCTTGAGTACTGGTTAACCTTCCAGGTTCCAAGAAAAAAGTGGTTAGATTAAATGGTCGTCACTAAGCCCTCCATAGCATAAAAATTACACTATATATTCAAACTATTCCCTTTCAGTGATTGGCAGTTACTTATTTCCAGAAAATATATTAACTAAATATGCCAAACATAAGAATGATTTTGTGTTGTACATGTATCAGCAAGCAAACTTGTAAACAAAAACACCCACTGACCTGTCATCCACCCAGAGGTAGGCGTAGTTGTCAAACGAGTTTCTGTATTCGGAGCTCTTGTTCATGATGTTCTGTATGCGGTCCATCAACTCTTGTCTCATGTCCGAAAGTTCCTCCATATCCTCCAGGTCAGGCTGGTAGTGCTCCTGCAGAGTTAACAATTGGTAAAATATGTATACAAAGTTTCATTAAAACTCACAGAATGGAATTTTTTTTTTTTCGAAATTTTCAATAAACCCGATAAACATAACATTATAAGCATAATGTTTATTTTTGTAAACACAGCTTCATATAATCATATATAAACATATTTTCACACGACCCAGTGGTAGAGCATCATATCAAAGATCCAGAGGACTTGGGTTCAATTCTCTGTAATGGCTTCATGCAGGTGTGGTGGCCTTGAGTAATACGCTTTATCCACATATGCTTAGTACTGGTTTTACTCAGGGAGGCTTCAAGTGTGATTTGTCTTAGTTCAGTTGTAAGAATGTAAAATAAATAGGTTTATGAAAAAAATATTTTTTACATAAGGTCTGGAATGAATTTTTCAATAAACTAAACATAAATGTAGAGTAAATATGAGTACAAAGTTATATATTATCTTTAACACATTAGCTGATTTACATTTTAAAAATAAAACTGTATGTTTTCGGTATAAACTTGTATTGGCACAATGTAATTAACACATTCGAAATGACAAAGCAAAATACTGAAATAAAGCAAAATTATAAGATATCAAAGACTAAGCACTGACTATGGGTGTTCATGTTAGACTAGTCTCATGTGGATTACACTTCCAAAAAAAAAAAGTCAGGAATTTTAAGACACACATTAAACTACAATGTTACAGATATAGTATGTCATTAATCTATACCATACCTGTCCGCTGTGAGCTGCAAGCCTCTTTACGAGTGATGCCTGTTTGTAGATGTCGCCTACAAGCCCGTCTACGAGATCATAGAAGCCGTCTGCTACGCCGAAATCCAATGATGGTGTGAAAACCATCTCTGGAGCTTGTAGCTCCAACAAAGCCTATAATGAAATAGAATCAAAAAGTATATACATGTACAGTATGCTTATTCTTATAAAACATAATCAATCCTTTTTAAAAGGAGTATATCAGGAAAAAAAGTTAATAAAATCTTGAAAAATCAAAATTATTCCTTAAATGGATAAAAAGCATCCCATTACCATTAATGAATAAGAACCCATTAAATGGTTTGGTATTTCAAACCCACCAAAACATTACAAAATTGATATTTAAATTGGAGTGGTAAACTTTAAATGAAATCCCCATTCTAATAATAGACAGAACTTCAATACTGATTGATGACCTTCACATCATCCTTGGGACTCTTTCTAAGATAAACATTTATAGATACATGTAAGCCTGTGTAACGAATCAAATTGAGCACATTGACTGATCAGTTGCTTCAACTGACAGTTTGAATGATGTCACAGTTTAATAAGCATTCAACTTCTATGAATTATTGGACAGATGTAGAATTCCCTGCTTTTATATCAGAGGTTAATATACATGATTCAGGAGATATCAGGTTCTGGGAGAGACTAGTATATACTTAAGTATGTTGGTGAAACAGACGTCTGGTAATTCTTACAGGTTCTTGGAATATGTACTAAAGCTACAGCAATTATTAATTTTTTTTTGATAAAGCATCTATGATACCTTGAACAGATCATCAGGGTTGTTCTTGGGATCTGTGTTGTCCAGCAGGAACTTCAAGCTGCAGTGGACAGTGTTGAAGAAACCATCGACCACCATCTCGTCAACGTAGTCTACGTAAGCCTTCCAGATGTCTGCTGTACTGTCACCCTTGAACAGCTCCAAGTTTGACTGTAGAAATTTAGTTTAAAAGATAAGTGATTTTGATTTTTGATTTTATTTAAATACTTAAAAACCATTTGACTGGTTACAGAAATATTTTTAAACAATGTCAATGAAACCAAATACAATTCTTCTGGACCCAGTCTAAAATCATGAACACCTGGATGCTTCTCTTTTATTTAAGTTTTTAAGTATTCAAGTATATACTTAAATATGCTGGTGAAACAGTAGGCAGGTTTAAACTGTCTTAATAATATTACCTTCACCAGTCCATGGATCTGTTCACCGATATTCTTGATTTCTGTAAAGCGCTTGTTGAGCCGATCATCACGATCTGACAGGTTGAGCAGCACATCGTTTTTCTCCTCCTTCCTAGTGAAGAGAGGTGTCTTGCTCCACGTGGACATGAGTTTCTGGATCTCCTCAACGTTATTCTTTGTCTTCTGGACACGTGACTCGAGGTCAACCACCAAATCACGGGTCGCCTGGATGTACTCCCAGATTCCTTTGAGAAAAAGACATACAAATGATGGAAATGGAAACATTACATATAAATTTATTGCATTAGTATTTCAGTTGAATATTTTTTCATTAAAACAGTATGATTTACCTGAGGGAAGATATACTTTTACATTTTTTCAAGGCATTTATCTGAACCCTTTTCTTCATATAAACGCCTTTGGACACCTCTATTATAGACACTTTTTGACACCTCTAATATAGAAGGCTTTTGAATTATTTGGTGAAATATGTTTATATTAACTGACAGAGTGGAAAACAGTGCAGGAAGTGTTCAGATTGCTCGTTACGAGCAATCTGAACTCTTCCTGCACTGTTTTCAAAGGCCTTCTGTGATTGATATCTATGGAGTAAAGGGTTAAACCTTATTAATTACTTAAAAATGTCTTTTATTTAAGTATGTATAATTGTATGCAGTCGAAGTACTACATTTCTATCTAATAAATTTGGAAATATCAAGCACTGGTATAATTCATAAATAAATCATATAGCTTGGCAACGTCTCTGATGATTTGATTTCCACAGGTTTTGTCATTTTTTCCCCATGGATAGAATTTGATTACATTTTCAAATATTTAAAATAAATGTCTGTTAACACAATCAAGAGGTCCATGGGTCTTTACGGTTATATGATTATCAAAAAAACTTTCACGTAAGTTTATTCAATCATAAGAAATAATGTTTTTTGTCAATTTCTCTTATATAAATTAAGTAAAGTATGCCCCACCCCCAGGGCCTTAAGAAGAAGATTTTCAAAGTTTACATTGAATTTGACTGTATTTGCCCTGCTCCCAATGCCCAGGGATGTGGGGATCAATTGCAATTCACAATTTTGATTCACCCTTAGGTACCAAAGCTGCATACAGCATTTCATTATGATTGAGGTTACTGTTTTTTAGCAGAAGTCAAAAATGTCAATTGTTTGCAGACATCCGACACACAGCTACGAATAAAAGGTCCCTTGAGACAAAGTCTCAGGTGACCTAAAAATGCAAGTTACCATACAGTATTTGTGTTGCTCCTTCACCAAAAATAATATTAAACCCTTCTTTGAATTGTCTAAATATGTATGTTTTACAAGTACCGGGTATTTCTATTTGTTATAAAATCTTCTTTTTACAACTCAAAGTTCAAAGAAGCATATGCTGATGGCGAGGTACATGTTATAACAAAACTGTACAGTAACTCATGTTTTTTATTTCTCAATGATATTGCCCAAACGTATAGCAATCATAAATGTTGGGAGGTTTTGTCATATTTTGTCTACTGGAAAAATTTTACCAAAAAAAAAAAAGAACTATAGATAAATTACCATCACTGTTCCAGTTGAGGGACGTCTCTGCCTGCTGCAGCTTCTGATCAATATCATCAACCTGCCCTTCAATAAGAGGAAACTCAACCTCAAGAACTGTCGTCCTGACCTTGTTGTACAGGTGAACTGTAAGGTCAAGGTTTGTCACGTACTTCCACAGTGTGTCATAGCGCGTGTAGATTGCCTTTGCGCTCTCTGGAATCTCTTCTTCTTCCCGTATTTCCAGGTATTTGACCTCACGTAGTACTGCCACGAGCTGCGGGTCAAAGTTGACGGTGATAAGTTTCGTCTCTTCATTGCGGTTGATGAGTGGTTGGTTGAGGTTGAATGAGCATGCCTCATCAACACCTTTAATCCAATCCTTGTAGAGATCTTGGTCCCAGCTAGAGAGGAATGAAAATTAGTAGTCGAGATCATTTTTAACACAGTCCAAGTTTATTGTTTGTAAAAATAAATACATTGTACATATATAAAAAAAAAAATTATAATTTTTTTTTTTAAATCCCTTTATTGCTCTTGTACTAGGTTTTGGAGCTGTGCTCTACAAAGGAACACTTTTTGCTAAATATTTGGCAATAGCTCTCCTTGGACTTTGTCCCTTGCAGAGGATAAAACAGGGTGCTGAAGCAGTTGGTTACTCAATCCAAGCTTTCCTATAACTTTGTGCTTGAAGTTAGTTTTGATACTACTACATAAATATGTCTGTTGACACGACTGCCTGCACCATTGAAAAGGGCAATAGCTTCTGTATAATTTAACGGACTAACAAATATAAAACTTGACCTGTATTTTAAAATTAACAGCTACACACTGAATAGAAATCAAATACAAAGACCCCTTTGAAAGTCATTGATTGGTAACCAATTTTTTCACCTTCGCACAAATGGACAAATGAACGGACAGACAGGGATGAAACTTAAATACCCAATCACAATTCCTTGAATGTTGGTGTATAAAAATGGCTTTACTACAGTAGACGATACCATTTTATTGAAAGAGGAGTACTTTAAGCTCTAATCAAGAACCATAAGTTAAATCTAATGTACCTGCTTAGTAGCTGCAGCATCTCCTCGTGCTTGGTGAACACAAGTTTGGCGCGTTCGCTTTCCATCACTCTGTAATAAATGGGACACATGCGTCATTCAAAATTTCAAAATTGTATACTTTTTTCCCTATAGGGATATTTGTGTTACTATCCTATACATTAGCCAAATATAATATTTAGCAGTATGAGTGTTTTGGCAAGGCATTTAATCATTTCATTTAAAATAAAACATTAGGCATGTCCCAAAAGAGTAACACATTTTTTTATTTTCATCCATGGTTAGTTGGATGACAGCACCTTAGGCAAATCTGACCAGTAAGCAAAATAAGAAAAAAATCAAACATTTTGTAGTATAAACCAAATGCTCCTGTAAACAAGTATTGTGAAAATATTATGTGCATAGTGCTGTGAAATCATCAATTTTCATGTTGGAGTAACTGTCATTGAATATTTCGAAATGCAGTTGCTATCAGGTGGGTAAACAGTCAGTAATTAAAATATGTTATGTAACAGAAATACTCCGATTTAAATCAGCCAACAGTTTGTGATATAATGAAATCTCAAATAAGTTTTCAATGAAATAAAGTCCCAACAAATATTATCCTTGAACCAAAAACAACGAAAATTAATGATAAGTTCGAGTGAAGATTAATGATTTCATAGTATATGATCTAAAATATGCTCTTCCATTGTGCAAACAGTGCTGAAATAAAACATTCTGCAGTGTATGTAGTTTTAACACACAGCACTCTTGGAATATGGCACCGAGATGCAACTCTGAAATGTGATACCGGTTTGTGACACTGGAAATTTACTGACAAATTTAATGAGTCAAAGAATCTTTTCTTTGAAAATTACAGTGACTTAAAGTTGTGACTCAGAACTACAAGCCTGAAATATGACTTAAATGTGACTGTGAAATGTGAAACGTAAACCAAACAAACATAACTGAATTGTGACTACATGCCTGAAACATGACAAAGGATCATGGTTTTTCATCTTCAAATAGACTTAAACACTGTCACCATTACCTGAAATGTTACCCTGGATTGTAGCTATGACAGATATTGTAAATTTAGTTAAAACACATCCCAGATTATATATGGCATATCTGTTCCATAATTAACTGGTCAACCCTCTCGGGTAATATTTTTTACAAAACTGAGCTCAAACCCGTGATCGTAGCCATGCGAGATAGTTGCTCTTGAGATGGTGCTTGAGATCACACAGCCATGAGGAACCTCGCAATTATGAAATTTATCATTTTTAACAAAAATATTCAGTTTTCCTTGTCACATCACCTAACTACATCAAATGTGCCACATAACCCATTTTTAAAACCCACACCATAAACAGCCCACAATGTCCTTTTTCCTTAATACAGTGCCAGTCTACCTGCCTGTCCATGTCTTCACAAATTCGGGCGGGGATGCATTATGCATAGCTCTTGCTGCGGCTGGACCAAACGCCTTTGACTGTTCGAACTTTGGCAACCTTTTAGCTATAGCTCTTATTTCCTCTCTTTAAATGTACAGAGATAATCAAATGATAGCAAGACTGTCCTAGTCATGCTAAGTAGGATGACATAATTCATGAGCAAGTGATTTATGGAAATGCAAACAATTAATGCTTTGAAAGGGAGGGACATAATAAAAACAATGTTACAAAAACACTGAATGCAAGGATAAATAAATACCAACATACATGACTATAAGCGAGTGCAAGTATCTAGAAAATAAACTGCATAGAATCAATAATTTGTAATTTGTAATTTGTTGTCTTTGCAATAATTGACCTGATGCGAGAGCAACGTGGCATTGTTTGTCCAAGTAAATACAATGTAATACAATGTAGCATTTACTTAAGAGATGGCTTGCTTGTCTTAGGAAAATGGCTGAGTAGCAATCAATATTGATCGCTGACTGGATTATCAACTTGTTTGATTGACAGCTCGCATCCGGCCACTTATGACAAATTTTTGCAAGGAAATTGTGTAGTTTACAAGCCCAAATGAATATATGGATTATGCCATATAACAAAAACATTTGATCAGACAGCTCAATATACAGAGCATGTTAATCACATTATTTTATATAAAAATTTAGCTTTTATCAGAAAAGAACAATATTGTTAAAGTTTGTATACATTATTGCATTACTATGTCATTTTGTTTGCAAAAAATATTATAATAATCTAAATCAAATTTTTATACTAATTTATTCGAGCTTGATTGTGAAGAATACGCAGATTGAGCTTATATGAATCGGTCTCGAGTCCGCTTCATAGATCTATAGAACCAGTACGAAGTGTTTTGGTTTTTTTACAGGCATTTGGTCGAGCTGGGGATCAAACTCGCAACCTCTAGTGTGAGTGACCAATACTCTATCCACTGCACTACCGACAAGTTTAACATCATTGAACATCTAGAATATCAAGTATTTCTTATCTGAATTGACTTTTTAACTTGAGCCCTGTTAATCATTTTTTATACAACAACCTAAAACAAAGATTAGACAGTAAGAAAATACATACGGATGATCCAGATGCTTGAAGTTTGACATCGGAATGCTGATGTTCTCCCTCAGCTCTTGCGCCCACTTGAGCCCACCTGTTACACCGGGCATGTTCTTGTGGATGGGGATCTTGCCCTTGTTTTTCTTCACCTCAATCTGCTCGTCGTAGATCATCTTTGCCGTGTCAAGGTCATCATGCATCATCTCTACAAGTATCGCATATTTCTCCTCAAAGTCCTTGTTGATGAGCGGGCGGTCCAGCAGAGAGCCCATGATGTCCAGAAGCTTTAAATTAATGGCAGTTGTTATGGGTTGAACAGACTTATACTGGATATGCTCATGATTACTTTTAGTTTTGATTTTATTATATAAAAACTCGGGTATGAAGGACTTGCTAGGGATGGAGATTTCAATGGGGGATTTTATGATAATAAGGGTTTTCACTAGGATCTTATCATAAGGGGGGCTTTTAGTAATGTAGGCTTTTACTAGGATTTAATTGTAAGGAGGGCTTTAACCAGGATTTTATGGTTAGGAGAGCTTTAACAAGGATTTTATAGCAAGGAGGGCTTTAACCATGATTTTATGGTAAGGAGGGCTTTAACCAGAATTTTATGGCAAGGAGGGCTTTAATCAGGATTTTATGGTAAGGAGGGCTTTAACCAGGATTTTATGGTAAGGAGAGCTTTAACCAGGATTTTATGGCAAGGAGGGCTTTAACCAGGATTTTATGGTAAGGAGGGCTTTGACCAGGATTTTATGGCAAGAAGGGCTTTAACCAGAATTTTATGGTAAGGAGAGCTTTAACCTGAATTTTATGGTAAGGAGGGCTTTAACCAGAATTTTATGGTTAAGAGAGCTTTAACAAGAATTTTATCGCAAGGAGGGTTTTAACCAGGATTTTATGGCAAGGAGGGCTTTAACCAAAATTTTATGGTAAGGAGGGCTTTAACCAGAATTTTATGGTAAGGAGGGCTTTAACCAGGATTGTATGGCAAGTAGGGCTTTAACCAGGATTTTATGGTAAGGAGAGCTTTAACCAGGATATGGGTGGGAATTTTACTAGGATTTTATATAATCTTAAATATTTTTTTAAATAATATTGCTTATTTAGGATCATAGTGACTTAGAAATGTTTCTCTTCTAAAACCATTTTAAGAAAAGAGGAGATAAAATCAACAACTTAGTCAGCATGCATGCCAAATTTACACAATAAATAATTCAGAAAGAATGATAAAACAAAAATCTAAAAATGTCAAAATGGATAAAACAAAAAAAAATTGTTTTCATGATTGTGACATTGACATGGAAAGTAACAGTAAATTACCTTATAAGCACTCTCAAGTCCAGAGCAGTCGTCAAATCCCTGGCAAATGATGGTGGCAAGTCTCCTGTCAAAGTCTTCCACAGATTCCTGGAATGCCTTGAACTGATTGATGAAGCTCTGAAACAATCAAAATTTATCCATCATGAAGCATGGACAGTTAAAATATTACATGATTGCATAGAAGTACACAAAATACTTACAGACATTAACAGTGGTCAATTATTTAGCATCAATTTTATGCAATCGAGGATTAATAGACATTCGGTTAACCTAACCAGTCTGGGATCCTGGAAGATTAACCAATCTCAAGCACACCCATCTGAGACTGCACATCAGTCTGCGAAAAATAGATATTGTCCAAGACCCAGTCTACGACATTTTTAAATTGACTTAAAAAGTTTTCCAAATGTATAGCCCGACTGTTTTTATAACTATATAAATCAAAAAAGAACAATCTGAGCAAGATGTCGGGAGAAATTTACGCAGTTTTTTTGCTGAAACCTCTTTCTAAGTTCTAACTGAAGCTGAATAAAATTATGATGAAATGATAAAAATTTAGAAAATGAAACTAATGTAAATTTGGTCTTCTGTCATTTAGACTATAAGAATTGAATCTGGACTAGGTAATTTTGGAGAGTCTTTAGTCCAAAGGACTTTAGTCCTGAAAACTTTTTTGGCACAAACTGGCATGTAATGTCTCTAATTGATCCTCACGGAGACTGTAGCTGATTAGATATTCAAACAAACAACCCCTTGAATGATAGTCAGACAAGCCAACAACTGAGCTAACTGGTGATGGTCTCAATATATTGATTTTAAGTTTATAACAAAACCCTGAACTCAAATGAAACCAACTTACCGGGTCATTTGGATTGAGACAATCGTATGTGGCATCAGTGAAGACCTTGTAGCGGGCGTTGAACTCCTCGAAGATGTTGACCACCTGTTGGCTCAGTACTTTACCCTTAATACCGCCCAACTCTATCTTCTCCAACTTCATGAACTCAAGGGCAGTCTCCAT
Source organism: Panopea generosa (assembly GCA_029582155.1). NCBI lineage: Eukaryota > Metazoa > Mollusca > Bivalvia > Adapedonta > Hiatellidae > Panopea > Panopea generosa. The sequence goes on from CM055899.1 coordinate 43,718,685, forward strand.
CAGTTCCTATGAAGATAAAAGAAAATAAAGACTTGAAATCATTTTAATTTGATATAAATGAAAAAAAGATAAACAGTAGCAATCACATGTATATTTGAAATATCTTTTTTTTAAATTGGTTTATAAACAATATTTGACAAAATAATTTATGAAAAAATTACCAAGTTGTCTCCACAAAAGTCACACAATCATTATCATTTAATGTGATGTTTACATGTACATAGTTTAGACCATAAGCGTAAAAATTTTAATTATTGAGAATAATCTTTTTTAAAAATAAATGGGGATCTTGAAGTTTAAGTGACCATCAGTTACAGATAAAATCATAAAAATGTGTAAATTGTTGTGTTTTTTTGCTTTAGAAAGGTTTATATTAACATTTTCAAAAAAAAACAAAAAAAAATATTGATGCAATATTGTTGTTATTTTAAATGCTTTATGGTTTTTATTTTTAACTTAATCATGTATATGTGTTTAAACCTTTAATCAAGTTTTCTTTATAAGATAATAAACCTTAAGGCCATTATAAATTAATTTTTTAAAAACAGGAAGGGCTGGAGGATTTTATTTTTTATTTTATTTTTTAAAATTTTTGATGTTTTTTTAATATAATTTTTTTTTTTTTTTTTTTTTTTTTTATGAAAATAAAAACGGTCAGGACGGCATGAAAATAAAGGGGCGGACGGGCATGATAATCTAGCAATTCATTTATTATGGCTTAAGTGTATGCCAGTCAATTTGATAACCATCTTACCTTCACAGTTTCAACACGCTCGCAGAACTTGTCATAGCGAGCGAAAACAAGCTTTGGTGCAAACTCCCACTCTTTCACCTCAGCTCCTTCCTTAAAGTAGGTATTCAACTTCACCCGATGTTCTTCATAGGCATCTTTGAATGCAGTCAGTACAGTGCTGGCCTTTCTCACTCTGTCAATGGTCTCCTCTACTTCTCCCTTGAACAGCTCCATCGGCTCCAAGAATGTAGTTGCCTGTATGTACAAGACACTTGTTTGTTTGAATGATTTACATCATTTTTATGCTCGAGGGCTAACAGACAATCAGTTAACCTAACCACTCTTTCCTGAGATTTGACAGGTGAACTAGTGTTCAAGCATACCCATTGCCATAAGTAACAAACAACCTTTCCACTTGAATCAGCAGTGAGAGACAAAGGATAATGAGATGCAATTTGGTATATTAATCATCACAGAACTGCATGTTATCGTACAGCGATAAAAAACTCTCGATCTCTAGATTGATAGTCTGAGACGTGCTACCAACAGAGCTTACCAGGCCCTGCTGTATAAGACATAATTAACCAAAGTGCCGACTCTGATTCTTATTCAGAAAATAAATTGTAACTGTTGTCATATATTTGAGGGCTTTCTCAGATCTGTGTGAGACCATGGCGTGGTCTAGTGGTAGAGCATCCACCTCGCATGCGGAAGGTCCTGGGTTCAATCCCCGGCCGGGTCAAACCAAAGACTTGCTACTGTGAATTTTTTTTTTTAATCTCTTATTTATGGGTACGGAATAAGCTAAGTGAAACTTGGACTAGATACATGTACATGATAATTCTATAATTCAGGTTGCAAAATGGGTCACATTCAGTATACAGGAAAAGGTTATTTGACCTGTTTTCTTTACCAGAATACATACATGTAGTACTACCATAGTTGAATTACACAACATAGCTTGTATGTTAATACATGTCAATACATTATAGACCAGTCCAAGTGCTGCACTTGGGTTTGATTGGTTGGTTTGGATGATGATGATGTTTTGTTCCATGGTAATTAGCAGATTAGTTGGCAAGTTTATTAATGATTTTGTTCGGTGTATATTGATTATTTGAATAATTTCTTGATTGATTAAAAATTATTTTTCAATATTTCATAACCTTTGAAAGCTTAGTTTTCTTCTATTTTAATTTGTATTCATGTTTTTGAATGAGTATTTATATAACTGAAAATAAATGAATGATATATTTAATTTGTAAATTCATAATTGGTTAATGATAAATCAATAATGAATGAGTGAAGTGTGGGTGAGTGAATGGGGGAAAGTGTGTGTGCATGTATGCGCGAGTCAGAGAACGAGTTGGTGAGTGAAGGAATGATCGAATGAGCAAGTGCAGTCAAAACCTGTGTAAGGGGTCACCTCTGTTAAGCAGCCACTTGTCTTAAGAAGCCACATTTTCTATTTCCTATCTTTATGCTTTCATAGCAAATTAACGTTATTAAGCAACAACCTGTTTAAAAAGGTCATTTTTGATCCTTCCCTTTACTGACTGCTTAAGACAGGGCTTCACTGTATTTGGAATATGGATTTAATGACATTAACGAGCATGTAAAATGAGTGGTAAGTGGATGAATGAGGGAGAGAGAAAATGAATGAAAATAAAAGGACATAAGTAAAAATTATCAAACAACTGTATTCATGAATGACTGTTTATTCAAATGAGCCAGACCAATCGAAAGTTTGTAAAAAAGTTTTTTAAGTTTATTACAGCAAATATAGACCAAGTGTTAAAATTAAACACTTCAAGCCATTTCAAGTACATGTAAGCTTAACATTCAACACTCAAGTCTGTTCATTAGCAACCAACCAACTTTGTGATAACAATATGTACATATACATAATAAATAAATTGCCCATTGAAACAATGACAATATATTCAACAGACCATTACCCAGCTCTTTGCCAAGTGATCAGCCCTGACATGTCGCCCTGCTTTATACATCCTAATTCAACAATTCTTATCTATTAATCGATTTGCAAATCAACCCCACACACAAGTCTTATCATGGTGATTCATATCTATTTATAGCACGTGATTTGAATGGAATTTTTTTCTTCAATAGTTCAGATTTGGCAAACAGCCAAACTAAAGTCCCCAAATACTTTATGGACTCATAGTGTAGATTTATCAGCTATTCAAATATATGACCATGCAAATATTTAATCACTTTGTAGTCAATCATGATAGTCTAAACTTAAAGACACTCCCATGACTTTATTGAAAACACATAACGACCTTTAGGTGGTTCTAGGGCTTTAGCGTCTTAATAGTTCAGACTAAATGAAATCATCAAATTTTAATACATATCAATGATGTTTCATTGATTCAATTGAATATTTCAAATTTAATTGTGTGCATGGGGGGAAAGGGGGTAGGGTGAAAGGACATTTGTTGTTGTATGGTGTTTAGCGTCACTTTTAACAATGGTGTCTACTAGAGACAGTATTCTGAGCGCTGCCTCACTGGAGTATCATGCCGCAGCTGATCGCCAAGCGAATAACTCCCAGTACCATTTTTCAGGTCTTTGGTATGACCTGACCAGGGATCGAACCCAAAACCATCTGCATGCAATTTAAACATTGAAATTTCTAAATAATGCATTGAAATTTAAAGTCATCAGTGCTAAAATAAGCATTGGATACTGACAATTCAGTGATGATGGGTTTATAAATTTTGAATTATAAAATAGCAATATGATTTAAAGTTTATCTGGAGCACTGAGTACATAGAAATAGCATATAAATAGTACATACCATGGTCATGATCATGTTGCATATTTCCTGCAGAAGCACGATGACGCGTGCTGGCGTGTTGTAATACTCCGAGTTGGCCCATACCAGACACAGGCAGTTCATCATTGGCGGAAAGTTTTTGTCACTCTCATCGAATTCTGCTTGCTCATAATCCTCAAAGTGGTGACGGAGAGGCTTTAGGTACATATTAATGTCTTGAGCTTCTGTCAGACCTGGAATACAAAACAAAAGTGTTGTGTTGAAGAGCTCTAATGTAACCAGATATGTTTTCCTAATCCTTTTTTCCTTGTGTGAGATTATAAGAATCTTACATGGGTTTGAGGTTTGGAGCCGAGTTCCCGCGAAACCAGTTATCCCAAGGAATAGAATTTTCTATCCGAACCGAAAAAGCCTTGAATGATTCTTTCTCTTGTATACCAAACATACTGAATAATTATTTTAACTTAATTTATCATTATAAATTTTAAAATGATTTTATTATATGTATTATGTCATATTTCCTATATGTTACATCATATAGATGGTTCAAACATCACAGCGCAAGAATTTTATCTCGGCCCTAGGGTGAAATAGAAATATCTAACCCCGGAAAAAAGGCAGATATCCTTATCCGGTGTGCAACAATAATATTTTGCCCTGTTTTTTCTGTGTGTTAAACTATTATTTCTTGTTTGCACCCCCTACTCTATATGATGTTAGTGCTCACATCTCCTTATTAAAACATTTCAGTGTAGAAATAAATCTGTATGAAGTTTAATTGTCCCTTAATTAGTACTACCACCTACACCTTTGATATGATCATTAAAAGGAATAAGTATCCGTATTATAATATGACACAAGCTTTTATGAGTTTTGTTATTCCTAATTTTATTGTTGTTCTAATGCTACCGTACTGGAGGTACTATCTATGGTGTGATTACTGCATCCACGCCCTGTTATCTCAATCAGTAGCACATCTGACAATTAATACAGAGGTTGTTAGTTCGAATCTCATGTCCGGTTACAATTTCTGTGATTATTGATATACAGTATAGCATCTCATCTTTATTCATCTCTCCCCATTGATTCAACTAAATTATCAGTTACTTGTGAAAATGGGTATGCTCAAGTACTGGTTAACCTGCCAGGATCCAAGGAAAGAGTGGTTAGGTTAACTGTTCTTCTGATAGCCCTCGACACCATTAAAATGACACTAAATATTCAAGCTAGTTATAACTGTAACAGTACTGGGTCAGTGTCAAAGATACAATGTTGGGGTGATGAATTAATAAAACTATGGAAGCAGCTGAGTGCCACATACCAGCAACTACATCTCTGAAGATTTCCTTGAAGGCAATGAAGTAGCTGCTACCAGTCTTCTCTAGAAGTTCTGCCATCTTGCGGACTTTAGGATCACGCAGCTAACAACAGCATGGAAAATATATTACAACTTACATAAATTAATATCAAATAAAAATATGTTTATCGTCTAATATAGCTGAGTAGGTAAATTATGGTTGTGAAATTTAAGAAATATTCCATACAAAATTAATAATTAACAAATTGTTTTTTCTAACCTACACTCAGCCGAATGTTCATTCAATAACTTCATTAAAGTACATTTGCACAACATGCTATTTATCTTAAAATCCTGATTTAAATTAGCATGAAAAAAAAGAGAAGGATTTTCATTTTATGTTGCTACCTATCTGCAGTTATTAAAAATATTCAATTTTCAGTGATGGTCATAACACATTTTCATAGATATTTACAACTAATAAGAAAATAACATGAAACTGTACCTGCTCATAGATGCATTCAAGGTTGGATGCCTTATTTTTCCAGAACTCAATCTCAACAAAGGGACTAGGATTAAGGCCTTCAAGAAGGGGCTGAGCTGAGTCAGTTTTAAGCACATCTTGAATCTGGTGAGTCCATTCAATAACCATTGATTCAATTTTATGGACCAGGCTAAGGTCATTCCCCTCAGAGCTGCAAACATAAAAATTTAATAGACATAATTAAATGCATGATACAATTTGCCTCCATTAATTAAATTTTGTTTTGACTTAAAAGTCATTTTGCATCATTGATATGAACAGATAAAAAACTTGTTATAAAATCAACAGCAAAAATTGTTTACAGGAAACATGCCATTAAACAAATATTTTTACCAAATTTAATGTATAAACAATGTAACTTACTGTTTTAACCATATGTTTTTGGACAGTCATTTTTTCCCCTTAATAAGTATTAGGACAATAAAATAATAATTATTTGTTGCTGTCCCAATACATAGGATAAATACGGTATCTTAGCTAATTGATTAATTGTATGTTGTATGACGATGAGCTGTATATGCTTAAGTCGAAATAAAATATATGTTTTGTTCTGTTTTAATACTTATTCCCCATTACTTTTTATATCATATATAATAATTATTTTCAATCAATAAAACAAAAACAGAAATAATGAACTATAAAAATCATAAAACAAAAAAAATAAAACAAAAAACTAACAACTACTTTTTAACAAACGAACACTATGTAAAGATTCAATTTCTCAAACAGAATAATTTTCATTCTATTATACCTCGGTCCTGTTTGTGTGCACATGATTTGTCCTTGTGTTACTGGGAAAATTCAATATATCGTCTAGGTAAATTCAAAATAGCTTATAATTATGTAAACAGCAATTATATTATGTTATAATCAACAATTATCATTATTTTACATCTTCAACTACCCATATTGCAACAAACACTGAAGCAGGCTGCACGCATTTTTCAATTAACACATCTTGTATCAATAAAGTAAAAAAAAGTTTAATCATAAGAAAATTTACTCAATATTAATTTAATTCCACTTACATGTATACTGAAATATTTCAATATTGTCACAAAAGTTTTTTATACTTTGTCTCAAGTCCCAGATAAAATTGATATATCCAACACCTTTATACAGATGTTGTGTCAAAAACAACATTAAGTCATGATGTTGAGTATTCATTGATAAAATACTAGACTGGGGGGACGAAACTTTTATTTATATTTAATGGTCTCTGACCTGCAACTTACTTGTAAGTTAAGAATAAAAGTTTAACACTTTTTTCAACACATTACTTGTTATAATATGGCAGCCAAGTCTGATTAGCTCAGTCGACAGTGCGTCTGACTATCAAACCAGGGGTCGTTAGTTTGAATACCCAACCGGCCACAATCTCTGTGATGGTTGATATACGACATTGCGTCTCATTATCATCCATCTATCACCGCTGATTCAAGTAGGAAAGTTATCAGTCACTTGCAGAGATGGGCTGTGCTAGAATATGGGTTAACTGTCCAGGATCCCAGGAAACAGTGGTTAGGCATAAAAATGACGTTAAATATTCAATCAATCAATCAAATAATATGGCAACCAGTTTATATTGAAGAATAAATCGAAGACAAACAACTGTGTCAGCCCTTCTGCAAATAGTAAGCAAACATTCTCACATAAAAAAAAGGACTGAGGTTGATCTAAACTCAAACTCATGACCTACGAATATATGCTTTAAATATTGCGAGTTAAACAAATACATTAAAATAAATTACCTTTCCATATTTTCAACACCAACTGGCAAAGGCAGGAGTGTCTTTCCCTTGGCTTGTCCTGACACCACAAACACATTTCCTTTCAGATTATGTACGTGACGAGTGACATCTTTGGACACCACATTGGGCCAGTGGTCGTGATTTCTCTCATTTGACAGCAGTGGCACCAGGACCTGCAAATAAAATGATAATGACTATGTTGGGATCTTCCTTACTCAGTTAGCTTTATTTTTGGATGTAATTGTCCTAGTTATGTTACAGTGAGCATATGAAAAATAATATGAAACTAGTTTTGCCCCAATAATACGAATAATATATTTTTTATTATATGAATAAGATATATATCAGGAAACAATACACTGGCTTAATGTAAACATGTAATATAATTCACCAAGATAAGTATGAAATATTGGTTTTGGTAAACCATTTTACTTAAGGCATTTTAATTACATTTTGCTGGTTTCATTTAAAACTTTACGTTCCAATTTGTTGATTGAATAAAATGGTATACATCTTATAAGATCTGAGTAAACTTATATAATTGTAGTTCATATGCTATAAATGGGCAATGGCTGGATGTCCTATAACCTGCTATCATGAACACACTAAATTAATAATTAAACATCATAAAATAGCTTGATTTTTCAACGTGAAAAATATTACTGGATGTATTGACAATAAGACAAATGTGACTAGTTACTGAACCTCAAGACAAGCTCAAAAATACTACATTCATCTTAGTTTGTAATAATTTATTTCAGTTCAATTGCAAAGAAAGGTGAGAGCTTATATGAACTGCACTCAATTTCACTTTCTTGGTAGAACAAGAACTGAGTGTTGCTTTTGAGAGGAATGAATGCAGTGGAGCTGGTGATCGGACCTGTAATGTCCTGCGTGACCCGCCCATTATTCTATCCACTACACTACCACATATTCATCTTAATGATAAATAACTTACCTCATCAACAAAAGCAGATAACTGATCAAGTGGAGCGTACGATAGATCTCCATACAGGACGGCTTGTCTGAATGGAATGTCCTTATTAATGGGGTCCTTGGACCTCTTAACGAAATAGCAAGCCTTGGTCTTTGGGTTGGTAGGCCATTCATACTGCGCCGTCAATGAACCACCTGGGTTACTGATTATCACGAGTGCGGGTATATCGGACTTTTCGAACCACTCCATAATGAGTTGTTTCGTTTCTTCCACATTGTACATTTTCGCGAATTTGTCCGGCTTGCATTTTGTCGTTTTTATCACGTAGTCTGCTATAAATTCCACACGGCTATCGCCGAGCTCCAGGTCGGCTGCCAGCGACATTGTTTATAATTCTATCACTCCACTGAAATGATAAAATAAGGCTCAGTAAAAGTTAAAACATAGTCCTAATCCGTTTAACCTCTTAAAATAATAGTGTTCTTGCCTTGCTGCCACCCGCCGTAACTACAAACGTTACTACGTAAACAAACAAGGTGCGCGTCTCAGTTTGAGATACTGCTGGTTCCCGTCAATTTATTCGCTGGTTCTCATGCTCTGGTTATAGTCTATTCCAGAATTTTAGATATGTTGCTGATGTTACACATGGACAAAAGCCCCATGGTAGATATTAGAAGGTGGACAAAAACCTTTTGGTAGATTTTTGGAGGTGGACAAAAACCCCTTGGTCGAGACATAACATAAGTTATAAACATTTACATAAATAACACAAGCCATTTTATGAATCAGTGACTCCACTACAATTGTAACAACAAAATATTACATCAAGCGAGATATATACATGAAATAAAACTGAGACAATTATGTTTATCGTGACATTTGGCCTAAAAAAATATCTTTAAAAAAACAATTGGGAAAAAAAACAATCAGAATTAAAACAGACAGTTAGCGTGTATAATCAAGAAATGTTCTAAAAACCTATATCACGGTGGGGAAACAAAAAATATCACGTAACCACAAATGATGTCGCCACACTAAAAATCGGACGAAAACTAAGGAATTTTGGTAAGAAATCGCTCATAACTTTTTTTATTAATGAATCAATTTACAAACATTATAGCGCAAACGGATGCCAATATATTCTCCTTTACGTGATATAATTATGATTGACTATCTAGAATGCATTACTTTATGAGAACACTTCGACAATATTTCCGAGTCGATATGGATATCGGCCACACTTTCCGAAACTTGAATGCATAAACTCGCTTTTTAGGTTATTTTCGCTGCGTTTTAAAATGAACTAAACTTTCTTTCAATATTTTAGACCCTATACCTCCTTTATTTTTAAAAAAAATAGTGCAAATAAACCATTTTAAAGCATAAATAAAGTAATGATGTCGACCACACCAATTGTAGAAAGTAGAAAACACTTTTTCGGTTAATTTCCAACAGAAACCAATTTTATTGAATGTCAAATTTAATTTTACAAAATCTCACAATATTAAATTTAATTGTTCCCAATGTCTAAATAGCAAAATTTAATTAACAAAAATGTCCATAAATATAGAAAACAATAAGGTTTAATTATTTCGAACTTTCTGATAATTTACTTATATGTAAATACTGCTAAATATCTCAAGGGGATGAGATTTCCTTGAACTGATATTTTCCCATGAAATGCATTTAATGGGAATGTCATAAAAAGAAATATTAACGTATTTTATACAAAGAACTACAGTTAAACCATTAATTTGTATAGGTAGAATCTATTACTGTTTAAATCTCGTGGAAATGAAGAAACACACTTTTCACTGCAACAGTTTAAACATTTATTAAAGAAAATTCATTGTGTATTATTGTTTCACAATACATTTTATTTCATAGTTGAACATCATAAATTAAATGAGTACAAGGTTGACTAGATTAGAAATAGGTGCGGGTCTTAAAATTATTCTTAGTTAAAATGGAATGAAATGCAAAAAAGCAGCTACTTAAATGTTCTTTTAAACAAGTTTTAACAAATTAGTGAAGTCCTCAATCTCTAAAAATTTCATTGGCCAAAATCCGACACATGCAAGGTGTTCAAAATTACACCATTCCTGTTGAGGGTGGCGGTGAACCGTCCATACTCCTTGGCCACTTTTGTGGATGTCCATGCAGTCTGTAATATACATACAATATCAAATAATGCAAATAAAAATAAAAAAAAAACAATATTTGAAAAATATATATATATATTCTCTTACCTCGTGGTCAGATCTACAAGACCAGTTATGACGATATATCCGCTTGGACTGTGCTTCTACAAATTAACAACTAAAACATGGACTTAGGATGAATATGTGTACTGCTCTGCCATGAGTTCATTACTTGACCGAATTTAAAAATTTAAGTGCCATTCGACAGTCATTGATTAGCTGGTGCTGAAGCGATTTTTATATTCCCGGGGGTCACCAGCGAACCTGGGTCATGTTCTGGGACGTGCAAGGCATGTGTGAGGCACGTGTATCGATTCCATGTTCATATATGTTGTGTACTGAATGATTATAAGTAACTTTTGTTCTTCAAAAATAAGCTTTCTGTCTCCGTTTTTTCGGAAATGCGTCCCGTGCCAACACGTGCCGGTCTCTGGTTCCAACGGCTTGAACCCCTCCTGAGAGTTCATTCCTTGTCAGAATTTAATTATTTTAGTGCCATTCGTCAGATATTGACTATATGTTGAGGAAGCGACTTTAATGATTCCCGATATCTGGCCGCTAGGGGTCGCCAGTAGCCCTCGAACCTGGGTCAAGTTGCGGCAACTGCAATGCATATTTGAGGCACGTGCATTTGGTTCATATTCATATATGTTGTGTACTTTTTTAATTCTAAGCAACTTTGTTCTTCAACAAATAAGCTATCTTTCTCCGTCTTTTTCGGAAATGCGTCTCGTGCAAACACGTGCAATCCAACAATTTTGGAAAATGTAGGTGCCATGTTCAAAACCCTGACCAGAGGCGATTTCTTGTCGGAATTTTGATGATCTTGGTATTGTTCGACAGGTATCGATCGAATAGCTTCTAAGGTTGCCGTACTTAATTAGCAAGAATGCCCTGGTTCAAGGTCATTCCTCGGTCTAGAACTAAGGTAGTTCTCCTATATCTCTTCTATATGGCTAACTCAAACCGTTTAGCCAGTAGAGCCGTAATTCCAACTCACATCAGTCAGCCGGCGGGCAAAAAAGGACTCGAACCTTAACAAATACGCCATTTCCGTTCCGATTTTTTCGACTTGGGTATCTTTGGAAAGGGCTCGGAGAGCCTGACAAAGTAACGTCGAGTTTTTATTATAAAAGCTCAAACACGTGCACGTGCAAAAATTGAAATAATTGATTCAGCAAAAACATTTTTTATTAGCTTTATCTCGTCTAATAAAGGCCATTTTATTTTTACCGTTTCTAAAAATAATATATTATTTTATATAACTCGAGTCAAAAATTTGTAGCACGTGCCAGAAAATGAGAGGCTCATATATGTTGAAGATCTCGTCATTCACATTTTTTGTTCTAAAATTTTAAGCTATCTGTCTACGTTTAGTCAGAAACGCGTTACGTGCCAACACATGCAATTCAACTAATTTGAAGCCATTTCTTGTCGGAATCTGATGACCTCGATGTTGTTCGACAGGTATTGACAAGATCTCAAGGTTGTCGTATTTAATTGGCCGGAGTTCGCTGGTTCAAGGTCATTCCTGGGCCTAGAACTAAGGTAATCCTCCTGGCACGAGCGTCATTTTGAGAACCACGTGCATTCATTTATGTTGTAGAGAATTTAATTCTGAGCAACTTTTGTTGTCGAACTATGTAGCTAACTCAAACCGTTTAGCCAGTATTACCTTAACCCTAACTCACATATGGTCAGCTTGTCGGCCAAAAAGGGCTCGAACCTGAGCCGAGAGGCCATTTCTGGTCCAATTTTTCAACATTGGAAAAGGTCTCGGCTAGCCTGACAGAGTGACGTCAAGTTTTTCGAGAAAATATGAAACCCGTGCACGTGCAAAACTCGAATAACAGACTAAAATAAAAAATTATTAGCAAGATCTCATCAAATAAACGCCAGTTTATTCTTACCATTTCTAAAAATAACTTTAATATTACTGAATTTTAACATGTCATTTTGCCATTTTTGGCCATATTCGAGCCTCCACAGAGCCCTAAGGACGCAATACAAGGATATAAAACCATATATTTTCTAAAAGATCCCTTCCCGTACTCGAACATGGCACCAACTATACCTGGCACACACACCTGGAAATTCATTAGGTGGCATCTGAAACATACACATATTCCGTTTTGTTTTAGTTTGAAAAAGTTGATGATATTGTTTCTACAACCATATCTAAAATTTCATATAAAAAACAGGTATTTCATTAATAACTTTGCCAAATATGTACTTATTGGGCCAAGAACTTCCACAAATGGTAATCTCTTATGATCTATGGATATCTATAGTTTGGTAAGGTGAGATCAGAAGTTTGTGAACATACTTTTTCTAACTGAACGCTTTTTTTCAACCATTTATTTCAACAAAAAATACGGATAAACCTTGACTTTGGAGAACAAGGTCAATGTCTGGAATTGTTAAGTCGGATAAGAGAAGTTCATTGATAAAGAGAATTTAAAGATCAAGCATTGCAATATTGAGGTATAACATTTTAAACGTGTACTCTTTTCGAAAAAAAAATCGAAAAAAAATTATGTTATTATTAGGATAAAATTCGCATGACCCCCCTCCCTAGTATTTAATAATTGTATGGGCTCTTGTTAATTAGGGATTTTCCTTCCCCCTAATTAAAAAGATATTAAAACCCCATATTGATATAGTGACCCTCTCAGGGACACTATCATCAAAAAAAATTATACCCAAGTTTCAAGGGCCATAACTCTGTCAAAAAAGGAGTACACACATGCTGAATACATCTCCATGTTGGTAATTGAATACCCACATACCCACTTTTTTGTTGACATTTTTTTTTCTTGCTGGGTTTAGATTATCCATCCTGTGGGACGTAGAAAACCCCGTAACTACCTCTAACTTCCACTATCCTAATATAGAAAGCTCCAAAAGATCTAATTTTAGAACCCCAAAACATTATAAGGCATATGTAGATCTTACGTTGATAATCGGTTAAGGTTTGTGACGGGAGGATGTATCGCCTTAAACATCAAAGGCATATCTAGCTCAGGAGTTGATAATCGGTTAAGGTTTGTGACGAGAGGATGTTTCGCCTTGAACCTCAAGGGCATATTTAGATCAGGAGTTGATATGTTAAGCGTTGTGAAAGGAGGATGTATCACGTTGCACCTCACAGGCATAGCTAGATTAGAAGTTAATAACATTTTATGCTACGTTTGAATGTGAAAGTTGGGTGTATCACCCTACACCTCACAGACATATCTAGATCCAGCTTTGATAATCGGTTAATGTTTGTGAATGGATAGTGTATCACCTTGCCCCTCACAGGGTAATCCAGATCACAAATTGATAATCGGTTAAGTTTTGTGAAGGAAGGGTGAATCACTTTGTACCTGCCAGGCTGGTTACTGTTTGTGAACAGAGCTCGAGGTTGTTGCCTTGCACACCTATCCCATGTTTATCTCAATCGAACGTCACATTATGTTATATCATTACTCTTTACAAGTTAGTCAAAACGTATCAACTTAACTGTAGTTACAGGAAGTTTATTTTTATAAGTAAATGAAATTCATATTGGTTAATTTTCGTTAAATCTACATATTGTATATAACAATATTTTCTTCAATTACTTCTCTTTATCGGTGTCAACGTTTGAAGTTATGGTTATCAGGACTACACTTAAATTTAAATTGCATTTTGCACATGAATTTAAACAAATTTAATTTTCAAGTAAATTGTAAATATGATGATTTCTGGAATTAAATTTGAATGAAATTGACCTGCATTTGAAATAAAGATAAAATAAGTTTACTTTAAAATTTACAAGAATTAAAGTTGAATGAAATTAACCTGCATTTGAAATAAAGATAAAATAAGTTTACTTTAAAATTTACAAGAATTAAAGTTGAATGAAATTGACCTGCATTTGAAATAAAGATAAAATAAGTTTACTTTAAAATTTACAAGAATTAAAGTTGAATGAAATTAACCTGCATTTGAAATAAACCTGAAACAAGTTTTTTAGATTAAATTAACTTACACATGAAATGCCAGAAAAATTAATTTCTAAGTAAATCCCACTTTTCATGCAGTGGAACTTTTATACATTTATGTTATAACCCTATCATAATTCTTATTATTGCTTGATATTCATTTTCTAAAAGTACACTATAATTAATTGTAAAATATTATGGACCACGCTCACGTAATCTGTATTGAATTAAATAATAAAATGAATAACTGATTTGTCCGACCAGATACAAACTTAAAATCTTACATTTAGTAACGCAGTTTAAGATATATGATGAAATTATAAAGTAAAATCTTCTATAATAGGTGGTTTATGATTCGAGTGCCACGTATATTGACACAAGTTAGTGTTTCAAATAATCCATATATGTATATCATGGACATCGTTATTTTCAATAATTGAATAACTATTTATATTTTTTTTACTATTGTAAGGATTTCCGGGGTTTTTTTAACATCTATATCAGTGTTTAACTAACTACCTAGTATGATAATTGTGTCACTGCCATGGGGTATGATATATTTCTTAAATGTCCTTAAAAAGTCTACATTGTCATTTCTGGCCCCTAAACGTTAAAAGTGTATTTTGTTTTATATTTTCTCATTTTAATGCATTAGATACAACATACTAAATCTGACGACTGATACTGATCAGTACCATTTACAAAATCCAGGGTTCTCCATATTTTTTTTTCATTTATTACAAGTTTTAATGACTGTAATCTGTCTTCAGCTGTTTTTTTTGTTGTTGTTTTTTTTGCAATCAACAAATTTATATGAAAAATTTAAATTAAGAAGGATATCCACACACTCATAGTATACAACTATCTACCTTTTTAGCAGTCTCGGTCAATAATTTCGTGTCATTTTCTTTGGATAAATAATTTAACCATTGAGCGCTAAAAAGGTAGATAGTTGTCTTATTCTTTTGAATAACAACAAAAAATGTAAGTCAAGAAATAAAAGTTTCACACCTCACTTCATTCATACATTCACTGCATTTTTAACAGAGGTTTGAAAAGTATTTTTTCGTAGTATTTGTATGTCTGTTCTCCACTAACAAATTCATCTATTAGGATTACATTCTAAACCTTCATAATTATATTATCTGACTTAAAATATTTTCAACTATTCAAAGTACAATGTCACCAGTATTTAGCTACATGCTGGATCCGCTCTTGATCAAAATAACGTCATCAACGCCAATACGTATACAACATACTGTTTTCATAACAGTATTGAAACACACGTTCTTAAGTATGCGTAAATTAACAGATGTGTTATATTAAAATCACTATGCTATACAGGTTTAGTTAATTGCTTTAACGATACTGCACCAATAAATATTTATAGATATATCACTATGAGTATGTCCTTGCGTGTGTATCATCATACGACAGTAAATATTAATTAAAGAAAATATTTATAATTTTACAGTATACTGTTTAAATGTGAATACGAGTGTTGGGCATGCGTTTACTGTATAAGCGGTATGCGTGTGTGGTGTGGGAGTGTGTTGCGTACATGCGTGCGTGCGTGTGTTTGTGTACGCTGCAATGTGCGCGTACCTGTGTAAACGTGCCAGCGTAAAAGTATACACATGTTTATGTATTTAAGTGAATATATGGATAAGCTAAGGCATTTTATACATTTAAGATGAGTACTGGTATACGTGTGAGGACATAAGGTATTGGCTGTGTGCCTGGGAATACGGATTATATACCGTGAATTGTGTATATGAATGACTAATGCATTATGTACATGTAAGATGAGTACTTCTGACAAAGGTGTGAAGAAATAAGTACATATAATGAAAATCAGGGAGATTGGAAACATATTTTAATTTAAATTATATTAACAGCATCTAATACGAATCGACATAATATGATTTTGCTAGGACATCGTAGCATGATTACATGACTTGATATACTACTACTATATCAACGTAAAACGATATATTTAAAGGATGTAATGTATTTTTAAAAAAGATAGCACCACAGGTGACATGATAAAAAGGTTAAAAGACAAAACACGAGACAATGAGTTGGCATGAGACAGTTTTGGCGTTCCAAAGTCTTTGATTCTCAATATTTGTTGAAAGTTATTGTTATATTGTTAAGACGTTAGTATACAAATGTTAAACTATATCATATTTAACATATTTGTTTGCATATGCGAAATAGATAAAATATTTTAGTTCTATCGACTGTTTTAGTAAGTTATATAAAAAATACTTAGAAATATCAATGTGTATCTTTTAAGAATTGTTATACATATTTTTAAAAGTAACCCTTAACGTGACTTCGCTAATTTTATAAATAAAACTACCTACGTGTTATACTTCAGGATAGTAATATTTGATAATTATAATTTTCATACAGTTGTAAAGATTGTATTAATATGCAATTTCCACATTGCCGACGGCCCTTTTAAATTAAACATTGATAAATAATATACCCGGAGGGAGCTACTGGCGGCACGAATCTTATATCTATATTCAAAGCACGTTAGTTTAATTAGTTTATCATGTTTACGTGTGGCTTATGATATAATTTTAGATTGTCTTTTCGTTTCATTTTCAATTTAAATTATCTAATAAATCTAGAGTGTTGACCAATAGTATTAAGTCTACAAAGTGGGCGGAGAAAACGGTTTATACATTACAAGAAAATTATTCTGTAATTCAACCTTGATAAATAACTGTCGATGAAACTGTAGTCTTAACAACAGAGGCGAATGTGGACCTCACAAAATGGATACAAAAAAGGATGTAATAATTTCGTCATGTATGTTGTAAGTAATGTTTTGTTTATTTTTATGGAAGTGGTTACCAATCTTCAACTTTTGTCGGTAAACTATTTAATAAACACTAGCCACTTAATACTCATTTTCGTTCAAATCCCTTCTCTTATGGTCACTTTATGTCAAATATGGATACATTTGACCAACCGGTTCTTAAGAAAATGCTTTTTGAAATCCCAAATTATGACCATTTTGGGGTCCCTCCTGGCCTGTGAGATTTTATATTATCCATTGGCCATCTTGAATATTATATAAAATCTTCTAAATAGTCTTGAATAGTATTCTCTTCAATAGAAACATCTATGTGAGTTTAACTGGCATAGTGATTTTAGTGAAAATGCTGCTAACGGACGGCAGCCGACAGACAATGGAAGACAGACGACGATCGACATCGCAGAATCCCTTTTACATGTATAAACAAACTGAAGGAAAGTGATATAGCAGACGCTACTATTCGGAAACTGTTGCTTGTTTTATAAGTTCATAAGACAGGATACTATTCTATTTTCATATTTGTTTACATTTTATTTTTTTTTTGAAAATTGTATATTTCAAAAACAGTTGAACACACTCCCAGATGCTCTACATATAAAACTGTTTCTTTATCAAAAAATCTTCAAAATGATCTAAATGTGTATACATGTTTTTAAAAAGAAATAGTTATGTCCTTTAATTGAATTATAGTTTTTACAAAAAGTCAATCTTCAAGTTTAATCATATATTTAAGAGGTCCATTCCAAGTTATATTATGTATTTCAAAGAAAGTTCAATCTTCAAATGTATTTTAGAACTAAACTCTCTAAGATATACTATGAACACAACACAGTGAATTTCTGGAAAAAAACTCTTTTTTTTCAAAATCTTTCTTTTTATATTCCGTTATTTTAATTGACAACGTATTGCAATTTGAAGAATACGACTGTGCGATCACAAAAAGGTAACCAAAAGCATTATAAATTGCCGATTTATGTCACAATTATAATCTAAAGACCAAGAAAATGCATGCTCTCCCACAGGAAAGTCGTTTCGTCCAAGTTCCAATTCGAATTTCTAATTTCCAACCTGTAAATTCCAATTTAGAATCAGAAATCTATTTTTAGTATTGGCCCATTGGAACCGAGGTTTTCCAATTGGAGTGTTCCAATATTGATATCGGTGTTATTTAATTGGAAAGTGCCGGTGTCACATTATATTCACACGCACTACGGAAAGTCCACGCTTTATGGGTGTACAATAATGCTTTTTTATCTGGTGGTACTTTCAGTTATAAATTAATATTTAAATAATTACTTTCATAATATCTAAACTTTAAATTGGTAAAGGTTAGAAATAATAGTTCGTCCAATAAAATGTTTAACATCACATTCTAACTCGATCAATATTGACAAAATGTGCGGTTTTATAGTCAATGCTTTTTTTTAAACTTTAATTCTCGAAAGATACTCAAGAACGAAACAAGAAAACCTGACAAACCTCATTTGATATAATACATTTTCAATCGGTCATATTGTCAAACTTACCAATATGTTAAGTTTTATTAGAAAATAAATCATCCACAATTTACTCATTTCTGAGCAATATATATTTTTCGGCATCAAATGGTTCTTTTCAAACCATTAATTTACGAAAGATATCAAAAATACCAATATGAATTTTTCACAATAACCATTCCGTTTACTATATTTTCAATCGTCGATACTTTTAAAGTTATCATGTTTTCATTTTATCAATAAGTACATAACACAATCATGTTTTAATTAGTTTGTACATCTGGTTCTAACTAATCAATGAGCAATTGACAGGTGAATGTGAGGTGTGACAAATAATTCATCGGTCACATTTGGCCTCTCCTGGAGGATACCTACTATGGTGTAATCTGTGTTTTCTCTCTAGTATTTTCTGTCTAGCATATAATTATGATCAAATGTTTTAAATATTCGTTCTAAATTGGCGCGAAATTGCCCATGATATAATTTTAGTTTCTTAATAAATTACAGTTTTAGTTTATATCTTAAATAGAATTGAAACTTGTTATTTTAATTATACTTTTTTTAAATTTCTAATTTATAAATGATTTTAATCCTATTGCAAATGAAGTAAATTGTTCATCTAATCTTTTCAATCTATTGTAGTAAATGCTGGCTGATAAATACTGATTAACTGATAATTTGTATATTTGGGAATTAAAGGGAAGCGGCAAATGTCCTGAGGGCAATTCTCCACGGGGTGTTGTGGTAAAGTATACATAAATGATATATATTTTGATGGTTTGCATAAACAATATGTTTTAATTACGAACATTTGCTATGATATAAATTGTATCTTGTAATAGTGTAAAAATAGTGTTCGCACGGAAAATGTAATTAAGTGAGGCGTATATGCATTATTATATAATATTTTATACTTCTTTCTGCCATATATATAAGAAGTACGTCTAAATATATTATCAC